>CASBWL010000561.1:600000-960354 GCA_949130495.1 Sambucus nigra | reverse complement strand
ATCCGGATGATGCATGGGCACATTTTAAATATTGTGCCGAGACCCACCCAGGCTTGGGACACTTCGGACCTAGCAAACCAATGCCCGGTCATCCAATCCACCTTCATCTAGCCATGGCATATATCACCTTGCCGAAGGAGAAGATATGTCATTAAGAGTAGCCCAACTTTCTAAGCGTATCGAGGCAATGGATGCCAAATCTCGGGAACCATCCCATCCTTCTCCCCTCACATCAAGAGGAGTCTTGTGGCCATTTGCGACGTTGACGATCACTCAACGAGGGATTGCCCAACAATCCCAGCATATAAAGTGATGCTTCACGATCAAGCCAACGCGATGGCCACTTACAAGAAACAATACATGACTCCTTTAGGTGAGGGCTATAATCCTTCGTGGAGAAACCATCCGGGTTTCTCTTATGGGCAGCCCCAACATTCTCAAAATCCACCTCCCCCGAATTATCAAAATCATCCCCCACCTCATAATTTTCAGCAAACCATATAATCAAGCTCCTCCACCCCAAGCTCAAATGCAAGGTCCCCCACAGGGACCACCTCCTCCGGTTATACCATTATATGCTCAACCCCGAACAAGAGGAGCCTCGAAGAGACTCTTCAATCTTTCATAACCTCTCAACAAGCCACGAATTCTAGGCTTGAAAAGGAAATCTCCAAGTTGACCTCAGGCTTTAAGTATCCAAGAGAAGGGAAAATTCCCTTCTCAACCTCAAAAGGCATTGGGGCAAAATAGTGTCAATGACACTTCGAATCCCCCTCCCGATAGTGCTAAGGCCGTGACCGTTCTTAGGAGTGGGAAAGTGGTTGATAAGCCCACCCCTCCTAGTGTCCCAACAGTCGTTAAAGGAGGTTTCGCCCGACCCATTAGAGGTCGAAGGATGCCTCCTTGAGACAGAGAGAAGGGAAAGCCCCGGTAGAGTCGGATGTGGTTTCGAAACTTCCTAGTCCCGTGCCTTACCCTCAAAGGCTCTTGTCGAAAAAGGGGAATGTTAGTAATTCTGACATTACTAGAGATGGTTCAAACAGGTAAAAAATTAACATCCCTCTTTTAGATGCTATCAAGCAAGTCCCCGCTTATGCTAAGTTCTTAAAGGACTTACTAACTGTTAAGCGGAAATTGTATGTAAGGAAGAAAGCTTTCTTGGCCGAAAATATTAGCTCAATAATTTCAATCTGAATTACCACCTAAATAATAAAGATCCCGGATGTCCCACCATTTCATGTGTGATAGGGGACTTTAAAATTGAGCAGGCTTTGCTAGACCTAGGAGCGAGTGTAAATCTGTTACCTTATCATGTCTATGAACAGCTCGGGGCTAGGGGACCTCAAGCCCACAAAGATTACCCTCCAATTAGCGGATCGCTCCGTTAAGGTTCCGAGGGGTGTAGTGGAAGATGTCATCATACAGGTAGACAAATTCTACTTTCCTGTGGACTTTGTGGTGCTTGATACCCATCCTACTTCTACTAGCGGTAGAACTACCCCCATTATCCTCGGTCGTCCATTCCTTGCCACTTCCAATGCATTGATTAATACTAGGAATGGCCAAATGAACCTGACATTTGGGAATATGACCTTGGAAATGAACATCTTAATGTTTCGAACCAAGTGGGGGAATGTGATGATGAAGTCCATGAGGTGGACTTCTAGAAGAGGTGGTGCAAGAGCATTTTGATGCTACCTATTTATCGGCACCCCTTGGAGGGATGTCTTGTGAACCCGATTTCCTCGGAGAATAGCTATTCTCCCTATGATAAAGAGGTCAAGTTCATGAGTTTGTTGTTAGATGAGGACGAGAGTGTAGATGATATTAATTGGTGTAGTGTTTTGAGGACTTACTCCTCGTGATTCGTATGAGGTTCCCTCGGATGTGCAATTCCCCAAACTTGAATTAAAGCAATTGCCTTCCGAGTTGAAATACGCTTATTTAGGCGAAAATGAGACATATCCCGTTGTTGTCTCATCAAGCCTCGAGGCGGGGGATGAACAAAGGTTAATAGCATTGCTAAGAAAATACAAGGGTGCGTTCGGGTGGACAATTGCAGATTTGAAGGGAATTAGTCCCTTGATTTGCACTCACAAAATTAACCTTGAAGAGGATGCAAAACCCTCTCGTGAAATGCAACGGAGATTGAATCCGTTGATGAAAGAAGTTGTGAGAGCAGAAGTAATTAAGCTTTTAGATGCGGATATCATATATCCGATCTCCGATAGCAAATGGGTCAGTCCAATCCATGTTGTTCCCAAGAAATCAGGAGTTACCGTTGTGGAAAACATAAAAGGGGAAATGATCACTAAACGCACCACCACTGGGTGGCGTGTATGCATAGACTATAGAAAACTTAATGCAATGACATTAAAGGATCATTTTCCCCTTCCATTCATTGACCAAATGTTGGAACGCGTATCCGGTCATCCGTACTATTGTTTTCTCGACGGGTACTCGGGGTACAACCAAATCGAACTTGATCTCAAGGATCAAGACAAAACCACTTTCACATGCCCTTTTGGGACATTTGCTTACAAAAGAATGTCTTTCGGGTTGTGTAATGCGCCTGCTACGTTCCAAAGGTGCATGTTGAGCATGTTTAGTGATATGGTAGAGCGTGGTCTAGAGGTGTTCATGGACGACTTCAGCGTCTTTGGCAACTCCTATGACCATTGTCTTTCTATGTTAGAAAAGGTTTTGTCTAGGTGTGTAGAGAAAAAGCTCGTGTTAAACTGGGAGAAGTGCCATTTTATGGTCACTAAGGGTATTGTTTTAGGCCACATTGTCTCCTCTGATGGTATTGAGGTAGATAAGGCAAAGGTTGAAGTCATTGCCAACTTACCCTCTCCTAGGTCTCTGAAAGATGTAAGGTCTTTCCTTGGGCATGCAGGATTCTATCGCCGTTTCATCAAGGATTTTAGCTCGATTGCTAGACCCTTGTGTAATCTCCTCTCCAAGGAAACTCCTTTCGAATGGAGCGATGAGTGTCAAGCAGCTTTTGAGACTTTGAAAAGTATGCTTACCACCGCTCCCATCATCCAAGCTCCTGATTGGACCCTACCCTTTGAATTAATGTGTGACGCTAGCGACTTCGCGGTTGGGGCGGTTTTAGGTCAGAGAAGTGACAAGAAGCCCCATGTCATTTACTATGCAAGTAGGACTCTTAACGGTGCTCAATTGAACTATTCTACCACCGAGAAAGAGTTATTAGCGATCGTCTATGCGTTAGATAAGTTCCGGGCATACCTCGTGGGATCGCCCATAGTTTGTTTTACGGATCATGCGGCGCTCAAATACCTTCTATCTAAGAAGGACGCCAAGCCGCGTTTGATTAGGTGGGTGCTCTTACTCCAAGAGTTTAATTTGACTATTAAGGACAAAAAGGGAGTAGAGAATGTTGTCGCGGATCACTTGTCGCGTTTAACATTTGAGGCACCCAAAGACCAACTCCCCATCGCTGAATTCTTTCCGGACGAACAACTGTTCTCCACTTCCTCTTTGCCGTGGTTCGCTGATATCGTGAACTACCTCGCGACGGGTTCGATTCCATCTCATTGGACCCCTCAAGAGAAGAGGAAATTCTTTATTTGGGTAAGGAGATTCTTTTTCGATGATCCGTATCTATTCAAATATTGTCCCGACCAGATCATCCGGAGATGTGTCCCGGATGATGAGTATGAGAGCGTGATTCGTTTCTCCCACACGGAGGCGTGTGGTGGCCACTTTTCTTCCAAGAAAACCGCCGCAAAAATCTTACAATGCGGGCTTTACTGGCCCACACTTTTTAAGGATGCACACGAATTCTGCGTTTCGTGTGATCGTTGCCAAAGATTGGGTGCTATAACACGTCGCAACATGATGCCAATGTCCCCCATTCTAGAACTTGAAGTCTTTGACTGTTGGGGAATTGACTTCATGGGCCCATTCCCACCGTCTTTTGGTAACCTTTACATCCTAGTGGCCGTAGATTATGTTTCCAAGTGGATCGAGGCCATTGCGTGCAAAACCAATGACCATCGGGTGGTGTTGAAGTTCCTAAAGGAACACATGCTTTCGCGTTTCGGAACTCCGAAGGCGATTATAAGCGATAACGGGACGCATTTCTGTAATTCCCCGTTTGCTACTCTTATGCGAAAGTATGGTGTAACACACAAAGTTGCAACTACCTACCACCCACAAACCAATGGCCAAGCTGAATTGGCCAATCGAGAGATCAAGCATATCCTAGAGAAGACGGTCAATCCCGACCGCAAGGATTGGTCTCTTCGACTTCCTGACGCTTTGTGGGCATATCGTACGGCCTACAAGACCTCTTTGGGAATGTCGCCCTTTAGACTTGTGTACGGCAAGCCATGCCACTTACCGGTAGAAATCAAGCACAAGGCCTATTGGGCGATCAAGAAATTTAATTTCGATCTCGACAAGGCCGGAAAAAAGCGAATGCTCCAACTCAACGAGTTGGATGAACTCCGGGGTGATTCGTACGAGAGTGCGAGAATCTATAAGCAAAGGGTGAAAGAGAGGCACGATAAGCGCATATCCCGTAAAACATTTCACCCTAGCCAAAAGGTTCTCTTATACGACTCTAGGTTGCATTTATTCCCGGGTAAGCTAAGATCTCGATGGACGGGTCCGTTTGTCGTTAAGACCGTCCATCATCACGGTGCTATTGAGATTGAGAACCCGTCGGATGGAAAGTTATTCAAGGTCAATGGTCAGCGTCTAAAGCCCTTCCTAGAACCATTTGACCCGAGTTCGGACACGATTCCATTGTCCGACCCCGTTTACGGGGCTCCATAGGACGTCGGAATTGTGTATTTTTGTGCCGAGCATCCCCCGGCAAGTGCGGGGTGCAAACTTTTTGTCCCGGACCCTTTGTACGTATGTAATATTGACATTGGGGTCCAAAAATACCTCCTTATGCAGCCCAATCAAACCACCAACCAAAAATTCAGGATTCAGCAAAGCAGAAACTGATCTCCAGAAGCCGAATCGATTCGGATTTCCAACCGAATCGATTCGCCCCATTCCAGTAGCCAAGTTTGATTTTGCGAATCGATTCGCAATCCCACCGAATCGATTCGGTTATTTGAAAGTAGCAGGTCCCTCATTAGCGAATCGATTCGGACTTCCCACCGAATCGATTCGGTCACTTCCAGTGCTCAAGTTCGAGAATCGCGAATCGATTCGGACTTCCCACCGAATCGATTCGGGTCACCTGACACTTAAAAATCCCATATTCTGTTTTATCCCACATTCTATTTCTTTCTCCTCTCTTTCCTGCGAACCTACCCTCTCCCAAATCGAATCCTCTCCTCCATTCTCAATCTTCCCAATGGCTTCATCATCAAAGGCAACTTCATCCAAGGTATTAATTCAACCTTATACATTCATTTCATTCCTGATTTAGTGTATATAGTATGGAAAATAGGGTAAACTGCATTTTCACCATTTTTACATGTTTAATGCATAAAACTCTTTCTTTTTCCTCTGATTATGATGAGAAACCAACACATACTACTTGATTATGTTGCTGTGACGTTTAAGTAGTATGTGTTGGGGGTTTTCCACATGTAAATGTAAATTTCACCCTATTTTCCATACACTGCACACTAGGTGCTCGATGAAATGCCTCTGTGGAGAAAATGTGCCATAATGCTTCATTTTCGCACATTTTCTCGCGCAATGGTGTTGAATTACCCTTGTATGAGTGCGGTGTGCATCGGTAACGTTAATTCGACCAATTTTTCCCGATGCACACCCACCGATTCCTTTACGACCCTATTTCACGCCAAATTGATTTTGTGCATTACACTAATTGTGTAAGTATCGAATTGATTTTTCTTGTAGGGTCCTTCGGTCACCAAGCCCTCCTCCAACTTAATTGCGGGTCGGGGAGGCTTCGAGTCCTTCCGGTCTAAACAAGAAAAGGATTGGTTCGTTGCGAAATTCCCTTCGGGTCGCCCTATAGCTATTGAGCGGCCTGTCCATCTTGAGGATTTTCCTGCCTCGGTACGTCGCTACTTTCAGAAATTCAACTGGGAGGCACACCTTGCCAGGGCGGGGGAGGTGAATGAGGAGCACGTTCGTCGATTTTATGCATCGCTCGTCCCAACTGGGGACCGCACGTTCGAGGCTTACGTACGGGGTAAGCGAATTCCTCTCTCTAAGCCTCTCTTGGCATTGCACCTCACCGGGGCCGAAAACCCCGAGGATTTCGATTACCCGTGCGCTGACGAGGGGAGACTGACCAACGAAACCCTGATTGCGCGTCTGGCGCCAGGGCATATTTGGGCTGGGGAAACTTTCCCCACATCTGCTATGCCCGATAACCACCGCCTTATCCACTTGGTAGCCGTTAATTCTATCACGCCTACCCAAACAAAGGCGGTCCTTCGCTCTTCGCAGGCCCACTTCCTCTACCATCTACTGGATGCGAATTCAATTATAAACCTTCCCGCTTTGGTGCTACAGCGGATGCTCAAGGCCGCATACTGTGAAAAGGGGACCACTACCCTTCCATACGCGCGGTTGGTTTCCCGCATATGTAGGGATGCTCACTGTGAGGTTGCGGGTACGGACTATTTTCCTCGCCTTCCCAAGATGCTTAACGAAAAGGCAATCGAAAAGAGTCTAGGGAAGGATCATTTGGAGAGGAGAAAGAAGAGGATGTTGGATGCTCCTGCTGTTCCTGTTGCCCCGGATGCTCCTATGCCGGACATGCCTCAGCCTGTGCCTCATCCAGTCCCACCGCCTGCCCCATCTACTGTAGACCCCATTGCATATCTAGGGGTGCGGATGGATGAGCTTCAGGCTGACTTCTCCGAGTTTCGGGGCGCCTACATGTCGGACTTTGCATCATTCCGGGCCGACTTTTCTGCCTATCGGGGAGCGTACGAGCGCGATATATCGATGATCGCTCGGGCGCAGATGGATTTGTTCTCACACTTGCGAGGGGGCGAGGCTTCTGTGCCTCAGTACCTCTTTGACCCATACGCCCCTCGCGATCCTCCCGCGCCCGAGTCCCCGCGCCGCCACCCGGACGACATGTAGGTTATTGTGATCCTGTTTTTGCTGATTATTTTTGGGTGGTTCTTTATCTTGATTGTTGGGTTGTACTTAGGTAGTTGTGTTAGTATGGGGAGAAGAGAGTGCAATTTCTTGTATTTTCTAATTTTGGTTTCATTGTTCCCCATGTACACAACTCGTATATATTAATGAAATGACTCAGTTTTGGTTTCATTTTTCTTCTTGTATATATCTATGTTGTGTATATTATTGTTTATGGTACTAACTTGTAACAGGCATGCCGTTGCGCGGTTCTCGAGTTACTCCTTACGGGGTGACTATTTTCATACCCTTTTTTCCCTTTTTATCCCTACTGACATTGGGGACAATGTTTCATTCAAGTTAGGGGGTATGGAATACCATTGTGATGCCGGTTATCATATTAGTATTTATTTATTTATTTATTTATTTTAAAAAATTAAAAAAAAAAAAATTTAAAAATAAAAAAATTAAAAAATAAAAAAATAAATAAAATATTTAAAAAAATTTTTAAAAATAAAAAAAAAAAAAAAAAAAAAAAAAAAAAAATTTTATTTTTCTTTCTCATATCTACTATGATTACTTATATGATCGGCATATCCTGTTGTATAGCTATGAAGCATGCTTTGAGTCATTGATTTATTATCCTTTAGCCCGTTATTGTTTGCATTGTGAATAGCATCATAAAATTAAACTGTGAAGCTTTGAGCATATACACAAATAATTATTTATGATTTGGTTTAAAAGCGTTTCAAATTCGTTATTCTAAGGCGCATGCTATACCCTTACAAAAGTGAAAATTGAGACTTATCATCATTTGTGAGCGTATACACCTACTCTATCTCTTTCTTGTCAATGAACTCGTTGACGATCTCATTTTCTTTTCATTTGATTGCATACTAACTGATTTATCACTTGAGCATGAGTTTCAATGGTGTTGAGTCCCGCGAATCACATGAAACCATAGGAAATGATTATAGGCCCTTGTTGTTAAACCCACATGACCTTGACCTTTCCCTTAAATGTTTCCCCTAGTCAACCCCCTTGAGCCTTATTATTCCTTTCGTTTGAACCCCAAATCCCTTGTCCAACTCCACATTGGAGTCCTAAACTCTTATTTACTCCCCCCCCCCGTACCTTGATTAGGGATTGTTCCCGGGATTGAATGTTGTTGCTTTTATGGTTTGCAATCAATCAAAGAAAAGAGAAAATCAAAGAAAAGAGAAAATCAAAGAAAAGAGAAAATCAAAGAAAAGAGAAAATCAAAGAAAAAGAAAAAGAAAGGATAAATATCGAATAAAATGGGACCTTGTTGTTTCCCATTTCCCCTTGTGCATGAACATCAAAGTCTCATTCTCATGAATACATTGCTTGTGGATTTTGATTTCGATTCCTAAGTTGCCCATTAAATCCATTATCCCGCGCGATATTCCCGAATCTCCTCTGATCCTACACACATCCCGTTCTTTTCCAAACCCTAACCTAGCCTAAATTCTATACCCCTAAAAAGTTCTATTTGATCTTAGGGTGATGTGATTCAAAGGTCGAACATTAGCGATAATCTGTTTAAATGCTCTTCTCTTGGTTAATATGCGATATCCTTTCATGAGATTGTATTTTTCACTTTTATATTGCGTTCTTCATTGATGACATGTGTGTGGCCTAGTTTCCCTTTACAATTACTCTTAATGCCCGCATGTCCCGTGTGTGTTACATCCCATTTCTAAGTGTTTCAATTGTTGAGTGTAACGACCGGAGAGAACTTGAGTATGCATGCCTTAGCTTATATATGGATTTTGAAAGTTTTGCCAAATCTAAATTACCACATGTGTCCGCTTATTTCGCATTCCCATGGTTTCGATTTTTAGTTGAAGTTATTTGTTTAATGCCGATAATTGCCGTCTTCTGTGTGAGCTTCGTTCACTTTGTTGATAAATTGTGTTTCTTTGATATTTGTTGAGCTACGCATTGGATTTTGCAGTATCATAGTATGAGTTGATTTGATGTTTGTGGGTGTCATCCCTGGAAACCCTCACGAGACCTCACTCGTCCCCTAGGGCCACCTAGGGGTTTAACGGCTTATTGCATACGCTAAATGCAATCGTTCGCCTACGAAAGTGGCATTTTTCCTTCGTTGTACATATTTATTATATTTTGGTTGCGGTGTTGGACCTTGTTTCTTCATACTTCATTGCTCGGGACTAGCAATGTATAAGTTAGGGGGTGTGATTCGTCACTTTTATTGTATTTTATACCCCGTTAATTTGTACATTCTAGCATTCCCGTGCATGTATTTCCCGGTTCTTATACTCATTTATTGACTAACCCCTAAATTCATCATATATACTTTGTCTGTGTCTTTATTGAGCTTTTATAGGTCTCGGGAATGCATTTTGGGAAGTTTGGTTTTGATCCGGAAAGTTCCGTTGACACTTGCACAGTCGGGGGCATTTTAGTAATTTCAGCACGCGGGCTTTGTTCCCGATTTCTTCACGGAAGTTGTAGACCTTCTTCTCCTCTTCGCGTGGCCTCCGACGGTGCGTGAATCCGATCTCGAACGCAAAAGTTACGGAAGTTTCGGTGAAGCATGGAACAATTAATGCCTATATAGGCAGCTCTTCTTTCTGCAGAAGGCCCGAATCGATTCGCCATTACCACCGAATCGATTCGGTCACTTGCAGGGGCTTTTCTCTCCACTTCCGAATCGATTCGGATTCACCACCGAATCGATTCGGCCCTGCATTTTCTGCTTTCTTCTTATTACTAGTTTGCCATTTTGGTGGATTTTTGGGGTTTTTATCCCTTGTTTTTTCCTCTTTTGAAAGGAGATTACTTTTGTTGGATTTTTAGTAAGATAGAAAAACACTCTCTTCTCTCTCCTAGGTCAATCTCATTTATGGCTTTCCCCAACTTGTAAGGCTTTGATTGCTTGTTGAATAGTTGTGATTAATGCAAGATAAGTTCAATTACTCCACCTCTTCTTGTTCCATTAGCTTTAAATTGCATTGAATTCCATCATTTGAATTGATTTGAGTTTTAACTAGATAACTAATTCAAGTATGTTGTTAACTAGCATGTGTAGTTTAGTTTTAATTATGAGTAGCTAGACTTGTGATTGGGGATCAATATCCCACCTTGGATGCTTGAACTTAATATCTAGGGTTTGGTTTTAATGGTTCTAATGGAACTTCATGTGTTGGTTTTGGAGTATCATAGTTTCTTAACTTCCCTTGTCATGCAAGGGCTAGTGTTTGAAGCTTTACTACAAACTCAACCCATCTAGCAATAATTAATTAAACCCCAATCCTCCATTGTTGAGTTCATTCTCTACATGGTTGATGTTCGGACTTAATTAGTTATGCTCGATTAGAATTAATTTAATCAAGCCCTATAATCCCCTTCCTTGTGAATCCGAGGTGGGAGAATGATCCTCAATCCCCTTAATTTCTTGAACTCAAGCTTACCTTAGTTCTTTTCATCAGTTCCGTAATTAGTTGTTAATCATCTGTTCATTAATAGCATGTTAGTTTAGAGGTTGCATCTCAATCACCTTTCCAAATCACAAATCATCTTTTACACTTTAACAATTTGTGACGTTTAGAGAATCTCGTTGCCCCAATTTAGTTCTCTTAGGAGCGTTCAATCCCTGTGGATCACGATTCCGTACTTACCGGATTCTACTTGTTGCGATTAGATTTGCACTTGAATCACAAGCCATATTTAGGGCGCACCACTGCACAAGGAATATGAAAATAGATATCAACAGCTTTGTTCTGAGACAGGTCATAAAAAGATCCTTGCTGGATACGATGTTAGGGAAAGAACTCTAAAAGGTGAAGTTGAGGCCTGCAGGCAGATTGATGAGTTGCTGGAACAAGAGAACAATAATTTGCAGAAAAAGCTGGCACAGTATGAATCTGCAGCGTCATCTTCCACTGCTTTAGTACAAGTTACCGATGAAGGTTTCTCGTTCTTAGAGGTTGAGAATGCCAAATTAAGGCAAGAGTTGGATGCTCTGAGAAGATCTGGTATTTCCACTACTGCTCGGGGACGAGGAAGAGGGTCTCGTGGGCGAGGAAGAGCTGTTCAAAATGTTGTCGAGGAGCAAAATTCTCCACCTGCTCGGAGTCGATCAAGAATTCTCAGCCGTAATGTTGAAGAATCTCGTACTCTGTCAACATTGGAAACTCAAGCATACCAATTGAACGCCAAAGATCGGGCTTTATCTGAAATGTCAAAGAGAAATCTATCTTTGGAAGATCAACTTACTGCAACGAAGTCTGCTTTGAATGATAAAGATGTTTTTGCCAACAATCTTCACGAACAATTAGATAGATTAACCTTCCAATTCCATAAACAGCCCAGGGAATTTTGGATGGCAGGATACAATGAAGACCTTGTTCATTTAGATGCTCGTATTGAACATGCCAATAATGAAGGTTATAAGCAGGGGTGGTTGAATGCCATGGGTGTACTAAAATTGGTGCAAGGGCATTTTTTATGGGATTATCATGCTCCAGGGTTACTAAACTTTCCTGTGCCACCTTTCAAATTGGACATGGAATGGATCCCAGCTCGTTCCATTCCTCGGAGTTTAATTTCAAAATATCTTGGTGACTATAGTCTTCATTCTTAGATTGAATTATCTCGTCCCGAGCATCTCTTGGATACACCTTCTGTGATGAACGTCAGAATGCTCAGAGATGTTAATTTTATTAATTCTCCTCTTTGCTTGGAAGAGCCTCCTGCCGGCGAGGAACCTGTTTCAAAAGCTAAAGGAAAGAAACCAATAGAAGAGGTTTTTCAATGTAACAGTTAGCACATATATGTAGCTTGTAATATATTTTGACCTTAATGAAAGAATTTCATTTTTTATTTGTAAATCTTTATTGCTATTGTTCTGCGTTAAACACTAAGTATGTATCTGTTAAAAAGATAACAATTTTGTGCTATTCATTGACCAACTTAGTAATAAATATGAGAAATTTTGCTCAATAAAGTAATGAGTATAAAGATGTTTAAAACTTTGCCAACCAACCAAGGTTGTTAAATTGTGCTCGTCGACCAATTATAGTTAGTGATACTTATCCTCGACTAACCATACTTGGTAAATTTTTGTCTTTTTATAAAATATGTATGACCAATTAAGGTCGATAAATTCTTCCTATCGACCAACTACAGTTAGTGGGTTTTTATCCCCAACCAACCATACTTGGTTCAGTTTGGAATATTTTGTTCTTCGAAGAACTTTTGTAATAATCTTACCTCCCGACCAACATAAATTGGAATGTGAGAGCATATTTTCAAATCAAATAATATTGTTCTTCCTTCAATCGTAGTTGATTATTGAACTATCAGGTTCTTTCGAACTATCTTTTCCACTAGTTATCTTACCAACCTTAGTTGATCACGCTAGTGTACGCCTCCTAACCAAAGGAGTATATTTTTTGGTTCTTTCGAACTATCTATCCACTAGTTATCTTACCAACCTTAGTTGGTCACGCTAGTGTACGCCTCCTAACCAAAGGAGTATATTTTTTGGTTCTTTCGAACTATCTGTCCACTAGTTATCTTACCAACCTTAGTTGGTCACGCTAGTGTACGCCTCCTAACCAAAGGAGTATATTTTTTGGTCTCGCCCTTTTACCAACCGGAGTTGGTCGTGGGTTTGAACTATCGTCTTCTTTTTGCTGTCGAGTAGCGTAGTGTACAACACTAGTATTCCCCGAAAAACTTTCAAACAAAGGAGAGGAAAATGGTGAAAACATCATCGTTTTATTCATATTGATGGAACCGTTGTACATTTTACATCATTGATAATACTTGCGAAGGTGTTCAGCATTCCAAGCATTCTTGAATTCTTCTCCTTCTAGAGTTGCTATTCGGTAAGTTCCTGGTCGAACAACTTCTGTAACTCGATAAGGCCCATGCCAGTTTGCCTCTAATTTATTGTGTTTTTGAATTACCTTCTTTAGCACATAATCTCCTTCCTTTAAATCGCATTTCCTCACCCTTTTGTTGTAGAAAAGAGCTGTTCGTTGTTGATAAGCAGCATTCCTAATGGCTGCCTCTTCTTTGACCTCCTCGAGCATATCCAAATCCAGTCTTCTCATCAAGTCACTGACAGGAGAATTGAAATTCAGTACTCTATGCGTTGGAAGACCCAACTCGGCAGGTATTACAGCCTCACTTCCAAATGCCAGCATATATGGTGATTCTCCAGTCGCTGCTCGGGGAGTTGTTCGGTAAGCCCACAATACTGATTGTAATTCATTAATCCATTTAGCTTTAGCTTCACTTAGCCTTTTCTTCAAACCATTTAGCAGTGTTCTATTCGTCACTTCAGTCTGTCCATTGCTTTGAGGATTGCCTGGTGCTGAATGCACCTTCAAAATGTTCGACTGATGACAATAGGCAGCAAATTCCTCGTTATCAAATTGGGTTCCATGGTCTGTGATGAAGGCATGAGGGAGACCATATCGACAGATGATATTCTTCCAAACGAACTGGTATACCTTCTCGTATGTCATATCAATAAGCGGCTCAGCTTCTACCCACTTAGTAAAAGAGTCCACTGCAACGACGAGGTACTTGAATCTTCCTCGGGTGATCAGTAGTGGTCCAACCAAATCAATTCCCCACATGGCAAATGGCCAAGGGGAAGTTATTGGTGTCAGCAATGCTTGTGGAGTTCGTCGGATAGAGGAAAAACGTTGGCACTTGTCACATTTCTTAGCATAGGCTATACAATCAGCCCTCATCGTCGGCCAATAGTATCCTTGAGTCATTACCCTTTGTAAAAGTGTTCGACCTGCTACATGAGCTCCACAAGACCCTTCATGGATTTCTTCAATCAATTCTTTCACCTCGGAGGGATGTACACATCTTATCAAACCTACCATAATTCCTCGTCTATATAAAATACCATTAGTTAATACATACCGAGCAGCTTTATACTTCAATTTTTTGGCAGCGAGCTTATCCTCTGGCAATTCTCCCTCTTCAATATATACCCTGATGGGATCCATCCAAGATGGTCCTAAATCAAGGGTAATAACATTCATCGTCAGGTTTTCATCTATGCTCCGACTTTCCAGTACTTCAATTGGTATCGTTCTTCGTAGCTCGGTACGAGTAGCTGATGCTAGTCGGGCCAGTGCGTCTGCTTGTACATTCTCCATCCTCGGTATTCTCACCAATTGAATGGCATCAAATTCTGTCAGTAACTCCATCACCTTCGCATGATACTTCGACATTAAGTTTCCTTTAACTGCATATGTTCCTATCATCTGATTTACAATTAATTGAGAATCACTGAATACAATTACTTGCCGTGCTTCCATAACTTTTGCTAAGTTTAAACCTACTATCATGGACTCATACTCAGCCTCATTATTGGAGGCTTTGAATTAGAATCGTAAAGCATATTCCATGTCAATCTCGTCTGGGGTGTTCAAAACAATTCCTGCCCCGCAACCTGCTGTGCAAGATGAGCCATCTACATATAATCTCCGTATGGGCAACCCTTCTTCAAATTCCTTATCTGACAGGGTTCCTCGGTGAAATATTTGTTGCTTCTTTTCATCCTCCCCTGACACTTTTCGCTCCTCGTCGACCATCTCTTCTCGCTCTTTTACCAACCTGAGCTGGTCTGAGCTCGAAGTTGATGATCTTTCTTCATCCATAAGCCCTTTTACCAACCGGAGTTGGTCTGGATTTATGTCTGTTGATCCTGTAACATCCACAGGTTGTTCAGCGACACCTTTTGCTCCTCGGAGGTATCAGGGTATGTAAACTCTGCTATAAAATCTGCTACAGCTTGCCCTTTTAATGATGATCTGGGTTCATACACAATATCATATTCACCGAGTTCTATTGCCCAGTACATCAGTCTTTCTGATTTTTCTGGCTTGTGAAGGGCTTGTCTCAATGGCATGTCGGTATATACGACGATTGTATGGGCCTGGAAATATGGCCTCATTCTTCTACTTGCTTCAATTAATGCCAATGCCAATTTTTCTAGCTTTGGGTATCTGATTTCTGCACCTCGAAAAGCCTTACTTGTGTAATAGATGGGTTTCTGAACTCCATTCTCTAATCTAATCAATGCTGAGCTAACTGAATTCTCTGATACCGCCAGATACAAGTACAACTTCTCTCCTGTTATTGGCCTGGACAACAATGGAGGTGCTCCCAAATATTTCTTCAAGTCTTGAAAGGCCTTTTCACATTCATCAGTCCATTCAAAAGTTTTTCGAAGTGTTTTGAAGAATGGGAGGCATTTATCAGTTGCTCGGGACACAAATCTATTGAGCGCCGCAACTCGTCCTGTAAGACTCTGTATTTCTTTCTTCGTCGTTGGGGATCGCAGACCTAAAAGAGCTTTGATCTTTTCTGGATTTGCCTCAATACCTCGTTGGTTGACGATGTATCCGAGGAACATTCCTTCTCGTACTTCAAAGGTGCACTTCGTTGGGTTGAGCTACATTTGGTATTTATCTAGTTGATCAAAGGTCTGACCTAAGTCAACTAGATGATCAGCAGCTTTCTTGCTCTTTGTTAGCATATCGTCGACATAGACTTCCATGTTGCAACTGATTTGTTCGGCAAAAACCTTGTTCATCAGCCGCTGATATGTTGCACCTGCATTTTTTAAACCAAAAGGCATGACATTATAACAATAAGTTCCCCTTGGGGTAATAAAAGAAGTACTTTCCCTGTCTTCAGGTTTCATTTTGATCTGGTTGTATCCAGAATATGCATCCATGAAGCTGAGCAGCTCATGTCCCGAAGTAGCATCCACTAGCTGGTCTATTCTGGGCAATGGAAAATGATCTTTCGGGCATGCTTTGTTGAGATCAGTGAAATCAACACACATTCTCCATTTATTATTCTTCTTCTTTACCATCACCACATTTGCTAACCAGTCTGGATATTTCACATCTTCAATGAATTGGGCTTTCTGGAGCTTCTCGACCTCCTCTTGTATGGCCTGATTCTTCTCGGGACTAAACACTCTTCTTCTCTGCTTCACAGGCTTGATCTCCTTATTCACATTGAGTTCATGACATAAGAAGTTTGGATCTATTCCTGGCATGTCTTCGTGACTCCATGCAAAAGTATTCTTCCTATTTCTCAATAAAGTTATCAACTCTTGTTTTATTGAAGCATCCAACGACGAACCTATCTGGGTTACTCGTTCAGGGTGCTCCTCGTCTAGAATAACATTTTCTGTAGATTCTACCACCTGTCCTTTTACAAGTTGGGATTCATCCCTGGGATCAAGAGTTTCAATTTCTATACCTTCCTCCACCTGGTATGTAGTAGTCTTTTTCCTTAATTCCTCAAGCTCCTCTTGCTCGGCAGATGAATAATAGCATTCCCGAGCTATTTTTTGATCACCTTTCACAACTCCTACTCCGAAGTTTGTTGGGAATTTTAAGCATTGATGCACTGTAGATGGAACTGCTTCGAACTTCTTCAAACCAACTCTTCCCATGATGATGTTGTAGGCTGACTGCACATTCTTGTCCATCACAAAGAAGCGTATTCTTTCTGTTCGACAAGCAGGCCATGTTCCAATGAATATGTCCAACTTGATCGTCCCAAGTGGAAAAACTTTCTCGCCAGCAAAACCTAGAAGGGATCTGTGATAAGGTTCCAATTGAGATAATTTCAAATTCAATCTATCAAAGCATGAATAGTACATGATGTCTGCCGAACTACCATTGTCCACCAACACCCTTGAAATCACCACATCTTTCATCCTCATTTTGATCACCAAAGGATCGTCGTGAGGGTAAAGAACACCTGCCAAATCGTCTTTTGAAAAACCAATAACTAGCTTCTCTTTATTTACCTTCCTCGGACGATCATCGTCGGCAAGATTTATTCGTTGAATATATGAGCAGGCTTGAGCCTCTCCGAGATAAGCCTTTCTTTCTGCAGTAAGGTCTCCTCCTCCAGCATCTCCTCATGTAATAACATTACAATCAAATGACCCAAAACGTATGAAAAATACCTCTCGTTCAGGCTGCCTTGTCTTTTTTGGAAGATCGGGGTCTTCATCTGGATCATCTTCATGATCTCTTTTCTTTTTCTCCTCCGTCCGACGAGGAGATCTAGAACGATCTCTAGTTCTATCATCATTCTTCCTTTCACCTCTGCGATCTACATACTTTGACAACTTTCATCTTCGGATGAGCGTTTCAGTCTCGTTCTGAAGGGCTATGAAATTTTTGGTCGTATGGCCATGATCTTTATGGAATTCGCAATATTTGGCCCTATTCCTCAGGTCAGGATTGGTCCTCAGTTTATCTGGCCACTTGATTTCTTCGTTATTCTTGATTTCTTCCAAAACATGATTAATACCCATTTTCAATGGAGTATAATTATCGTATTTCTTCAGGACTTCCCATGACGTCCTATTATTCTTGGAGTGCTTGTCACCACCATTACCTTTTTGCTCTTTCTTCTTAGATTTGTCAACCTCCACCTTGGTTTCTTTATCCATATTCTTCTTCGCAGCCATAGCCTCCTCGGCATTCAAGATTTTGGCCGCTTTTGCCATCAACTCCGACATAGTTTTAGGTGGATCTTTGGCCAAAGTGTAATATAACTTGTTAGGCAGCAATCCACTCATCAAAGCAGTGATCGCTGTCTTTTCTTCGTAATCTATGACTTCCAACTTCTCGTTATTGAAACGAGTTATGTAATCTCTAGTACTCTCACCTGATTTTTGTCTAACACTTAACAAGTGCGCTACTCGCTTTACCGGCTTTGCTCCAAAACAGAAATTGCCAATGAACAACTCGGCTAACTAAATAAAAGTCAAAATCTTACCTCGAGGAAGATTGTTGTACCATATCTGTGCAGATCCGGTAAGAGTTCCCGAGAATGCTCTACACCTCATCTCGTCGGGGACGGCATATATGTCGCTTGGTATTGTTCTATATGAAGAACAGGATCTGTCCTTCCATCATACTTAGGGGTCACTACAGGTGCTTTGAATTTCGATGGTGTAGGAAAATTCACAATGGCCTGCACAAAAGGTGTCCCTTGAACAAAAGTTCTCTGTAAGGGATTCCTTTCTTTAGCCATTTCTCCAATTCTATCCTCCAATCGCTGAATGGAACCTTTCCATGCTTCATTTCCTTCCTCGGGCCGCTTAGTCCGAGCAATTGATTGTTCTGACGTAGCTTCCTGAGATCTATCTCGACGAGTAGCTGGTCGTGATTGTGCTGATCCTTCTCTCAAACCTGATGGTGGTCGAAAGCTTCTTGATGGGGCTCTAGGTGGACTCATATTTCTCCTTGGTCCTAACCGACTGAAAGGAGACACCCTACTTAATCTTTCCAGGGCGCTAGTTCTCTCTGGAGAGAGGGTGATATGTTGATCTGTATCCGTAGCCCGTATCGATGAAGTTCGCCCAGGTTGATAAGAAAAATCAGAAGATTCTTCATTACGATATGACCCAGTACGCCTGGATCGCGATTGCCCACGATCACTCCTTTTCCTTGAATGGGTAGGTGCATCGCCGTGAAGAGTTTGAATGAGTTGCCTTATTGTTTCTTGCATGGCGGTTTGTCCTTCAGCCAGATTCGTCATAATTCCATCCAGATCTGGAGGTGCAGATGGATTTGGAGGATTTCCAGCATTTCCAGCATTTCGATTACTGGATTCTGGATTATCTGCCATTGATGATAAATGATTTTTGGTGAAAAACGATAGCAACAGTCGTTTCCCACAGACGGCGCCAATCTGCTGATGTAAAAAATTAGATCCCTCTAATTTATTCAATCACAGATAAATAAAATGAGACAAAGATTTTTAAAGTGGTTCAGCCTTATAAGAATTATTTACGTCCACTGTTATGTTATTGCTGAGTGTTTGGGAATTCTCGATTACAAGTTCTATCAAGAAACTCCCCTCCCTTTGAATGAGGATGATACAAGGTATTTATAGCCTTTAGTCTGTACATGAAAGGGCTGATACATTAAATGATATACATATGAAAGGGTAATACATTTAATGTAGCGTGTGCATCAAGATGATAATCATTCAATGAATGGTTGAACTGTTGATTAATGATACGACCGAGATGCAGTTCGGACCGGCTTAGTTGCTCGTTGCTTTGGAGTTCCTCGGAGCACTGGAATACCTCGGAGTGCTAAAGTTCCTCAGTGTATCCTCGTTGCTCGGAGAGAACATGAGTTGGTCGGGGAAATGAACTTCCTCGTTGCTATTGTGCCACGTAGATTGACGCGTGTCTTCGTATTGTTCGTCCATACCAGCATATTAATTTTGGTATCAACACCCATTTTTATGATCACAGATAAATAGATAAAAGAAATCCAAACAAACACATAAAAGATAAAGATTTTTAAAGTGGTTCAGCTATAAGGAAAGCCTACGTCCACTGTTATTTTATTCCTAGGGGTTTATAACAACACAACATGGGGTGTTGAGAATGATTGAATTATTCTCTTATCTTGAGATAGATAGATGTGTAGATAGAGAGGTAGAAAGATGGAATGAATTGCTTTCCCCTTTAGCTAAGGGAGGGGTCGTATTTATAGTGATGGGATCCAAGAGATAGAATGTCTTTATATATTCAGACATTTATATCTATATACAATGAATATAATTGTTGGTCTTCTCGAGTATAATGACTGTTGGCTACACTAGTGGTTTTTGATCTTCTGGATAATTGGTCTTCTTTATATTGGCAGGGCTCTTCTGTCCTTAGGTGCCGACTAACTCTCCTCGGAGGCCAACCAAGGGTCTTCTAAGTTAAGGAAGTGTGAATATTGCCACGTAAGATGATAGGTGTCCCATTCTTAGTGGTCCATGTAAACAAGTAAATTTTTGCCTTCAACACGGGGGTTATCGATAGGTATACCCCTTAACCTACCTATCATCATGGGGGTCAAGTCAAATAACTCTTAGTCTTTTATTGCACTTTCCTACGTACTAGTGTACTCTAGTAGGGCTGAGAATTAAACGGGTTTCCAAAATTTTTGTTTTTCTCTACAGATTTTGGGTATAAAAGGAGGGGTATAGGGTGTGTTTTCTTCACCAACACCCCCATTTATTTTTCTTTTCTTTTTTCTCTATTCTCCAAATGGCTCTTCCAATGTATGAAGAATTCTCTTCTTCTCTTAAAGGTTTATAGGCTACATGCCTTTATAATGTTGACTATTATACTTTTAGCTTGTGTCGGTTTCTCTGTGCGGGTAATCGAGCCATAGCTTGACCTTGCTAACATCGACGATACAATTATGGTACACCGAGGACCATGTATTCTATTTTTTCCTGGATGAGGTATGTCCTACCTACTAGGAATTCTCTACAATGTTGGGGATTATCTTGAGTTTTATGGAGGCTATGCCTGAATTTTCTCTTTTCTTTATGGGCATTTCTGGCTGAGTTGCTCCATATTTCCCCTTTGATGGCTTGAGTGTTGGTTAATGGATGGGCTATCTCTCTTTTGACGGTTAGGCATTTTGTGTGTCAAAGGGGTTTTAATGAAGCTAGGATTGGCAAAGCTATTTCTTTAGGCCTTATTACGAGGCTTTCACTCGTGATAGGGGACTTGATAGCTAGTCCCCAAGTGGTCACGATAGTGACATGGACATCTTACCGCTATAATCCTGTGGCAGTGGTGCTAGACAAGACCTTGAATGGTCCTGATGCTTGGAAAGAGGGTCGCTCTGATTTTCTAAGAGGTATACCTATATTGATGTTCATGTGGCTTGCGGAGAGATTTCTTCTTGCCTCCCCTACTAGTATGGTTCCGAGGATGTGCCTAATTTCTTTGCCTATCCTTTATTTAGTTTTGGTTCATGGGTAGAGAATTGGGTAACTAGTTTATGGTGTACGAAGTCTTCGTTGTTTGATGTCAGGTAGGGATATTTGAATCCTGTTTTGCAGTTAGGAGAGTACCAGTGTGTGTGGTTAGTTGGCCTTCACTAGACTTCTTTTTATTTCCCCTAGTTGCTTCTGCGTCAAGTTGGATGGGAATACATTATGACTCCTCGTGTAATGAACTTTTTCTTGATGGAGGACCTAACTAAATAATTGTCGATGATGTTGGGTTCCTTGTGGCAGTGTAGCCTTTAGCTAAGGGATGGGCTCTATTTATTGTGAAGCTGGGGTAACATTTTGTGAAGCTAGGGTAATTTGTTCCATGCTGGTAGGGATTAGATTTGTTTTAAGATGGTTTAGTCAGTGGAAAGAGGGTGGTATGTTTTTGCTCCGTTCACTGATACTTCGTGTAATGGTGATGTATATTCTTATTAGAAATAAAAATGATCATATTTTGTTGTGCCACTTGATGATTTTGGCATTTGAATTATCTATACCAATCACAAAGGCATACATAATCTTTTTTGTTCATAGGAATGATGAAATGGATCGTCGTTCTCGAGGGTTAAAAAATATTAGCATTTTGCGAAAAAGAAGGGAACCATTCCTTTGTATGGTGTATGGACTACCTACGTACCTTTAGGGATTTTTAAAATGTTCATAATTATCCTTTGGAAATAAATGTTTTTGAGAGGATCAGGTACCATGTAGTTCTGAATAGGGGGAAAGTGAAATTTTTTTAAGAATAAAAGGGGGATGATAAGAGTTGTAGCGCACCGAGATTTCTAACTAAGGGTAATTTTTTTTAAATGGTCTAGGTTGATTGGACACGCCATTTCCTCTCCGTTGAGGTTTGTGAGTATATTGGCGCAGCTTGACAAAATTTTCTTCATAATGTAGGGGTCACTCCAATTCGATTTGAATTTCCATCTAGGGTCCCACATAGGTTCTATGATATCTTTAAGAGTAAGGTCTTCTTATTAGATACCGTGGTCCTTGACTCTTTGGTTAAATGATCACGCTATCCGGTGATGATACCCCTATATGTGGTATACAGCCTGAAGTTTCTTTTCATCCAAGAGTTATAGTTCGTCAAAGAGGCTCTGATGCCAGCCTTTTTCGCTGACCTTGCTTTTGAGCATGCATGTAGGGAAGGTATTTCTAGCTCAACGGGTAGGATTGCTTCCATGCCAAATACTAGAGAATAAAGGGTAGCCCTAGTAGGCGTTCTAATTGTAATGCGATAGGACCAAAGTCCATTTGGGATCTGGTCAGCCCAATCTCTATAACACTCGATCATCTTACTGATGATGCTTTTGTTGGCGGTTTCGACAACACTATTATTGTTGATGTTTAAAATTGGTAGTTATTTATATGATGCCAATTTTATCATCACAGATAAAATAATGAGAGAAAAATAAATGAGACACGAGGATTTTTAAGTGGTTCAGCTGTAAGAAAAGCTTACGTCCATTGTGATTGTATTTGCTATTGCTGATTACAGAAAACTAGGTTTTCTTGTTAGAAAAATGACCTTCTACTTTTCTCTCCAGCCTTTTGTGAAAGGAATGCATTATATTTATAGTGACCCGGAGACCAAGGCTTGGAATGCCTTTATATATTTAAGCATTTACACCCGTACATAATGAGTGTGACTATTGATAGTATTGGGCACGTGTGGAATGACTCTTGGCTGCTTTCCAAGTGATGACTATTTAGTGATATTTTGTATTCTTTAGGTTGGTCGACTTGCTGTCCAATCAACTATCTTCTATGCTGATTAATTAATTGATGACTAAGACTATTTCCACATAAGGGGACATGTCTCGATTTCTATTTGGTCCACGTAGATGGATAATTTTTGGCATCAACAGAAGCCCCCAATGCTTCATTCTTGATATTTTGTTAAAAATATGAAGTATGAGCCATGCAGAGTTGCTTGATAATCTTTCATGGTTTTAGTCAGCTACTGACTTATAGGACTTGTAAAAAAATTTCATCATTTGATCATGTGATGGAAATTTCGTGAATAATTTGAAGTTTAGCAAACCGTGAAAAGGGAACATTAGTAATTTTCTCATCTTTAGAGTTGTGCTTCCGTCAAAATGTCAATCGTTTATACATTTAATCATTACCTACACTATTTTATATGCAAGCTATAAGAGATGAGATTTTGGCTAATTTCTATACGATAAATTTTCAAACTTTTGAACTATCATTCATTTCCAAACCTTTTGTCTTCAAGATTTCTTTTTGCATTCATTTCCACTCTTGCTTTTGCCATCACTTTCTATGTAAGATTTCTTCTTCCCTTTCCTTTGATTTCTTTCTCTGCTATAATCATAGTGTACGTTGTTCATGGGGACTCTTTAGATGAATTTAGGTGGGAAAGAAATATCCCTGATTGGGTAGAATTAGAAATATCTGTTCCTTCAGTTGATGTTTTATCATTTCCAGCGGGTCATTGGATTCCATCGCTGTTTATAGTTTAGTGTGGTATTACCTTCCCCCGAAATCTCTTCTTCCTAGAGTTTCGTGAATATTTTGAGGTTGTCCCTACTAGGGTAGCCCCCAATACATGGAGACTAGTAAATGGGATTCATAGGCTTAATTAGATATATATGACCCATATTGGTATTCTTGAGTTGATGATCTGCTACAAGTGGGTTACTAGTGATAAAACCTATTACTTGAAAACTAGGTTTGCCAATAGAGCCTTAGTGGCCAACTTATCGGATTCCAATAAGGACTACTTTGATTATGGGGTAATAGTGAAGAACGGGAAACATGTTCCTCTTCAAAGAGGAAAAGTGTATGATGGGCTCAGGTATCCTCAAGAGGGACATGGAATAGGTTGTAGACCTTTTTTATTTTTATTTATCTACTGACTAACTATTTAATAATATGTCAACTAATCTTCTTGTCTTCTTTTTATCCAGTGGACATCAAGAATAAGTTTCCAAAGGAAGGGGGCATCAATTTTCAAGAGCTTAAGTACATATGGAGCATACATCAAAGAATTAGTGATGAACATCCCAGAACAACCTCCTACCTATTGCAATACAAAAGCTCTATTACTTTCTTTGTTGATAGGCCAACTACTGCAACACCTTCGATCCCCATTAATTTGGAAGAGGAACCAATTGCCACTTCTTTGACTGAGGAATCCGCTGGAGTTTAGAAGGACCTTGGAGCATCCTCTTTATTTGAATCTTTGAATATTTTTTCAAAGGTCCCTAATTTGAGGGGCGAGGGAGGCCCTTCCAGTTCTGCTTCACCTCCGGTCTGTATGGAATCGAACAAAAACTTTTAAGTCCTCATTCGAAACCACACAGTTCAGACCATATGGAGCCAACATCACAGTCTAGGTATAGCAGTACCCCTTATCAGGGAGTACGAGTTGTAGTTTCTAACCAGGCACTCAGTTAGTCTTCTTCTCAATCACTGCTTTCTTGTCTTCAACATACAAGTGGAACTCAATTTCCCTATTCCTATGGAGGTAGGTCTCGTCGTTTTACACCCGCAACTGAAGCATATAAGGCTAAGGCCTATAATGTGAGGACCTAGAATAACTATTTTGATTCCTCCTAGTAGGAGGAGGAGGTGGAAATCCCCTTTCGAAAGATGGATAATTCGTATGTCGACATGTAGCCATTGGTCTAGCCTGCAAGGATTGAGCTAATTGTCTCATAGTTTGCTGCAATGCTTCTTGCCATTTGGTAAGATTGAGAAGAACTCCATTGAGGTCAGTAGTGGTAGGAGAAACATTGCCTCCTACGACATTAATGCTTTCAGGAATGTCATTTATCATGTGGAATCTTTCCAACAAGTCAAATGAATATTTTTTGGTGGATAATAATGATAGACAAAATGTTTCCCACAAACGGAGCCAATTTGTTAATGTTTAAAATTGGTAATGATTTATATGATGCCAATTTTATAATCATAGATAAAATAATGAGAGAAAAATCAATGAGGCATGAGGATTTTTAAGTGGTTAAGCTATAAGAAAAGCCTACGTCCACAGTGATTGTATTTACTGTTGCTGATTACATAAAGCTAGGTATTCTTGTTAGAAGAATGGCCTTGTACTTTTATCTCTTGCCTTTTGTGAAAGGAATACATTGTATTTATAGTGACCCCGGAGATCAAAATTTGGAATGCCTTTATACATTTAAGCATGTACACCCGTACATAATGAATGTGACTGCTGACAATATTGGACACGTGTTGAGTGACACTTGTTTACTTTCCTCGCGATGAACGTTTATCTATAGTGATGGTTTGTATTCTTTAGGTTGGTCAGCTTACTAGCCAATTAACTATCTTTTATGCCGATCAATTAATTGATGACTATGACTTTGTCACGTAAGGAGACATATTTTATTTCTATTTGGTCCACGAAGTTGGATAATTTTTGGCATCAACAATTGGTCTAGGGTCATTAGGGAGAATATTTGTGTCTCTAAATACCATACTCTTCGACTAGTTCTGTGACCTCAACTTCAAAGTAGAGTCTATTATCTGATACTAACTCGTGAGGAACACCATATCGGCAGATGATGTTCTTTCTGATGAGCTTGGCCACTTTCTTGGCATTTAGCACTGCATATGACTCAACTTTGACCCATTTAGTGAAGTAGTCAATGGTGACCAGGATTAATTGGTGACCGTTAGAAGCTTTTGGACTGACTTTACCTATGATGTCTATGTCCGAAAAGATAGGGATAAGTCATATTGTATAATTCCCAAGGAGGTAAATGTTGGAGGTTGGTATACTATGCAGCTGAGAACATAGGTAATGCAATCTTAAACCATGGTTGTCCAATAGTACCCTTGACAGATGATATTTTTGGCAAGCATATGATTGTTCATGTGGGGTCTGCATTCCCCACTATTGATTTTCTTCATTATTCCTTCAATATCAGCTCAAATGGGTTATACCAAAGTTTCTCTTAAAAAGCATTTTATTGCAAATGATATACTAGGCAACTAGTTTGTAAAGGGTCAGATGGTCTTTCTTATCTGCATCTTGGGGATACCTACCATGTTTGAGATGTGAAAAATGTCATAGTACCATAACTGACCATGTCATAATCTTACTCAGTGATGATCTCGATGTGGTAGAAGTGAGTAGTCATAGCCTATTTCTGAATTAGGAGATGGGCCATTATAATTCCTTCAAGCATATCGACCATGGAGGCTAGGGTAACGAGGGTGTTTGTTAGACTATTCACTATACAAAGCAGGTAATGGAAGGTGGAATCTTTAAACTGGGAGGTCAAGTCTTCTAGGTGGTCATGGAAGGATAAGAGCTTCTCGTCTTTGACTCTCCATTTTCTGAGGATTTGACCGACAATGAGGGCAGAGTCCTCATATATGTCTAGATTCTTGATACATTTCTTGAGGGAAATTTTGAGTCATATAGTGCATGCCTCGTACTCAATCATATTTTTGGTTCAAAGAAAGTCTAATTTGATGGCAATGGGGGTATGAGAGTCATCAGGGGTGATTACGAGTATCCCAATGCCATATCCTTTCTTGTTGGCATCTCCATTAAAGAATATTAGCCATCTAAGGTCCTCTTGAGAGGTGTGGAGAATATCTTCATATGTAAATTTAAAGACCCAGACATTGGTTCTCTCCATGGTGTAATCATCAAGGTAGTCAGAAATTTCTCTCATTTTCATAACTTTTTACACAATGTACATAATATCGAGCTTGGCTAGAAACATCAATCAACAGGTCATTCAGCTAATAGGGTGAGTTTTTCTAATAGGTATTTAATGGGATCCATTCGGGTTACTAGTTTGATGAAAAAGGTAAGCATGCAGTTCTGTAGCTTCTATATGACCCAAACTAGGGCGACACATGCTTTCTCCACAGCAATGTAGTTGACTTCATATTCGACAAATTTTTTACTAGCATAATAGATGAAGCTTTCCTTTCGTTATTCTTCAATGTATTGAGATAGTAAAGTCCCTGCTATAATATCCATTACGGTTGAGTATAAAGGGAGTGGTAGACCTAGCTATAAAGGCATGAGCAACGGAGGTCGGGTGAGGTATCGCATGATTTGGTTAAAGGCTTCTTGGCAGGCTTCATTCCAGACTTTAGTTGAGTCCTTTTAGAGAAGTTTAAAAATGAGTTTACAGATGGAGGTTAGTTGACTCCGTCCGTGGTGGTGGATTCTCAAGTATGGATTTCATCTTAATAGGGTCTGCATCGATTCCCCTCTCACTAACCATGAATCCTAATAGTTTTCCTTTCGTGATGCTTAAAAAACATTTTTATGCATTTAGATGCATCTAGTATTATCGTAGTCGCTCAAAGAACTTTCAAAGGGTGGGAATATGATATTCCCGATTCTTAAACTTAATGATCATGTCGTCTACATATACTTTAACCTCCTTGTGAATAAGGTCATGCATGATTATTGTGGCAGCACTTTGGTTGGTAGCCCCTTCATTTTTGAGTCTTAATAGCATGACATTATAACAAAAGCTTCACCATGGGATGGTGAAATAAATTTTCTCCTAATGATCCGTGTGCATCTTGATTTGGTTATATCCAGTGGATCCATCTATAAATGATTTAAGGGCGTGGCTAGTCGTGTTGTCCATGATCATGTCTATGTTGGGTAATGTGTAATAATCCTTTAGGGATGCTTTATTAAAATCCCAATAGTCGACGCATATGAATATTTTCATCAAGACTTTGGCATGTGAACAATGTTGGAAAGCCATGTAGGATGCCACTTCCTCTTTAACCTTGAAAGACCATTCGGTACGGAGTTTCCTTAGCTTTTCTATTTGATTAGCTTGCATTATGGGAATGTGGGCATCTCATAATGAGCTATTTTCATGTCAATGTCGGGCATGTCATCTTAAAACCATACGAAGACGTCCATGAATTCTTCCAGTAGTTCTTCAAATTGTGCACGCTCATATGCTCATTAAGGGTGAACCATATCCTAATCTCGTGTTGATGGATACTAGAACCAACATTAATAACAATATTCTCATTATCATTACTTTTAATGTGGTTATATTGTTTGTTATTCTCCTTATTAAGATCAGTTAAGAATTGTTCATTTACAAAATATCATTATTAAAGGTTTGATCAGAATGAAGACAATTAACATAAGGAACAACAAGATACTCAAAATCCTCATTTATTTCATTGTCAGGAAAAAATGCATTGAGAACCTCGACAAAAGTGGTCTCAACTACAATGGTATCCGAAAAAGGAAAAATAACAACATTTGTAGAGACATGGTTATGGTGAACATTAGGGTTAGGTTGAATTTAGGAAGATTCGACTGGTATGACATTCCAGTTGAGAAGAGGCATGTCAACAACTTTAATTTGAGTGAACGGATCAGATGGCATAACATTCGAGAAGATCATGCAGAGACTTAGCCACAGTGTCTACAAGTCGAAGGATTCTTCTAAATCACTTTCCTCAGATTCCTCAATAATTTTCACGAATTTCTTAGTGAAAGGTTGCAGTTAATGTTTGTAGTCTTCGGCCCAAGAGTTACTGTCTTCAAAAAATATTTCCAGCCCTAGTCTAATTTTCTTGTCAACATGGTCTTACTACCATTTAGGGAAACCATATAAGGGGAAGTTTCACCCTCCATGAAAAATCTTCCGTTCAAATAGTATCTTGAAACAATATTTTCATCTTCCAAGCTTCTTTTCGATCTGCTTAGCATAGTGCCTTGAGTTCATCCAGTGAAAGTTGGTAACCCAAGCCACATGAGAGAAAGGCATATTTCAGTATTAAGGCCTCAAAAATTCCTTGTTGGCATCACCATAGCCCCATTCCACGCATGAAGTGCATATTCTTGAACATCTAAATCATATTGAAATTACCATGAGGGCTATATTCTGGATAGACTCGGTGTCTGAAGTTATCCCCAATTGGGAGGGGGAGCAGATCAATTCTAGAACTAGAGAGGATAATATTATTGGTCCCATACTGGATCTCCAATATTGGACTGCTAGTGCTGGCATTATCTGTATCATGATCGTCCCCCAAAATGGTGATAACCTAACCTTTGGTGAAGAACTTTAGGTTCTTATGAAGGGAAGAGGATACTCCTCAGATGCTGTGGAGCCATAGACAACTAAGGAGTATATTAAAGTAAGCCGATATCTATATAACTAGAAACTCGATAACAGGATTGATAGGGCCTTTCCCTAGTGTGAATTTTATAGACCCCTTTACATCTTGACGAGTGTTATCATAAGCATGCATGGTGGAAGAGGTGGGAGTGAGATCACTAAATTTTCGTCACAAA
The DNA here is from genome assembly GCA_949130495.1 of Sambucus nigra. NCBI lineage: Eukaryota > Viridiplantae > Streptophyta > Magnoliopsida > Dipsacales > Adoxaceae > Sambucus > Sambucus nigra. The sequence continues at coordinate 931,130 of CASBWL010000561.1, read as the reverse complement.
CAGTTGAAGGTTCTAAGTGTACAAACATTAAGAGAAGTGTTGTTGATAAGTGATTATGGGACTATCTTTTTCAATACATTGACGAAGATATTAAGAGCATAATTTTGATCAGGGATAAACTTCGGTATTTCCTCCTCGGAAAAGAAGAGGAGTAAGAAGAGGTCAAGGACCCAGCCATATTTACAACTTCTTCAGGATTAGTGGAAGAAGGGACCATGGGTCATGTGAATAGTTTTATGAAGGCATTTTAATGTAACTGAGAGGACATAAGAAGCTCCCAAAAGGTGATATTGTCTTGTGTCTTCTTGAGATGATCAGTGAGCTTAATGATTATCATTTATGGTATGGGAAGTTCTTCTACACTTCCCTTTCCTTTATGTGTTTCGATTACATGAGGAATCAGATCTTTATAGTATCTCCCTGACCTAGACATTTGGTTCATTGAGGCCGGAAATAACAAGAATTCTATGGCTTCATATACATCTAGTTGAATGGAATTTTTTTAAAATTTCTCCTAACAAATCTTAGAAGGATATCATTCCACACATGTCAGCTACTGGATTGACTTCTTCTTAATTTGGTTCATTATCCGAGCTATTTAAATTATCCCCATATAGTGACGATTAAGTCCTATGTCCAAGAGTAATCAATACACTCGATAACCTCAACGACTTCATCGTATAAATCTTCCCACTCAGTAGGGAAGTTCAGAAGTGAAGGGACCAACTGTCCTTGAAGATTCAATGCAGTGTGCAACTCAGAAATGCTGTAGATTTCACTTATTTGTCAAAAAATATTGGTTATGGTCTGTACCACATCATCTAAACCGACTTCTTCAATAGGTAATACCTATTCATTTGATTCCTAATCCCACTTCGGGCTTCCATCAACAAGTCATTGGATTTTTTTATAATGATGGTCATCTCATTGGGAAATTTTAATCCAAACTCCAAGAGTTGATATAACACATCAAGTAACTCCATGCCTCCCCCTTCATATCGGGTGCAGTTGATGATGCAGACCCTTGTAATAAGTGAGAAAGCTTGATCAATGAAGTAAGTATGGTGTAAGAGAAAGGATGGGATAACCGTGAGCGATTTGGGTGCGAATGTTGGGATGATAGGTGCTTTACTGGGCATAATTTGAGTAGATGGGTCGAATTCTGGGTAACTTGCTAGAAAGATGTAATTTGTATGTGCCTAAAGTGTATTATGAATGGTATTGGGGTTATGCTTAGCTGGTGGGGCGATGATACTCTGGTCAATTAGACCTTGGGCCACATTTCTAAGGTGGAAGAATTGGTCGGTGGTATGATATGTAGATGGGTGGAAATCATAACGGGCCCCGAGTTTGAAGTTTTTAGGGAATGGATTTGGTAGTGGATGGGGGTTCAAGGGTTTAATGAGATCTCATCTTAACAGGGTCTGGCAGACTTTGGATAGGGGAGCATGGAGCTCAGTGTGTTCTTTCTTGGAAGGATTAGGGATACTTTCCGGTGCCTAAGAGGTTGTATGTTGTGAAATATTATTGATGCTTGAAACTATAGCCCTAGAAGGCTTCTCATACTTTAGGGAGTGAACTCACTTTCTTTGGTTCATGCTCCCATTTAGTGAAACCTTCCTCAATTTCTACACCAACCGCTTGAAGGGCTCGAAAGTGTTGGTAATATTATCCTCGCATGGATGCTCGAATATGAGGCAAGAAGTTCTTTTTCACAATATTGGCTTATTCCTCCTTGAAGGTCCTATTGGTTATGGTGACACCTTTCTCCCTCCACCTTCATGTGAAGTTGCTGACTGTTTTCCCAGGGTTTTTCTTAATAAGCTCCAGATCTCGACGCGTAACCTCTAGTTCTTTACTATACTTATATTGAGACATGAATTCCCTGGTGACATCCTCCCAACTACGAATCCTTGATTTTTCAAGGGAAAAAAACCACCAGAGAATGCTTTCTTTCCAGACCTGTTAAAACATCTGGGTTATTATCTCTTAGGAGGCACTAGGGTCATAGATCGGTGATAACTTCAAAGGTTAATAATTAGGGGTTCGCTTCTCCCGAACTTATTGATGCCTAGCACCTTGAACTTATTTGGAAGTCAAGATTTAGGATAAGGAGACGTATGGGTGTAATCCATGTAGTTATCGAATATCTTCACTTAGTGAAACTTCTTTGACAACAGTTTGAGGTCTTCCTTGACCTTGTTCAGTTCCTCCTCTTTGGGATCCATAGGATATTGGCAGATTAGCCCCAAGTTAGGAAAGATTTGGAATCGGGAGTTGGGCTAGTGGTCGCCCATTAACGGGTGGGGCACGCGGAGCATGCTAATACTCGGGAGCAGGTGGACCCATAGCATGAGGAATGAGAACCTCGATTTTTTAAGGAATTCTGGCCCTGTGTAGCTACATTTCATGAACCTCAGTTTGAAGGTTATTAATCTTGGCACTGCATTGGGATAAAAAGACCATTAGATCTGGCTGAACATTCATTGCTTGGTCACCATGTAGAGCTTGTAGAGATTGTATGAGGGTAGTGTGACTGGGGTCTAGTAAGATGCTGAATTGGGTGAGGCATGACAAACTTAAATGAACTCTTACTTTAAGGTTCTCAAGAACTTCTAGTAAAACCTTCTCCTTTTTTCTAAAAATGGAACTCAAGATGGAAATCATTCCCTGTAAGAAGATGAAATTCACAAAAATAATAGTAACTTTTCCCAAGAGAAACTCCTGAGAATAATGGCTATCAGTGAGGAGTGAAAGAACAAGGCACTTAGCACTAGAGAGAGAGCACATAGAGAATACTAGGAAGTTCTGGTGTGATTTTGACAGAGTAAAAATATAACTTGAGTTATGATTGTTACTTGACCTTGCCTAGGGGTCCTATTTATACTTGGGTACTAGAGATGAGTTGACACTTTTGGACACCAAACTTGAGAGGGTTGGTAAAGGACAAGGTCTGAAATGTACCATTTGTCGCTACCTGGGTGCATCTGCCTGTCCCCTCTGACAAGTTCCACCTAATGAGAACCAAAATCAAAAAGAAAATATATCTCCTAATGGAGAAAAAAATTTATGATTTGGTAAATATCTTTAAAAATGGTAACTTGTGGTACAAATTTAGTAAACTTAAGAGGTGTGGGGGGTGGGGGGTGGGTGGTCTTGAGGACCCCCTTCTCTAAAACCATTTTTATAAAGAAACTTCATTTCTGGTGATAAACCTTTTGGTTGCTCATTTCAGTGTAAACTGTGAGTATTCTCTCAATCCTAAAGTGCTAAGTGGTTGAGCTTGCTCAATAGACCTTATTTCTTCAGTTGCCAAGACAAAACTCCGAAGATATCCTGACTAGCCTATTTGATCCCTCTCTGCTCAACTAGGCCACGTATACAAGAAAGTAAGTGTTAGTAATTTTATTCTATAAAAGAACTTGATTTCCATGATAAGGGACAATTCATGATAAATCTCCTCATCCTGGGTTGTTCGGTTTAGAGGATCACTTCTTAGATCATACTGCTGCAAAATAAATATTATTTGAACATTTTCTAGAGGAGTCCTTCACTGTGGGATTCCTCACTAGGCTTTCCTTTCTTTAGATGGTCTTGGTAGGGGGTCCTTGTTTGTGGACTCCCCTACCCAGGTATCATTTCAACTAGTTTTAGTTTGAGGGAAAGGGGTCCCTCGCCCAAACTATTTTTTGATCTCGAAGGAGGTCTTGGAGGGGTTCCTGCTCAAAAATATCTTTGGAACCTCTTTGCAGGAGGGATGGAGGGGTTCCTTGCCCAAATCTCATTGTAGGAGGTTAAAGGGATACCTCACCCAAATTATATTTGGAACCTCTTTGCAGAAGGGCTGGAGGGGTCATTTGAACAAATCTCACTACAGGAGGGCTAGAAGGGTCCCTTGCCCAAATCTCATTGCAGGAGGGATGGAGGGGTCCCTCCTACAAATCTTATTGTAGGAAGGCTGGAGGGGTCCCTTGCCTAAATCTCATTGTAGGAGGGCTGGAGGGGTCCCTCACCCAAATATATTTGCAATAGGTATGGACGGGTTCCTCACCCAGATCATTTTTGAAACTTCTTTATAGGAGGGCTAGAGGGGTACCTCCTACAAATCTCATTGTAGGAGGGATGGAGGGGTTCCTTGCTTAAATATAGTCAGCAAGCCAAAACACCCCTCTACATTAGCCCCTTATGCAAAGTCTTTTATGTTGGGTAAACTAAAAGGATTTGTAGGTTGTCGATTTAACTTTCTAATTTTTTTTGAATGACCCTAGGACTTCGTCATTATTACACCTAAGGTCATTAAATTAACTGTCCCTTCATCCCAGGCTTTGGGGTCTTAAGGAGCCATGTGCCAACATGGTAACTATCACCTCATCATTTTGGGAAAAAGATCTGCAACCTTTTGGTATTCCGACACGTTTTTCTATTTTCATATAAGAGCCTTTTGAACATAAAAACTCTTGATTTTATAGTCATTCTCATTATCTTCTTAAGAGAGGATTTGAGAGCTTTTGTCATTCTAGCAAAAAAAAGGTTCATAGTTTTTTGTCCTTCATTTCAAGCTCTTACCAACCTATTTTAATGGCTCCACCATCATCTAGCGATTCTATCGCCATCACTATTACTGTCATTGCCCTTGTAATATGGTCTTTACCCATTTCTTACACTGTTGCAATGCTAGTGGCTACTAAAACCACCGCTATAACCACCACTCCGGGACTTTCGCCCTACCACATCTTCAGTCTTATCGAAAGTTACTGGTGTGATTTAGGGTTTCTCAAAATTTAGGACCTCATCTTCTAAGGTCCCTACCACTGGGGGTATCTCGTCTGGAGGAACGAATTTGGACCCCAGTTTTGTTACGGTTAATCCTGGTGGGATGCTTGCATTTGAGGCTTCAGTTAATAGGGGTTCCTCATTGAGGGGTACGACTGGCGAGGGTTCCTTGCTTGGATTATGTGTTAGGGGTTCTTCTCCTGGAGTTGCTATTAGAAGTTCCTTGTCTGGTGTTTTTCTAAGGATTTGTTGTTTGGATTCTCTCTTGAGGGTTCCTCACTTGGCTTTTCTGTTGAGGGTTCCTTGCTTGGAATTCCTATTGGGGGTTCCTCGTCCGGTATTTTTATTCGGGGTTCCTCGTCTAGTATTTTATTAGGGGTTCCTCACGTCTAATTGAAACTGGTGGAGGTTCATCATCTGTTCTCTCTCCTACCTTGGATTCCTCATTTGCTGAAGTTTCCTCGCTGAGGGTTTCTTCTGAGGGTTCCTCGCCAAGGATCCAAATTGCCAGGGGTTCCTCATCTAAGACTTCTATTGAGGGTTCCTTGCACCCCATTTCTTTTGTGGGTTCCTCGCATGGGTTTTCTACTACTATGGGTTCCTCGCTTGAACCTTTGGTTGTTGGAGTTCTTTATCCACTTCCTCCACTTCTCAGTCTCACCAAGACTACATACGTACACATCAAGGACGGGATTTTTGCCTTTATCGTTGCGCACCTTATTTTTGTCCAGAAGATAGCCTTATAACCTCTATTGCCTAATTTGAGGAGAAATTTGTCGCCAACATTGTCAAGCAACCTCGTGTGAGTCTGTGATTCTACTGAATTGCCCGTTATTCTTCCTGATTCTATTGTCAGGGTTAGAGTAGAATTCGATGATTTTCTTTATTCTAATATTGAGATCAAAGCTGCAGGAGGTTCCATTGAAGATTGGGCTGCTTGGGTTGACCATATTCTTGCCACTCCTTCTTATAAGGCTATCCTTCAGGAACTTGGCCTTTTGACTAGAGTTAACTGTTTAAAATCTTGCACTATGGCTAAACGTGGCACCACCCTCAATCTTTTTCTTTCTTGCTGGAGTAAGGAGTGTCACAATTTTATAACTGGCTGGGGTGAGTTAACTATTACTCTGAAGGATATTTGCGAGTTGTTTGCCCTTCCTTTTCGGGGGGAATGTTCTTACTAAGCGTTATGAGGACCCCCTCGAGCAGGAGGTGGTAGAAAAATTACAGTAATATCTTTCTGAGTGTTCGAAATATGTGGCCATTAATGTGACTAGTCTCACTAAACATTCTTTTGATAAGTCACGACATTATTGGTTTAAATATTTCGAGCAGGCTCCCAAATAGGAGACTTCCAGTAGGGCTCTCATGAGTCATGATGTCCCTAAACTCCATTCCCCCACACATTTAAATGCTTTTCTATTTACATTTCTGAGTAGATTATTATTCCCAAGAAAACCAGAGGACTCTCTCCGCAATTTCCTGCTCAAATTAGCTTTGGGGTTGGGTCGAGGGAGGACGATACCCCTTGCTTTTTGACCATTGGGTCTCTATATATTTGGCTGGACTGCACTCATGTATATGTTGAGAGATCTTGTGGCCATTACGATGTTACAAATTTTGGCAATTCCTTTATTTTTATGGATTTTCTTTTTGAGCATTTTCCACAATTTGCCCCTGAGGCAAGGGCTTATCATAGCAATGATGCTGGCCTTATGAAATGGCACAAGAAGGCCTCCAAGAACCCCTGGGGGTTTTGATTGATGATATTGAGGATTTCTAATTTTGCCATTATAGTAACCGCCCCGATGGAACTTTTAGCTGGCTATATTTCCTAGGTGATGGTGGCACTTTCTATTTCCCTTCGGATGTGGAGAGTGTCTCTTTTTTACCACATATCAATATGGTAAAAATTTCACTATCGAGTCTTCTTCCTTATTTGACTGAGCTGGGTCAGGATGGTGAGTTCTATCTCTTTGAACAGGTGAGGTGGCAGTTTGGTTACGACCAGGGCATTCACACCCTTACTTATCCTTCGAGCAGTGAATCTTTAGAGTTGTACTTAGAGGCTTGTAGGAACATTACATTTGAGGGGATGTTCCATATGGTGATACACTTAGGGGGATTGTATGTGCCTCCCTGCAATCATCTTCCTTTCTCCAGTCCTTCCTGGTTCCTATTCTGGCAGCGACAGGTTCTTCTTATTCAAAACTGTGTGGCTGGACCTCCACATGAAACTATTCCCAACAAGTATGCGAGGGCTCAGTTTATCATAAAAGGAACCCAAAAGGACACTTGGCATCTTAGCACTACACCCAAGACACACTACTAGAAAAATGACAATTAAGGAAAGATAATTTTCAATCCCAAAAGCTCATTTGTTGTCCTTAATAATATTTAGGACAGTCATAAGGATGAGAAGAGATGTCCTAATAGACGGGGTTCATTAAAGGCTAAAAGGACAGCAATTGCTGTCCTTTTTTAGTATTTAGGACAATGATCGAGTGGCAAAACCGAGCGTCCGTGTAATACGCTAGTCGTTGTTATCGACTTCCAATCTCAATACAAAAAAAACTAAACTTGTAACTACACTCTTAAGGAGTATAGTGGCGAGTCTGGGTATCGAATCCACAGGGAATGTTTGATAGAATTTAACTGATTTATTACTTCTAAAATAAAAGTGAAAAAGATGATGATGGTTGAAGAGGGAAAAAATAAGTAAATAAAGAAATTAAGATGAATGAGAAAATAGGGTGGAGTACAATCCCTCAAACCTTAACAAATTACCGTATAGAATACTAGGATTAAAAATTATAAATTTGAATGAATCCAGTCTTTATAGATCTTAAGCATTACGTATATAAGGTTCAAGCCCGCACCATACGAAATCAAAGGTAAATATAAAGCGGTGAATGATAAATCATACTCGCAAAGAGTTCTTAAACATCTCAAGTACCTAGGGAAAGAGAGATTAAAAGATTGACAATGTTTGTATGAGTTTCTTTCACGATTCAATCAATATTTTAATTTAACCTCTATTTTCTACATAAATAATTTGTCTAGGATTGAGTTCATGTACCCCAACCCTTGGGAATTTACCTACTCATGATTTGGTTAAAGAAGAAATTCACATATAAAATTATGGATCTACAAGACATTGTAAATAAATTGCAAATAATAAGACTAGAGAATGAAAAGATTTTACTTGAATTCAGCAACAAGAAAGTAATTGGAAGCCCGAAATCCTTACAACCTAGAGTTCATGAAAGAAATTGAAAACTTCTGAATTACTCTCTCAAAAACTAACCCTAGAATTACCTAGATACTCCTAACCTATACTCCTTCAAATGATGTAGGGCATGTGCTTTTATAGCACAAAGTTGCACGAATTTGACAGCTCAATTAGCTTGTGGCACAAGTTTCACCATCCAGCACGCCAAAAATCTGCATAATTAATGACAGCAATTCGCACAACCGGACCGGTCCGGAACGGATCCATCTGGTCCCGGATCGATTCTTTTTTTCCTGACTGGACCGGTCCGGTCCCCACCGGATCGGTTTGGTTCCATCCGGATCGGTCCTGTTCCATTTCTCTTTATTGTCGCACAAATTCAAAACATCGTAACTTCTTCACCGTAGCTCGGATTGAGGTGCCGTTTTTTCCAGTGTTCTTGTAATTTAGAGCTATTCAAATTTCTAGTTGGACCCACCTCCGGACTAAGGCTGAAAAATTACGAAAATTCCCTTCAACTCTCCATTTCTTGGTTTCTTTCACTGTTTTGAGTTCTCCTTCGCAGTAACATGCATGAAATACCTGTAAAACACATGAGAAATACAAAAAACACAAAATACTTGCCACAAGAGGTTAGTAGCATAAATACGAGACAAATTCAAGATATTTACACTACACGGGATCATAAAAATACCAAATTAAGGGGATAAATGTGAAGAATATGTGCCTAATCACACCCCCTAACTTAGAACTTTGCGCGTCCCGATCAATGTAAATGAATTTAACCAAAATCCACTCTTGAAAATTCTTTTATTGGGATAGAATACCTTTTTCGCGGGCAAGCGATTGCATTTAGCGTATGTAACAAGCCTTTAAACCCCTAGGTTACCCTAGTAGGAGGAGTTTTGTCTCGTGAGGGTTTGCAGTGAATATACCCACAAAATTCTTTATTGACTCAACTAAATATCAAAATACATAAAAATTGTACAATTTAAACTTGTCGAAAATATAATCACCATCAACTCATATTCAACTTTCTCAAACCATTGTGTGTGTGTGCAAAGCCAAAAATTAAACCTCAAATTTCCACCGATTGAGCATTACGTTACTTTCCAAAAATTCGTTTTGATTCAAATTCTTATGGATTGCACTCACAAACGAATCACTCGGATTGTGGCTATTTTCTCTCGGTATGCATGATATAAAGAGTAAATATAATGGACACAAATTCATGCATACAAAATTGAAAAGAAGGAAATATATGGTGATAAGACCTCATCATCGGAATACAGTTATTAGGATACGGGAAACATCATCTCTTAATCACACCCTTTTAATCTCTTTTATTATCTTTTCATGTCTTAGCTCTCCATGCGGTAATTAATTTCACCATTCGGACTCGGTTAGGACTCTTCTTGGGTTAAGGTGTAAAGGGTAAAATTGGGAATAGACGGAATGTTCGGAATTGGAAAATGTCCTTATGACGTCCATTAGTGCTTTTTCAGGCATTTGCTCATTTTTCTCTTTTTTTTTCTTTCTATTTTCATTTTTTTTTCTATATTTTTTTATTCTTGCCCCTTTTTATTGCACAATTTGGACTTACTTGATGAATTTTCTCAATTTTTACAATTCCGGGCTATTTGGGTTTTTCGGGTTATCAAACGAAAGGAAAATATTTTATTAGCCTCAACTTGGGTTGCGAAGGGATAATTTTGTTTTTCACAACTTTTTATGGCTAATATTTTTGGGTTAAACAAACGAGGGCTTACTTCATTGTCCAAATTGCTAATCACATTACCATATGCATCTCGAGATTAATTAAGTTTAGAGATATATTTAGCACGAATTTTGAGACAACATTTCACACATTTCCCATAACCGATCAAAATAAATGATTGAGATCATCAACGACTTATTAAAACGCTGAAAAGAACTTTGAGTTAATCATAAACTCGGATTGATTTAAAAACTCATAAAAAATTGAAAGACTCGAAATCTCACCGGGTTTGATCAATCTCCACACTTCTTCGTTAAGTCGTCAATTTTCTTTCAATTTCCATCTTCGGTCAATTTTGGCTTAGTGCAATTGAGATTTAACAATTTGAGACTTTAAATAGAATAAAGGTGATATTTTTGAAAAATTTCAATTCCAATTTTTATTTATTTTCCAATTTTTTTTTTTTGAAATTTTCTAAAAAACACACACTTGGAAAGAACATGTGATCAAATCAATGAATCTAAATAATAAATGGGAAGAATATCCCACACCCGCTAACTTAAATGTTGCATTGTCCTCAATGAGAATCAAGAACACAACATAAAGAGAAGAAAAGAAAGATATTACCCAAATGGAGCGATCCCCGATGAGTGCGAGTCCATTGAATCTACAAAACATGTTAGAACCAAGCATAACAAAAAAGAATAACAAAAATTTTAACTAATGACATTACACTAAAAAAAAGAAGGAAAAAGAAAAAGAAAAAAAAACAAATTATGTACAACCTACGATTTGAAATTCTAATAACTCATACACTAGAAGTCGAAAAATTTGAGGGTCCACCCAAAATACAATTTGACTTTGAGTGATTAATGGTGTATCCTCATTAGGATGCATGCCTCCTGAAAAATAAGAATTCCGTTTGAAAAATGGAAGGCATGTGTGAGATGGAGAAAATGAACCATCACCAATTAAAAAATTTAGGGGGATAATGAGGAATTTGAGTGCACAGGGGGACAAGTACCATTGAGATCCAAGAAAAATAGAATCACGTTCCAAAGATTTTTCAAGTAGTATGGGAAGCGGATCACACAAACAGAAAGAGTCCATCTTGGAAAATAATTTAAGCATAGAGTCCTTGTCCTCAAAATCTTCTCCCTCAAAATTTTCAATTGGATCTGGTGGAGTGACACGTCTGAGTGTATGGCCCGTAAGATGAAGCATCTCAAAATAACATTCCCATACAAGAAGCGGATCAACATCCTCAAGACATTCATCCAGTTCTTGTGAAGAATTTAATGGTTCGATAATAGTGGGGACACAAGGAGATAAATGATCTTCAACCTCAATAGGTTTTGAAATATTTATAAGAGGTTGAGATTCAAAAGAACTTGGATCACTCTCAATGATTTCATCCTCAAAATTATTAGGTGAAGCGCAAGTCTGGACCTTCTCTAAGTTGTCCAAATAATCATTCAACTCCTTCCAAGTTGCTAAAATTTTCAACTCGGTAACAACAAGGTCATCGGATTGCTTTTTTATATCAAGTAAGAGTTGTTCCAAAGTAGGCTTCCTTGGTTCTAGCACCTCGAATTCCTCATTTGGTTGAAAACTTACTTCATCTTCAAAACTATCGGAAGAAAAATCCTCATTGGGTTCAAATAATGCATCTAACTCTTGTTCCCAATAACGATTTGTTTCTCGATATTCTTTTTCATGTCTTTCTTCTTCAAGCAATTGATTTTGATAAATTTGGAGTTTCTTAGCACTAGGCTTGTATTTTTGATAATCATCTTTAGTGATATTGATCCAATGGTCATAAGTCTTGAGTGCCTCCTCCTCACTATTAGCATAACAATTAAAGCCACCAAAAGAGTTAAAATAAGACATTTCAAATTGGGAAATTCAAAAACATGACACCCATATTTTTCAATATATATATATATATATATATATTTTTTTTTTAATATTTTATTTTATTTTACGAAGTAGTAAGTCAATTATAATCTATAACAAACACTCCCCGGCAACGATGCCATTTTTGATCGAGTGGCAAAACCGAGCGTCCGTGTAATATGCTAGTAGTTGTTATCGGCTTCCAATCTCAATACAAAAAAACCTAAACTTGTACACTCTTAAGGAGTATAGTGGCGAGTCTGGGTATCGAATCCACAAGGAATGTTTGATAGAATTTAACTGATTTATTACTTCTAAAATAAAAGTGAAAAAGATGATGATGGTTGAAGAGGGAAAAATAAGTAAATAAAGAAATTAAGATGAATGAGAAAATAGGGTGGAGTACAATTCCTCAAACCTTAACAAATTACCATATAGAATTCTAGGATTGGAAATTATAAATTTAAATGAATCCAGTCTTTATAGATCCTAAGCATTACGTATATGAGGTTCAAGCCCGCACCATACAAAATCAAAGGTAAATATAAAGCGGTGAATGATAAATTATACTCGCAAAGCGTTCTTAAAAATCTCAAGTACCTAGGACAAGAGAGATTAAAAGATTGACAATGTTTGTATGACTTTCTTTCACGATTCAATCAATATTTTAATTTAACCTCTATTTTCTACATAAATAATTTGCGTTGGATTGAGTTCATGTACCCCAACCCTTGGTTATTTAGCTACTCATGATTTGGTTAAAGAGCAAATTCACATATAAAATTATGGATCTACAAGACATTGTAAATAAATTGCAAATAATAAAACTAGAGAATGGAAAGATTTTATTTGAATTCGGCAACAAGAAAGTAATTGGAAGCCCGAAATCCTTACAACCTAGAGTTCATGAAAGAAATTGAAAACTTCTGAATTACTCTCTCAAAAACTAACCCTAGAATTACCTAGCTACTCCTAACCTAGCCTCCTTCAAATGATGTAGGGCATGTGCTTTTATAGCACAAAGTTGCACGAATTTGACAGCTCAATTAGCTTGTGGCACAAGTTTCACCATCCAGCACGCCAAAAATCTGCATAATTAATGATAGCAATTCGCACAACCGGACCGGTCCGGAACGGATCCATATGGTCCCGGATCGGCTCTTTTTTTCCTGACCGGACCGGTCCGGTCCCCACCAGATCGGTTTGGTTCCATCCGGATCAGTCCTGTTCCATTTCTCTTTATTGTCGCACAACTTTAAAACATCGTAACTTCTTCACCGTAGCTCAGATTGAGGTGCCGTTTTTTCCAGTGTTCTTGTAATTTAGAGATATTCAACTTTATAGTTGGCCCCACCTCCGGACTAAGGCTGAAAAATTACGAAAATGCCCTTCAACTCTCCATTTCTTGCTTTCTTTCACTGTTTTGAGTTCTCCTTCGCACTAACTTGCATGAAATACCTGTAAAACACATGAGAAATACACAAAACACGAAATACTTGCCACAAGAGGTTAGTAGCATAAATACGAGACAAATTCAAGATATTTACACTACACGGGATCATAAAAATACCAAATTAAGGGGATAAATGTGAAGAATATGTGCCTAATCAGACAAGAACTGCCATTCTTTTTGTTCCTTCCTTTTAAATCCAAATAATATTACATATTTATAAGGACCGATGTTGCTGTCCTTTAAAACTAAGTATTAAGGACAAAAGTAGTTGTCCCAAATATATTTTGGCACATAAAATGTGGCACTAAATGAATATCTTAAAAGACAGCTATAGTTCTCCTAATATATATATATATATATATATATATATATATATATATATATATTATAAACATATATTGTAGTCAACCTAAATTCAATCTCTAATATAATAACATGAAATTAAAAAACAAAAACATAAAGACATATTATACCAAATTTTAACCTTAAATATAATAATAAAACCAAATAGTATCTTATCACACTTCAAAAAATAAACACTACCACATAATTTGAAATTGTCATTTTCACTTGTAAGTTAGTTACATTAATACAGTCAAGCATGGTTATCAGTAGTATCAGCTGTTGCTGCTGTTGGTGGTAGTGGAATGCCCGCCTCTCATATTATACGAGCGATTTTAAGCCTATCTTATGCTAGAGTTTCTCTCTTGGACCTCGTGACTCTTTCTTATATTTCATTTTCTAAATCGTCATTCACTATATAAATTTCTTCTTGATGACGATTCTCTCTCACCTCAACCTCTTCCCAATACTGAGTCTCTCGCTCATTGGCCTCATTATATAGTCTACCAATCTCACTATGAGAATAATTAAATGATTTGGTTGAACGTGAAGAAGTCAGTTTAATTCATACTCCCATACACAATGCTCGTCCATGTTTGTCAAGTCCTATCACGCCCTCAAATATAACAACTCTCACTTCAATCCAATTTTTCTAATCAAAAGGCAGCACATTCAATTGTCTTTTAAGCATTTCCTACAAACTGAGAAAAAACATATAGAACAATCAACCTCTTTTCATAAATGAAACATGCAAACATCCACCAAAATAAAATTTGTAATGTAACTAAGTCGTTTTCATTGCAATTATCAACATATTTATACCACTCTGATAGCCTCTCCATCATCGACATCGTATGTGAGATCCTTTTTCTTATGTGTCCATCTCCAAACACTCAATTTGTCGACGAACTCCTGTTTTGACTTCCTCTAATTTATATATAAATAGAAAACATGTTAACAAAAACCTAAAAGAACATAAATATAATCATAGTTGAATTGAACATATATATAATTATACTAAAGTAAGAACATATACTAACTTGTTGCTTTATTTCTGCAATTGAAGTTCTCCCAATTCTAGGGTGCGAACAAAGATAAGCTCGGTTAATGATATTCCTATTTGCCACTCGTTACAAGTGAAAGTAAATAATGTTAATGACATTTCAAGTTACTTGGTATTGTATACTCTCCTCACCAATTCAATGTATTATTTTTAGAAAATTTCGATAGAGACTTCTTTGTTTTTACATGTAATCCAACTTGTTTAATCATCAACATAACTTCAATAATTAAAAAAAATTACCGGCAAAATCCCGTCTACCATCAATGTGATACCTTTATTGTTTCTTGACCCTACTGTTTCACTAAGACTTTCCATTGATTCGGGATGACTTGGAGGGGTGTAGTTGCTAAACGCTCAGCATCTGTGTTCAATTTCGTATAATACTATTTCTTGGTCTCATACTTACAGGATCTCCATTGATTTCCAAGATTACGACAACATATGTTTTGGTAATTTTCTGGCACATTTGTGTTAAACTAAGAACAAAAAAAATACATTAGTTAGAAATACTAAGAATTTTAAATATTCAATTTTACTAATATAAGATTAATTTAATATTACCTACACTTGTTCCCAAACAAAGTCGAGCTTTCGTCGATTCACTTTTGTCCAAGAAGGGAAAGTCAAAGGAAACATATCCCCTTGACGAGCATAATAACCGAGTTGACTCTCCAACTTTGTCACATATGGTCCAATTGGTTGGCAATATTCATCCCAACCAATTATCTTTTTCTCACCATTACCCCATTCATTCCATTGTTTGGAACTCCTTCTAACTTTATTCTTAAGAGAGGATGTGTCATTAGTGTCACTTGGTCAAAAGTAATGAGCAAACATATTTAAAAATTTACAAATTTTTTATGTATAGTGACGCGACCACAAATGTGTCTAGTGTGCATGCTATTTAAGCTCAAGTGCAAGCCTGTCACCCAAGTAATAATCCGATAAGTCGGGTATCGATCCTCAGGGAAACAGGATGAACAGAGTCGTAACGACGTTGGCAAGACGAAGGTAACCTAACTTTGACTCTCAAAAAGAACGAAAAGGTTATTTTGAATTATGAAAAGACTACAACTAAATGCAATTTTGAAAGTGATTAATTATTGCAATGATGAAATGATGAAATGCAATTATTCTAATTAACTAAAGACTGATGATGATTTAACTAAAACTTTAACTATAAGATGAGAAAGATAGGTCGGGTTACAATCCCCCACACCCTAGTAATTCACTTCGTTAGATACTATATTCATAATTAAAATTTCCAATGAATCTGACTTTTTAATACTCCTAAGTATTACATATATGAGGGATCGTAGCTTGCACAGTATGTAAGAAAAGGTTGAATTAAAGTAGTATCATAGTAACTACAATACAATTCACATAAAATTTTATTCCAACTTCTATTTCCACTAACATGAATTACATCGGGCGGGGTTCATGCGCCCCAATCGTTGAAAACTTAGCCAACCATATTAAAACTAGAAGAAAATATGTTTTAGATGAAAGAAAACATTTTTTTTACTAATTATTGAAGATGAAGAATAATGAAATTACTACTAAAGAAAGTAAAAACTACAAATATGAAAGCAAGGATTGGAATAAATTTACTTAGATTGCAAATCTGGAATCAAACTAAGGCTTTTTTTGTTATTTCTCCTCTAAACTAATTACAAAGCTTCTTTAAAAATGAATTAGAAGCCCCCTAATGTCTGGGAGTTATTTTTAATTTATAACCTACGAAAATTACAAGAGTTGGATGAATAAAAAACTCTAGGAAGAAGAAGATCAGATCAAATCTCGAGCACCGGATCGATCAGGTCAGGACATTTCGGACTGGTCCGGTAGACATTCAGATTGATCCGTTTTTCAAATAAACCGGATTGTTCCACTAAACATAGCTCTTTACTATAGATTTGAGGGTCGGACCAATCCGTTTTTATGGGAAATCGATCTGTCCGCTAAACGTCTTCTTATTCTGTGATTTTGGACCCCGGACTGGTCCATTTTTCTAGTAAACTGGATTGGTCCGGGTAGTCTTCTCAACTTCTCTTTAAAATCTCATCAAATTCTTGCATCTTCGGGTCTTCATAACTTCTAATCCAGAACTCAAATTGGCACGCCATTTCTTCCTACGTGTTCACAAATGCGAGATCTTCGAGTTTTATTTTGGGTCCTCAATCGAATTCCTGGTAGAAATTACGCTTTTGCCCTTTTTCTTCGTCCCATTTATTTTCTCTTGCTTCTTCCGATTTCTTTCTTTCTTTCATGTGTTATATGCCTCTAAAATTAATAAGAAATACATGAAACTCAGTATAATTATTTGACGAAACTGTTAGCAACGATATGAGATAAACTAATTCATTTTATGTTGTTCGAGGTAATAAAAGTATCTAAATTAAGGGGTAAATTTGAAAGAATTTATGTCTAATCAAACCTCCCTAACTTAGAACTTTGATCGTCCCTAGCAATGTAAAAGAATCAAAACACGATCCTTCTCAAAAAATGGGATAAAATACCTCTTTCGCGAGAAAGCGATTGAATTTAGCATATGCAAACCGGCCTTTAAACCCATAGGTTGCCCTAGTAGGATGAGTTGTGTCTCGTGATGGTTTGCCGCAAATATACCCACAAAATTCGACTCAAAGAAAACTCAAAATACTCAAAAAATTTATAACTTAAACTTTTCCAGAAAATAGTCATCATCAATTCATGTTCAAGAGTCTCAAATCATAGTGCGTATGTGTGAAGCCAGAAATTTAACTGCAGATTTCCACCGATTGATCATTACGTTACTTATTCAAAAGTTCGTTTTGATTTCAAAATCTCACGGGATGCTCTCACAAACGAATCTCTCAGAAGGGTGACTATTTTCTCTCGGTATGCATGATTTATAAGAGTAAATGCATTGGCACCAAGTTTATGCACACAAATAGAAAGACGAAATTTTATGGTAAAAGGATCTCATCATTGGATTATGGTTATAAGGAAATGGGAACATTGCCTCTAATTCATATCTTTAATCTATTTTATTATCTTTTTGTGTTTTAGCTCTCCACGCGGTAACCAATTTCGCATTTTGGACTCGGGTAGGACTTTTTCGGGTTAAAGGTATATTGGGTAAAATGGGAATAGTAGGGAAGGTCAGAATTGGAAAATTCATTTATGATGTCCTTTTGTGCTTTTCCGGGCTTTTGCTCATTTTTTTTATATGCTTTTCTTTTCTTGCTATTTTTTTTGAGCATATTTATTCTTTTCTTGCCCCTTTTTATGCACTTTTCGGACTTAATTTCTGGGATTATCAACTTTCACAATTTCGAGCCAATTGGGATTTTTCGGGTTGTCAAACGAAAGGGAAAAAATTATTCGGCTCAATTTGGGTTTACAGAAGGGGTAATTTTTCTCTACTTTTTCTGGCAAATATTTTTGGGTGACAAACGAGGGCCTACTTTATTGTCCGAAATACTAATTACGTTGCCATATGCATCCCGAGATTAATTTAGTTTAGAGATCTATTTAACACGTTTTTCAAGACAATATCACACACAGTTTCCATAACCGGACAAAGTGAAAGAATGAGATCCTCGACGGCTTATTAGAACGCTGAAGAGAACTTTGAGTTAACATTTAACTCAGATTGATTTATAAATTCACAATAATGAAAGGCTCGAATCTCACCGGGTTTTTTAATCTCCACATTTATTCGTTAAGTCGTCTATGTTCGCTCAATTTCCATCTTTGGTCAATTTCGGCTTTGTGTATTCTATTTTTACAATTTGAGACTTTAAATCGTCTTTTAATGATATTTTCGAAAAATTTGAATTCCAATTTTTATTTATTTTGAAAAAAAATATTTTTGGCTTTTTCAGAATTTTTCAATTTTTTTGAAATTTCTAGGCATTTTTGAAAATTTGTGAAGTTTTAGAAAGACGCACTTGTGACCCCCCAACTTAGACTTTTGCAATGTCCTCAAGAAAAAAAAGGACTAAAATCTAACTCAAAGAGAATTAAAACTGTGAGAAAATAAAACGAACAAATAAAACAGAAATGCAGATTTTTATATAGAAGATGAGCATGTGTTACAAATTGAAAGGAAAGCAAACAACCATGTGAATACAGCCAACAATTAAACAACCACTTTTCATAATAAGCATCACTGCGGTCGGGGATTAGAGCTTCCGGGGGCGCTAGGGTCATATGGGTCATATAAATAGGACGGTGGTGGGGCACCCATAGTCATCCGATACATCTTTGCTTGGAGATGGCGCATCATTCTAGTATCACGCTGGTAAGACCTTAAGTAAACTACTCAGTCAGTGTTGAATTGGTTGAGGAACCCATCAAGTCGGGATTCGACCGCCGAAAGGCACCGATTAATTTCGGCATTGGCTGGCGAAAAATGAGAATCTTCCCCACTGTCATAATCTTCGTCGCCCTCACCCATCTCAATATCTTCCTTCTCTTCGCTGCTTCTCTTATCGTCATCGCCCTTTTCCACTTCTTCATCACTACCCTCCTTTTCTTCGCTACTCTCTTGGTCCAATCGGGCTTGGATGTGGGCTTGTTGTCGTTCCCATTTGGTCCGGGTGGTGGAAGCAAATGAAGTTGAGAGGTGCAGGAAATCTTGCGGTGGGGCAGTGCCGACGTTGGCTAGCATGGATATGATAAGCAGGGGAAAGGGGAGAGGGGTGATGCCTTTTTTATCCATGGCGGTGAAGAATATATCCTTATAGATGCACGCAACCAAGCTAACAGGGGTGTTGTGGTCGAAAAGGTGGTAGATGAGAGTGGCTTGACGTGGGAACATCGCCGATTGATTGCCCGTGGGGAGAATGTTGGCGCACATTATTTTGAAAGTGAGGCTCGCTTTTTCACTTAGCTGTCCCACCAAGTTGGTTTCGGTGTTCTAATAAGCATTGGGGTCGATGCGAGACATGCACACGTCTTTTTCAAGCGGGGTAAGAGGGTTTGGGTAAATGTATGGTTGTGGGTTCAGGACATCTTTGGCAGCTAACTTCTGGGACAGAAGTTCCAAAGAGAAAGGAACTCGGACGCCGCTAATGTAAGCTTCAGCCGTGTGGTGGCCGGTGCGAACAAGGGATCCGTAGAAGGTACTCATGGCATGGGGATAGACCGTGTCATGAGGTTTATTGAGTAAATGACACCAACCTCGGGCCATGAAGAGAACGGTGACAGCATTAGGCATGTCATTCCAAATGACTTGTCGCTCAATTTGGAGTTTGCGAGGATGGACGAAAATGTTCACACCGTCATTACTCTTACCAGGAGAGGTAGCCGGTGACTCCGTCGGTGAGAATTGTGACGGGATAGTATTTTTGGGAAGGTGGTTAGTTGTCCATGGGAAAGGGATGGAGTAGAAGGGTTTGGGAAGAATAAGGAAAAAGAGGAGGAAAGTGAGTAGTGGTGGTGGAAAAGGGGTGGGGAAAGGGTGAAATTTATACATGGTGAGGGGGGGAGGTTTGGTTAGGATTTGGAGGGAAAATGGGGAGGGATTTGGAGGGAAAATGGGTGTTGCGAAGGTAAGGGACGAAAATGGAGGGATTGGGGGAAAATGAATTGAACCTAGGGGAAATCAAGAGTTGAAGACACCGAACCAATTCGGGTATCCAGGACTGGATCGATCCAGGTCCTGTATTTTTTTATTTCGATTTTCCATACCGGACCAATCCGGATGCCCAGGACCGGATCGATCCGGTCCCCAGAAAGGTTCTAGTTCACCTATGGGCTGGTCTATACTCCTCCGACGACTTTCGACTGCTCTGACTTACGAACCGACACCTATAAGACTTGACTACCTCTCTCCTTAATATCGTGGCTCTCAAATGATCGCCTCGTAAAGCATGTAGATGATCAAATTCCTCTCCTTTTGCGATGTGATCCTACGGACTCCACTGTCCTAACCTACGTGCAACTACTATACACAAGAATTCACCCCATACACGTCTGGGGTGCGATGACCTCCTAATTCAAGCTCACTCTACCCCGTAAACGGGGTCCGATAACCAAATGGTGTCGATATCTTCTACTCAAGCCTCAACATATATCTGTAGGGGCTATCCATTGACTTTTAACGCGTCCCCCCTTTGGGATCTTCCAATTCTATTGCTCCGTGGGGAAATATGCTCTTCGCAATGAATGGACTAGTCCATCGAGACCGCAATTTACCCGAAAATAGATGAAGCTGGTAGTTATAGAGGAGTACCTTTTGTCCCGATTAAAACTCTTTTCATCGAATAATCTTAGCATGTGCTAGTTTCATTCGGGCTTTTGCGATCTTGGCATTCTCATACGCATCATTGCGTATCGCCTCTAACTCATTAAGTTGAAGCTTGCGAGCTTCACCAACTTTGTCCATATCGTAATTTAATCTCTTAATGACCCAATACGCTTTGTGCTCTAACTCAAAGGGAAAATGGAAAGGTTTTCCATACACAAAGCAGAATGGGGACATTCCGAGTGGGTTCTTGTATGCGGTACGGTAGGCCCAAAGAGAATTGTTCAATCGACGGGACCAATCTTTCCGATCGGGATTGACGGCCTTCTCTAGTATGTGTTTGTTTCATGATTAGCCAACTCGGCATGTCCATTCGTTTGTTGGTGATATGTCGTTCCAACCTTGGGAATGACACCATACGTTTTTCATATGTCTTTCAAACGGCCTACTAAAAAAGTGTGTGCCATTATCACTGATTATCGTTTTAGGTGCACTAAAGCGAGAAAATATGTGTTCGTGTAGGAACTATCGCCACTTTATTGTCATTGGTCTTGGTAGCTATAGCTTCCACCCATTTAAAAACATAGTCCACCGCGACTAGGATGTATAGGTATCCAAAGGACGGGGGAAAAGGGCCCATGAAGTCAATACCCCAGCAATCGAAAATCTCAACGATGAGAATCGGGGTTAATGGAATCATGTCACATCGAGTAATTGCTCCCATCCGTTGACACTTATCGCAAGATTTGCAATAATTTTTAACATCCCAAAATATTATGGGCCAGTACAAACTGCTTTGGAGAATTTTAGCGGTTGTATTTTTCACGTAAAAATGGCTTCCACATGCTTCCGAATGACATAATTAGATGAATTTTGGAATTTCGTCATCCGGTATGCATCGTCGGATGATTTGATCAGCGCATTATTTAAAAAGGAATGGATCATCATAGAAGAACATGGGCAACCAAGTGATGAAACTCTTCTTATCTTGCGGTGTCCAATCGGGAGGGACAACTCTCATGATAAGATAGTTCACTATATCTGTAAACCAGGGCAAAGAAGAGGTGGCAAAGAGTTGTTCATTCTAAAAATATTCGTCTATGGGTGTGGGATCACTAGGTACGTCGGACGAAAGCCATGATAAGTGATCGACAACGACGTTTTCTACTCCTTTTTTGTCTTTAATGGAGAGATTAAACTCTTGTAAGAGTAGGATCCACCTTATGAGGCGCAGCATTACGTATTTCTTCGCAAGTAGATATTTTAAAACCGCGTGGTCAGTGAAACAAATGATGGGGGGACCGATAAGATAGGACCAAAATTTGCCGAGAGCGAATACTGCCGCTAACAATTCCTTCTCTGTGGTGGAGTAATTAAGTTGTGGTCCGGTAAAAGTTCGGTTAGCGTAGTAGATGACATGATCCTTGTTATCTTTTCTTTGGCCCAAAACATCCCCTATTGCAAAATCGCTAGCACCACACATAAGCTCGAATGGTAAGGACCAATCCGGAGCTTGCATGCTGGGAGCGGACACAAGGATGTTTTTTAGTTTTTCAAAAGCACTTTGGCATGATTCCGTCCACTCAAATGGGGCGTCCTTTATAAGAAGATTGCTTAAGGGTCTAGCGAGGGTGCCAAAGTCCTTAATGAACCTTCTATAAAACCCCGCGTGGCCCAGGAAGGAGCGCACATCTTTTAGCGATTTAGGTGGGGGTAGGTCAGCTATGACATCTATTTTTTCTCGGTCAACTTCTATCCCTTTGGATGACACGATGTGGCCAAGAACTATACCCTCGGTTACCATAAAATGGCATTTTTTCCAATTCATCACTAAGATCTTTTCCACACATCGGGCTAGTACTTTCTCAAGATTGGATAAACAGAGGTCGAAGGAGGTGCCAAAAACACTAAAGTCGTACATAAGTACCTCTAACCTTCTCTCAACCATGTCACTTAATAAGCTCAACATGCACCTTTGAAAGGTCACCGGTGCATTACACAAGCGAAATGGCATACGTTTGTAGGCAAACGTTCCAAAGGGGCAAGTGAAGGTCGTCTTCTCTTGATCAAGTACATCTACCTCAATTTGGTTATATCCGAAATAACCATATAGGAAGCAATAATAAAGGTAAACCTCTACTCTTTTGAGCATTTGATCGATAAATGGCAAGGGAAAATGGTCTTTCTGAGTTCCCGCATTAAGTTTCCGGTAATCCATGCAAACGCACCACCCAGTGGTGGTATGTTAGGGAACTAACTCTCCCTTGGCATTTTCTATCACAGTCATGCTCGAATTCTTTGGAACGACTTGAATGGGGCTCACCCACTTGCTATCCGAGATTGGGTAGATAATCTCGGCATCCAACAGCTTTATAATTTCAGTCATCACCACATCTTTCATCGTGGGGTTTAGCCGTCTTTGCATTTCTCCCAAGGGCTTAAAATCTTCCTCGAGGTGAATTTTATGGTTGCAAATTTGAGGTCTTATCCCCTTCAAATCATCTATACACCAACCAAAAGCACCTTGGTGCTTCCTCAAAATCTTTAACAGTTTACCCTCCTGCTCTTCATCTAAGCTACAGGAGACAATAACAGGAAATTTCTCACTTTTATCTAGGAAAGAATATTTAACACTGGAGGGTAGTTTCTTCAACTCGAGGGTCGAGAATGTATCGCTAGAGGGCACCATGCGTGCTTCCTTTGGCGATAACTCTTCGAATCGGGAAACCCAATTAACATATCTTGCGTCCTCGTCGACTGCTCTTTTATCGAGTAAGCCTCTAAACTCCTCTATCTCCCTCTCAAACTCGGTGTAGTCTTCCTCACTCTCATGACTAGAAGCTAGGCAAGCTTCTAAGGCGTCTCCACAGTAATTTTCCTCAAAGTGTTCTTCCACAATATCCTCAATTAGGTTTACCGCGTGAAGATCATCTTCTTCCCCTACTTATTGGGCTATGTAGAAGATGTTTGTTTCTAAAGTCATATTCCCAAAAGTGAGTTGCATCTGCCCATTTTTGGTATTGGTAACAGCGTTAGCTGTAGCTAAGAATGGGCATCCAAGGATGATGGGAACATGATTTTTCAAGGCGAAAGAGGGATTCGTGTCCCAAATAACAAAATCTATCGGGAAGTAGAAAGTGTCCACTTGGACTATCACGTCCTCAACTATACCCCGTGGTATCTTCATGGTTCGATCCGCTAACTGGAGAGTGATCATTGTGGGCTCGAGATCGCCCAGATCAAGTTTTCTATAAATCGAATAGGGTAGGATATTCACACCTTCCCCCAAATCGAGTAAGGCTTTTTCGAATTTGTTTTCTCTAATGGTGCAGAAAATGGTGGGGGCACTAGGATATTTATATTTAAGTGGGAGATCGGTAAGAAGGACCGAGCTCACATTTTGTACTAGAAACACGTTCTTCTTTACTTTCATCCTCTTGACTGTTAATAAGTCTTTTATGACTTTTTCATAGGATGGAATTTGCCTTATTACATCGACGAAAGGTAAGTTCAACTTTACATTCTTAAGCACTTCTATCACTTCTTCACTTATTGTCCCTTTATGGGCATGAACCAATCTTTGAGGAAATGGCTCAGTGGATGGTAGTTTCACTACTACCTTGGGCTCACTAGTGTTTTCCTTTTAACTCTCGTTCAAGGAGATACCTTCGGCCTCTTTTGTACCGGGCGAATTCTCCTTATCTTTTGAAATATCATGTGGGGTGGTGATAAATCAACAACTCGCCCACTACGAAGAGTTGTTATCTCTTGGCAATGCTCACACTGTTCAGTAGAGGTGGAGATAACACTAGGTTGACCTTCGGGAGGTCTTTGGCCATGGGCAAGAAACTTTCCCTTCTCTTGAATGCTCAATGCGGATTGCATCTTGGAGATGTTTGCATTTATTTTAGTGAGCAAGCGTTCATATCGAGCATTGTTTGCACCTTGAGAATTTATGAATTTGTTCATTGTATCCTCGATGCTCCTCCGTGGTGGAGTTACATATAGGACTGGAGGTGGTGGAGCTTGTTGGTATTAAGGAGGTGGTGGAGGTGGGACAACCTGTGAATGTGGGTTCATTACAACTTATGGTTATCCATCGTTGAAACCAGGATGGTTTCTCCACGAAGGGTTGTAAGAGTTCCCATGCGGGGCATTAAAATTCCCTTTGTATCCTCATATCCACCTGCTCTATGTGCATGGACTTGTAGGCAAAAATAGTCAGTCATGCCTTTGTGGAGTGGCCCGCCTCATAGATAACACACACTTTTTATTTCAAATCACGGCTTAATCCGGAGATATTCCTCAACTGAACATCAAACCACTCTTTCATATCTTTCTGAAACTAATCGAATCGGAGGTCTATTCAGGTATTGCTATCCAAATGGTATAGACCGGACGTAGTTTTATTGAGAGATGGTTGTCTAGGTCTAGCTTGGTTGGGATCAGATGTGTCCCATGCTTGAGTAGTCTCTGCAACATACTTAAGATGGGCCTTAGAATTGCATGAGTTTAAATCCCAAAAGAGTCTTTCACACATGGTTTGCACAAGTTGTTTGGAACTTATTGTCAACCCATTATGGAAGAAAGATATCACTAGATGTTTGTCAAAAACATGATGGGGTCATGCGTTTACTAACTCTTGGAACCGTTCCCAAAATTTGTCAAACGACTCATTATCGTGTTGTCATAAAGTTTGGATTTGAGTCTAGGCAGAGTTGGTCTTGTGATGCGGATAGAATTTTGAGACAAACTTAGACTGCATATCTCTCCAGGAAGTGACGAAGTTCGGGGGTAGAGACCATATCCAGGTCTTGGCTTTATCCTTTAAGGAAAAAGGAAAAATCTTTAGGCGAACGACATCTTGCGTGCAAGCTTGATCACCAAATGTGTCACATGCGTCTTCGAACTCACGAATATGCAGGTATGGTTTCTCTGAATCCATGCCATGAAATGTAGGGAGAATCTGGATCATCCCATTACGAAAGTGGAACTGACTGGTAGTATACGAAAGCAAAATGCAACTAGGGGTGACAACCCGCTTAGGAAAGAATAAGTCTTTCATAGGAAGATAGGGGATATATCCCTCTCCAGTATCTAAACTTGTTGCATCAGACATTACGCCCGCACTCTCTTAAAATGACTATGTGTACTCACTCGGTGTCCTAGAAGTGTGACTCAAAGTTTGAATCCAGGTGTAGCTACTGATAGAATGCTTGTGAGTAGGAATGGGAAACCAGAATTGTGGAACTCGAAGTGTGTGGGGGCTTTCAGAGTTATACTCAACAATTGGATTTTCATGGATTCTGGTTGGAGTATTATGAGGAGTCAAAGTGTGTTTAGGATTTTTCATTAAAGGCTTTTGAAAGATGATGATTTTTTTTTTATGTTTTTGGATTTTCTTGGTCAAAGTTTTAGATTGACTTGATCTACTTAGTATACCAAATTTCCCCGGCAACGACGCCAAAAATTTGATGCGACCACAAATGTGTCTAGTGTGCGTTCTATTTAGGCTCACGCGCAAGCCTGTCACTCAAGTAATAATCCGATAAGTCAAGTATCAATCCTCAGGGAAACAGGACGAACAGAGTCGTAACGGTGTTGGAAAGACGAAGGTAACCTAACTTTGACTCTCAAAAAGAACAAAAAGGTGATTTTGAATTGTGAAATGACTACAACTAAATGCAATTTTGAAATTGATTAATTAATGCAATTATGAAAAGATGAAATGCAATTATTCTAATTAACTAAAGACTGATGATGATTTAACTAAAACTTTAACTATAAGATGATAAAGATAGGTCGGGTTACAATCCCCCACACCCTAGTAATTCACTTCATTAGATACTATATTCATAATTAAAATTTCAAATGAATCTGACTTTTTAATACTCCTAAGTATTAAATATATGAGGGATTGTAGCCCGCACAGTATGTAAGAAAAGGTTGAATTAAAGTAGTATCGTAGTAACTACAATACAATTCACCTAAAATTTTATTTTCAACTTCTATTTTCGCTAACATGAATTACATCGGGCGAGGTTCATGCACCCCAACCCTTAAAAACTTAGACAAACATATTAAAACTAGAAGAAAATATGTTTTGGAGGAAAGAAAACATTTTTTTAACTAACTATTGAAGATGAAGAATAATGAAATTACTACTAAAGAAAGTAACTACTGCAAATATGAAAGCAAGGATTGGAATAAATTTACTTGGATTGCAAATCTGGAATCAAACTCATTTTTTTTATTTCTCCTCTAAACTCACTGTAAAGCTTCTTTAAAAACGAAATAGAAGCCCCCTAATGTCTGGGAGTTATTTTTAATTTATAACCTACGAAAATTACAAGAGTTTGATGAATAAAAAACTCTAGGAAGAAAAAGATCAGATCAAATCTCGAGCACCGGATCGATCCAGTTAGGACATTCCGGACTGGTCCGGTAGACCTCCGGATTGATCTGTTTTTCAAATAAACCGGATTGGTCCACTAAACATAGCTCTTTACTGTAAATTTGAGGGTCGGACCAATCCGTTTTTCTGGGAAACCGATCAGTCTGCTAAACGTCTTCTTATTATGTGATTTTGGACCCTGGACTGGTCCATTTTTGTAGTAAACTGGATTGGTCCGGGTAGTCTTCTCAACTTCTCTTTAAAATCTCATCAAATTATCGCATCTTCGGGTCTTCATAACTTCTAATCCATAACTCGGATTGGGACGCCATTTCTTCCTACGTGTTCACAAATGCGAGATCTTCGAATTTTATTTTGGGTCCTCAATCGGATTCCTGGTAGAAATTACTCATTTGCCCTTTTGCTTCGTCCTCTTTATTTTCTCTTGCTTCTTCCGATTTCTTTCTTTCTTTCATGTGTTAAATACCTTTAAAATTAATAAGAAATACATGAAACTAGAGATAATTATTAGATGAAACTGTTAGCAACGATATGAGATAAACTAATTCATTTTATGTTGTTCGAGGTAATAAATGTATCTAAATTAAGGGTTAAATTTGGAAGAATTTATGCCTAATCATATAGATGTCTTTTAGTATATACCATCTTGTAAGATGCCCTTCAAGTCATTTGTCATTACATAGGAGGGTGTACTATCGATACTTCTTGTTCATAAAACAATATACTTCTTGTAAATGATAGTTCCATAAATAAAGAAGTGGCAACAAATAAAGGCTAAGATTAGATATAAGGGGACAAAAAAATAGTATTTAATTGGACAAAATCTTAACAATTATTTCTATCAGACACTATCACCATCCATAAGTTCACCCGCAATAATTATTAGCCATAAATAGGACTTTTTCCCGCCCTATGGAACTCTGATGAGTTTTTCGGCCATTCTTCCTGGAAAACAACTAAGTGGGGCTGTACAGAACCCTAATGGCCATGTGATTGACATTCCAACATATAGTGCACATGTGGTAAATGCAAGCGTGCCAACTAATGTCTGGGGAGTGAATAAAAGGGCATATTTTGCTCCTTGGATGAATTTATAACACATGAATAAAAAATTTGCGCAAAAATCTTATCGTAATGCCTAGGCAAGTATGGAGTGTATTCAGCAGACACGTATGGAGTGTATTCAGCAGTTTAACGAAGACAGGTGGAATTGAGTCCCCAAAAGATCTTTAGCCGTGTATTCAATAGTGTATTTTCTTCCAAAAGATCTTTGGTGATGTCACATTTAATGCCAATGTTCCCACCCGAGATTTTATAAACAGGGAGGTTGTAACATTCAGAAGTAAGGCCAATGGCAATGGAGCTTTTTCTGCCTTTTGCAAAACTTTATTACCGAGGAGAGATGAACTTATGAGCAAAAGAGTTGAGACTATTAGAAATAATACCAAGAATGATTTTGAAAGAAACATTTGATAGATCTATTTGTGAACGCAATATTCAGTTCAATATCACCTAAGCGATAACATTTTCTCTCATTTTAATTTGGCATTCATTGCTTATGAGCCAAGCATTTTAATGATTACATGTCGATATTAAATTTAAGGAGTACTGAATTTGATGTTACTAATTCATAAATGTACATTTGAGTAGAACTCAGTTCAATATTGAGATGTTATGGGAAGAACTTCAAAATATTAAGATGTCTGTTCAATATGGAGATTATTTTTTATTCTTACAAATCAATTGACGTTAGGTGAATCATGTCGAATCATTTGTGTGAGGTACCGAGATTAGGCATATAGTGCTCTTTTGCGGAATTTAATGTTTGACTATTGCCCTTTATATGACATAGTTTCAGAGATAGACTTGATAGACATAACTTTCAATCATTTTATAAATATATATAGAGAAAATGTCTAAAAGGGGTAGCTACAGATTCTAATGCAGTAGCTATTTTTTCAGCGACTTCCTATGAGATTTTTTCTTCTGTGACCAACTTCATCTCCATTATATACTGGAAACATACAGGATGATAAATAAGAGTAAGTCACACAATAGAGACATTATATAATTTGTACCCGAATTTGAAATTGAAGGGAAATATGCCATTTTCTCACATTTGCAAATCTACTAATATATGTTATAATATATAATAAATCCGATATATGTTATAATATGTTGAGATATTATATATATATAAGAAATCATTTTTTTATATGCAGTCCGAGTACATATGTTGACTAACGAAGTACACTGTATAATAAACATAATGCATTGTATAACAAATCTGATATCATGCATTGCATAACAAATCAAATACATATGTTTGAAGGTTATATCTATCAATTCTGATAACATATCCGATATCTATAGTGTATGTTTCCAGTATATAATGGTGATGAAGTTCGTCACAAAAGAAAAAATGTGATAGAAAGCCACTGAAAATACAGAAACTGCATTAGAATCTATCGCTGCCCCTTTTAGACATTTTCTCTCTATATATTTATAAAATGATTGAAAGTTATATCTATTAAGTCTATCTATGAAACTATGTCATGTAAAGCGCAATAGTGAACATTAAATTCCATAAAATAGCATTATATGCCTGACGTCGGTACCTCACACAAATGATTTACCTAACATAAATTGAACTAAAGGGATGCATGTGTATATATTTAACACCCCACATTCGTAGACATTAATTGTACATAGGAATCAATAAAATTAACTAAACTCACAAGACACTTCGGCCAACTTCAGTTGAAATTGCACTTTTTGACACTGCTAGTCAGATTCCGACCAATGGGACGTTAAATATTTGGAGAAGTATGAAACATAAAATTTGTGTATTTTTTTAAGTGTCTTCCCAATGGTGAAAAATGTCTCTATCGGAGGAGTGAGTAAAAAAATATTAACAAAATACTGAACACCGATAAGTTCAAATGCAACTAGTAATTTTCCCCCTATCATATGGACAGATTGACTCTTCGTCCTTTCCTCCGTAGGAATGAATCCTAAAAGGTCTAAAATATATGGGCATTTAATTGATTATTCATATCAATTAAATGCTCATCTCTTGCAGGTCTTTTCGGGCCTTCAAATTATCTTTAGTTTTATTTTTAATGCCCAATAATGTAAATAAGATATTGTCACACACATTTTTTTCAACATGCATAACATCAAGATTGTGGAAGATCAAATTATGCTCCCAATATGGAAATTTAAAAAAGATACTTCTCTTTTTCCAATTTAATCTCATCTTCGACACCACATCTTTTGTTGTCTTCGCAAGCTCCTTTTCTAATTGTTCTCTTTTCCTCTTTCTAAAAACATCTTCCTTCTTGTATTCAGTTTCAATGTCGAGCTCATCTAACTGTTGCAAAACTTATGATCCTCATAATTTCTGTGGAGGTGGTCTACAATCAACATTGTCATTAAAGTTATTTTCTCTTTCCGAAACCTATGGCGTAGAGGTAAGAATCGACGATGACCCAATAACAATACCTTTTACCATTCTTTAATTGACTCGCCTGGTGATCTTTGTTACAACAAGGGCAAGCAAATTCACTTTTCGTGCTCCATCCCGATAGCATGGCATATGCCAGGAAATCATTAATACTCCACAACAACGCTGCACGCAACTGGAAAAATTGTTTACTCGATACATCGTAAGTTGTCACTCCATCACTCTATAACTCTTTTAGCTCATCAATCAGTGGTTGTAAAAATACATCAATCTTATCACCAGACCCTTTTGGCCTATCAATATGAATCGATAAAATTAGGTTTTATTGTTACATACACAACCACGGGCTCACGTTCAAGGGCATGAGTACAACCGGCCAATTAATATTAGCAACTCTCATATTACCAAAAGGATTGAATCCGTTAGTTACTAGACCAAGTCTAACATTACTACTGTCACTCGCAAAAGATGTATTATGTTCATCAAATGATTTCCAAGCACGGGAATCAGTTGGATGCCTTTGCACACCATCATCAATATGATCCTTGATGTTCCATTTCATTAGCGAAGCAGTAACGATCTTTGCAATATTCATTTTAAAGGAACATACCTTACCTTTTTAGTAGCTACTTTTTTACTTTTATTACTCTGTTGTGCTTGATCAACATCACTGCCAACATTTGATTTATATCTGGATGCCCCACAAATGGCAAAACTTCTCTAAAGTCTCATTTTCATTTCAAAATAACATACAATTATTAGGGCACGCATCCCATGTTTCATACTTGAATCCCAAATCAGTAGTGAGCTTGTTATACTGATAAAAGGATTTTGGAATTCTGTCATTAGGGAATGTCTTCTCCAATAGTTTTAGCAACATTGTGAAAGAACTATTCGTCCATCCATTAAGTTAATTTAAGTGAAAGAGTTCAACTATAAATGAGAATTCAGTAACACCCTCTGGACAATTTTCATATAACTTTATTTCTGCATCTTTTAGGAATTTGAAATATTTTGGCAAATCACCATCAGGCACCACATCTTCTACTCCATGTTCATCACTACATGAATTTTCATGCGTTTGTGGAAACCCCATCCCTCTTGAACCATTGAAATCATATTTCCCCTCAAACTAGATTCATATGATATATCATCAAGTGACACATCATTACCAAGATTACATATATTGTCCTCTAATGCATCGATCAACTCCCCATGATAAATCCAATCCTTATAACTCCTGTCAAAACCATGCATCTCTATGTGACCCTTCACAGTGTGTGGGTTACGGTAGACTCGATTTATACATTTACTATATGGGCATTTGAGGCATGACAATTGCATATGCTTATTCCAATATGCAAAGCTAATAAACCTTTCAACCACATCTATGTATTCTTTTGAATTCTGATCACGTGATCCAATCCAACTTTTATACATATCAACTCCTAAGACGTAATTCGATAAATAACAAAAATATATTATCTTACATATAAAAGATATACAATTTAAACATAACAAGTGTGCACGCATATACATATACACGATATAGAGAGTTGTTGTGACATAATATTAAAGGAAACATCATTTGAGATGTGTGTAAGGCTTTTATATATTCTAATGATGAGCCTCATTGATAGTGGTTTAAACTAAGAAACACGTACACTCATCAAGCTATGAAGCACAAACTGGACACATAATACGGGATACGACTCGATTCGGGATACGAGCTACGTGATTTTTCCAAAATGTAGGATACAGATACACTAGGATACATTAAATATTTATTATTTTATTTTATATATATTAATGATAAACTTGATAAAATGAAAGTAAAGTATCAAACACCATTATATTAAAGTTCTCAAATATGATTATTTGTGTTACCAAACAAACACCATTACAATAAACATCATTAACATAAAAGGTTGGTCCAACAAATATATAAGACAAAAAGAAAGATAATATCCTTAACATAAAATAAGGTAGAGAGAAGCCTTCTGAGAGAATCCTGGCTTCATAGTATCTCAATCACAAAGTAGACCCAATGTCAACGGCATCATCATCTCTGTCGACCACATCATCAAGTTCCATAAGAAAGGATTCAACAGTGGGATGCAAAGGTTAAAAATAACACAGCTAAGAGTGAAAACATTTAAAGAAAATAATTTAGTTAAAAACAAAACAAATAAAAAAAGAATGAAAACATAAAAAAAGTTAAGAAAAAAATGAGAAAACAATACATAACAAGCAAAGAATGAAAAACAAACAACACAGTTAAAAAAATATAGTAAAGGAAGAAAAGTAATTAAAGAATGAAAAATAGCACAGTTAAAAAAAATGTATCCTAAGAATGTATCCTAACATATCCCCAGCGTATCCTAGTGTATCCCCAACGTTTCCTAGCATATCCCAGCCATTTAAAAAAATTAGTATACTCTATGATTCGCATATCCTAACGTATCCTACGTATCCTATATCCTACATGTGTCCAACAAAAATTCGCGAACTCTCGAGAGTATCCATGCTTCATACTCAGAAGAAGTAGTGTTTTAGGTCTCATTGTAGGACATCGTGTTCTAAACATGCCCAAACACATGTTGACTTGTTAAAAAATAGTAACATTTTATTATTTTGGACATGTTCAAACATGTCGGGGATACTCTTACACACGTTGGGTATCGAGATAAGGAGTTTTGAATGTCGAGATGCTTAATTCATGAAATCAAAATGTAGACATTATATGTGAAAATGATTTTTGTACTTATCAAAAATTCCATTAAGTTATGTTATGATGTGTTTACAATAGATATTTGTGTTTTGATGTCAATATAAATAATCAAATTAGTAATGTCAATATAAGACATTCTGAATTCAATATGATACAATTCTTCGCACTATTTATGTAAGCATTTATTTTTTTTCTAAATTGTGACTTCGTGGTGAGATTCATTACATGTGGATTCGCTAATTTCTCTGAATAATCTCAATAAGTCATAATACTACTATAAAAAACTTATTTAGTACATAGTCATCTAATTTCCAATGTATGATTCATAACTGATTTGTAATGTAGTTCATAAGTTATAGTTCATAAGTTATGAACTTGAATGACTTTGCATTGTATAAGTCTATAATCAAACACAAATTCTGTTATACAATTAAACACAAAATAAGTTCTATAATAAAAAACAAAATCAAATGAAAAATCAGTTCTACATGAGCAAGTTCACATACAAATTGCAAAATGAAACAAAAAATTAGATTGCAAAATTAGAGGGAAAGTGTATACCTTTATTTTTCACGAGTTTTTACAGGTCATACTTTTTCACGAGAGAGAGAGAACGCAAATTTTTCAAATGAACCCGAATTTTTCATGAGAGAGCAACCGAGCGAACAACGTAGATGAGGTTTCATATAGCTAGTACACATAGGTTTCATAGAGCGAACGGATCAAACGAACAACGTAGATGAGGAGAGGTACAATTTGGGTATAGGTTATAAGGTTTGGCTTTGATCGCGTGAGGAGAGGAGAGAGGTACTCAATGTAGGGGAGTACGATTTGAGTATTAGGCTGGAGTAAGTTACTTCGTCGAAGAGGGAATGAAAAAATAAAATAGGGAATGGAAAGAAAAAAATAGGGAACTGAAATTTTTAAAGGACAACTATTTGTTGTCCTATTAGACCACTTATAAAGGACAACAAACATTTGATGTCCCTAAAACTATTATAAAGGATGCTTAAAAATTAGTTGTCCTTTATAGTAGATCTAAAAGGATAGCTGTAATTTTCTGTCCCTTATATATTTTTTTCAAGGACAGCGTACAAGCTGTCCCAGATACTTGTGTCTGTAATTGTCAGTTTTCTAGTAGTGACACCCCTAGAGCAAGTTGTTCCCATTTTAGTGAAGCCCTTTCTTGATGAGTCCACGCAATCGAAGAAAACTGAGTTTCATCCTGTCAATTCTAAAGAGAATACCAAAGGCAAAGGAAAGTCAAAGGCTCCTGATATAGGTAAGAGAAAGCACCCAAACACGAATGTGTCAAGCTCTATTACTACTACTATTGCTGCTCCCTCTTGCCTTTTCTCATGTGAGGACTAAAGCTACCAAAAAGAATAAGGGGATTAATGCTGATGCTGTTGCTTCCTTCACACTGGACTAGGGGCCAGATTCCGATGATTTTGGGGTAAAGGAGACCTATAGGTCTATCCGGGATCAAGGTTATGAGGCTATGGGATTCTTTTCTCAAGAGACACGAGTCATGTCTATTCCAATTACAGAATGTATTACACCCAAACACTCTTTACTTAGTGAAACTGGCTTTTATGGAGTTTCACCTGTTGGTTCCCCTACCCCTTATTGGAAGAGGAACTACTTAACTATGGAAGAACACTTTCCTATGATGATCATAGTTATTCTTCGAATGATGTGGATCGCTTGGATTTTTGTGGTGAAAGAACTACTAACATTTATGATTTGTTATCAATTTCAAGGGAGTATTCCAGTGATGATGAGACGCTGCATTCTCTATCAGGGACTAGATCTGCTTCCCGGTCCCTTTTATATAAATAGACTGTGCATCCTACTACTGTAAGTCTTTCTTTACTTGGGACTTTTATGCATATGATTTTTAGCTATTTTCATAATTGATTTTCTTACTAATTTTTTATTGCAATGCTTTCGCAGGGTGCTACTATTGAGATGAGCATCCCCTCATCTCCTCCACTTCCTCGTGGTCCTTTCCAGCGATAAAGGATTTCTATGCTTATTTCCTCTAGAGGACTTTATAGAGAGGTTTGTTATTTACTCCTAGAATCTTTAGAGCTTCAATAGGTTTTATTTACACTTGCCTTACTAAGTGTCATATGCCTTATTTTCTTCCATCTTTCATCGATGCATCCTATAACACCAGGGTCGCATCTATGACCCATTCTTCTACTCAGGTATTTCTCTAATTTCCTTTAAATGGACGACTTATTATTCTTTTTTATCTCTTTTCCCTTTCATTCTTTGTTTATTTTATGATTGCATAGGATTATGACTTCTAGTCTTGCCACTTCATCTTCTCATGTTTCCACAAGAGGCACGTGTGAAGCTAAGCCCCTGGTTTCCTCATTTCTAGAGGTCTGCTTATTCTCTTGTCCCCCATTTGTCCTTTTTTATTACTATGCTTCTAATGCTTATGTCATTTGTCATTTTTTATTCTACATGGTCTCGTATCTCTTGGCCTCTCTTCCATAGGAGAGACTCTGACTTTTCTTGAGACCACTATTTCGAGGTTTCCCCCTAAGGGAGGATTAATATCCCCCGAGTCTGTATTTATATGGATAGTAGGCCTTTGGTCCAACCTATCCCTCATGGGCCAATGTTTACTGTCTCTTTAACTGTTGAGCCTATTTCGCATGTTTCTTCCTATATTCAGGTACTTACTCGTCGATTTTTCGTAGTTATGATAATAAATTTTTTCAACACTTTTATGATAAACAAGTTACTACCACAGGCTTGCTGCGCCAACGGTCACCTTCCACCCTTCTTCTTTATATGGGGCCCATGTATATTATTGACCATCCTCATGTTATCTTCTGGATAACTTGTATCAATGAGATAATTTTTTTCTCCTTTTTTTTCCTTCTCAGCTAGCTCATGATACCACTTTATCAACACCTTCTTCTACTATTCCTTCAGTAGCCCCTGCTGTAGATGGGTCGCCCTTTCCTGATTCTTTCAATGACGGTCCTGCCATAGTGCCTCTCCCGGTAACTATTCTTGTTATGAATTTTAGGACTTTTCTATATTCTTGTTCTCGTGAGTGAAGCGATTTTCTAACCCTTACCTATTTCTCTTCATTTATAGGGTAGTTTTGTATAGGCTTCCTTGTCTATGATGACCGCAGTGAGTGTTGCGTAGGTATCCCCTCCGGTGCCACTCACAGCGCCCTCATCAATTTCTTCGGAGGTAATTACTCAAGCATCCTATATCTCTTGTATGAGAGCAGTTGTTTCTGTACCACTCTTTTAACTAGTATAACATATTTTTTTTTCAAATCTTTCTACCAGGTCAACATAGTCAAGGTTCCCTTACCTGTAAGACCTATTGCTAATTTTGGCCCCCATTGTTGTGGGGCTCTCTAGTAGCACTCCAGATGAATCTATGCAAGTAAACACTTGATTTGTTTATACTTTTTTTAACATAATATACTTATACTTTGCAATTGTTTGCTAACAATTACTTGTTTCTCTATTCTCAGGTTGGTGCTGGAATCGTTCCTGTGACTGAGGAACACATTGAGGGGATAGCTGAGGGAGAGGTACTATACTGTCATAATTTTCCCTTTTTTCCATTTTTCTCCTTTATTTTACTGTGCAAGTATTCTTACCTCTGCCCTTGTTTCATTGTTTCCAGACTAGTGAGGTAGCAGCTCCGGTAACTATAGAGTATGTTAGAGAGATGACACTGAGAGAGGTATTATACTATCATACATTTTCTTTTCTTTTTTATTTCTCCCTTTTTTTCTTGCTTTTACTGTGCAAGTGATTTCACCTTCACCCTTGTTTAATTGTTTCCAGGTTAGTGAGGTAGCTGCTCCGATAACTGTGGAGCATTTTGAAGAGATAGCTATAGGAGAGGTATTATACTATCATACCTTTTCCCCTTTTCTATTTCTCCTTTTCCTTTTTGCTTTTACTGTGCAAGTTCTCTCACCTTCTCCAGTTAGTGAGGCAGCCACTCCGGTAACAATGGAGCATCTCGAAGAGATAGCTACATGAGAGGTATTATACCTCCATACCTTTCCCCACTTTCTATTTTGTCCTTTTTCTTCTTACTTTTATAGTGTAATTACTCTCCCCTTCACCCTTATTTCATTGTTTCCAAGTTAGGTAGGTTGCTGCTTTGATAACTGTGGAGCATCTCAGAGAGGTAGCTATAGGAGAGGTATTATGCTGTCATAATTTTCCCCCTTTTCTATTTCTCCATTTTTTCTTACTTTTAGTGTGAAAGTGCGCTCACATTCACCCTTTTTCATTATTTCTAGGTTACTGAGGCAGCTGCTCCAGTAACTGTGGACCATCTCAGAGAGATAACTGCAGGAGAGGTATTATACTGTCATACCTTCCTCCCTTTTCTATTTTTCCTTTTTCTTATTGCTTTTACTATGCAAGTACTCTCACCTTCACCCTTATTTTATTATTTCCATGTTAGGGAGGATGCTGCTCCGATAATTGTGGAGCAGACGGAGTATGTTGTGTTGCGCATGCCTCAGGTATTTAACTGTCATACCCAAGTTACTATTACTCATTCCTAACTTGTGAGTCGTACTGATATTCCTCATTGCTATTTCTTATGCTTAGCCTGGTATCCCCCATTTGGCCTACTCTCTTTACACAGGTGGCAGCATACTCACCCCCTTGAGCTTTGGGGTAAGATCTCTATCATAGCCCTTTTTAGAGTTTGGATACAGTTATCCTTGTCTTATTTCTCCTTGAACTCATCATGGACACTTGTTTTTAGGATCTTATGGTGAGTCTGTCGGGGTAGATGATGAGGGGGATCAGAGTTCTGAGGCCACTCCTTCAGTCGGTGATACTAATTCTGGTGGGGAGTCTTCTTTCCTCCCCTCCGAGATAGAGTTGCGCCATTCAGATGGAAACATTGAAGTAGAGGCACCTGCATCTTTTATGAGTAGACTATGGCGTGAGGTGCAACTAGGACGCTTCAGGACATATGAGTGCCACGTCCTAGATTCAATTTTAGAGCATCATCATGAGACATTCACATCTCAGAGTGTACTTCACGTTGATATCCTTATGAGGTTCAACCCAAAGTCTCTTGCTAGCCATATTTATGAGTTCTTGGCTACTTCTCCTATCGAGCTGATTAGTACCTCCATTTAACTATTCTTGGATGCGCTCTGTGATTTGCAATAGTTCTGCCATTTTAATCTAGAGTGGATTGATGCTGGAATTCGTCATTTTATGAGCATTACCTTCCGGAATATGGTGAAACTTCACACATACAGATAGTCTACGATCAAGCGACAATAGGCTGATGCATGGGGATTCGTAGCCAGATTGCATCACTTCAGTCCCGGCTTGATAGGCTTGAGGCTATTGACCAGGAGGATGAGACCAAGTTAGCTAGGCTGGAGGAGGAGTTTGTGTAAGAGGATGGTCTATCAGATGCTGGCGCCCTCACCCATGATGACTTTTTTTATTTCTAGCGGATAGACTATTTCTTGCCTGGTACTATTTTAGCTTTCCATATGTATAGAACTGATCATTTATAAATGAGAAAAAACACTATTTTGCTTCTCTTGTATTTTTTTTTTCCTTCCTCTATCTATACTTTTGGCATCTATTTACTAAGACCTGCTCTAATTTTCTGTGAGCATTTGGTCAATTTAGGCTTCCCCATATACTTTGGGGTATTTGCATTAATTTGGGCAAGTCATATACATATACACATTTTTTTAGCGCAACCCCATATGACCACGGGGTATTTGTAAGTTATCTAGGTGAGTTACCTTTTTGGAACTTCCCTCTCTATTTGTGTGGATACTCTTACATATTATTATGCGTTTTCTTAAGGAATATCTTGGAGGGGGGGGGGGGGGGGGGGTGATCCCCTCTCCTTCCTTTATGATATGTTTCAAAATAATGAATAAATGATAGATGATTCTTTTCTCCTTTAAAAAAAAGTCAGAATGGCCCCTGGTCTACGTGGTCCTTGATCTACATTTTTCTTAAGAGCTTTCATGGTCTTAAAATATCAGAGTTTAGGGTTTCACCTCGTTATCCACGTTTCTATTGAAATGGTCGAGTAAAGAATTTCTGTGAGAACAAACATTGAAACTTTTTCTCTAGGCCATAAATCTTTAAAAAAATCATTTTTTTTAATTATTTGGAGGATATCCTCCCACTGGTCAGATGACAAAAAATAAAAACTGTCTGTTTGTCTGTTATGTTTGGGAGGACTTTGTTCAATATACTTTCTCTTAGGATGGATGTACCCCCCAATGTTCCTCTTTTTTTTATTTCACCATCTTCTAGCTTAGTAGAGAGCATTTATGAGGAAAAAAATATTTCAATGGGTCTCCCTTAAACATTAGGTAAGTAATAAATAAAAACATCAATAATGATCATAAGTGTTACTATTAATTTCTTTTCTGTTATGTACTATTTACAAGATGGTATTGCTTTATCATGTTTTTGCAAAAAAAACTTTTCTGGTATGAGAGCACACCTCTCAGAATCTATTACATAAATGAATTTTAACAAAACTAGGCATAATACCTCTTTAGCCACTTACCTTGATGGATTGGAGGCAGTCATTCTCCGGCTCTGAAATTTGAAAGTATCCTGACTTTCCTACCCCTCTCACTACAAAGGGGCCTTCCCAATTGGGTTTGAATTTTGATGCTAACATGCTACGAAGGTGATGAGTATATTCTCGGAGGACTAAATATCCCACTTAAAACTCTTTGGGCTTGACTAGGGTTTCATAAGCTATGGCCAACTACTGGGTGTAAACTTTGAAGTTTTCCCTTACCTTATCTCTGTGCTCATCCAATGCCTCCAGTTGCATGTGCTTTGGTTCAGGGATGATTTCATTGCTTAGAGTAACCCTACTTGAGAGTACTGCCAATTCCACTGATAGGACAACTTTAGTCCCATACACAAGTGAGAATGGAGTAAACCTGATCGACTTTATCTTCGAAGTGCGGTAGGCCCATAATACCATGGGTAACTTATCATCCCATGCCCTCGGCATGTCTTCCAGCATCTTCTTCAGGATATTGATCAAGGTTTAATTGGTTAATTCTGCTTGGTCATTTCTTTTTGGATCAGAGATGGTTGAGGTGTTTTGCACAATTTTATAATTGTTAGTTAGAAATGCCATCGCCATGCATATAATGGACAGTTCCCCTTCTTAGAGGAATGGCTTCTGCCCATTTTATATACACTTATGTAGAGATAATGATGAAGGTTTTTCCATGAGAGGCTAGGTTAATCTTTCCCACCAGATCGAATGCCCATTTGTGGAAGGGGTAGAGAGTTATTAGGCTTTGTAAGATGATAGAAGGGGCATGCACCATATTTTCATTTACTTGGCAAGTTATGCACTTCTTCACATAACCAATGGAGTCAGCCTCCATGGATGGCCAAAAATACCCCAGCGTCATCAGCTGATCATATAGTTTGGCACCTACCATGTGGGTGGGCTCATGAGCTTCCTTCAATACTCTCCTTGTGTATTTTTTAGCAATGAACTTCAGGCCTTCTCATTATAGCATTTCTTATAGAGTTATCCTTCAACCAAATAGAAATGGGACACCCTCTTTCGAAGATAATTTCATCTTCTCTCTCCATGGGCAACTTATTATCTTTCAGATTTACTATATGTGGTTGCCTCCAATGTTCAAATGCCTAAAAAAAAATTAGCTTCTGCGACTGGTCAAAATTGGTTTGGCACTTTACACACTCTTATTATATATGATCAACCTCTGAACTCATGGTGGGATAATAGTAGCCCCCCGTTGCAATCGATGATAAAGTGGGATATCAATGTCCCCGCAATGATTTCATACATCTCTGCTAAGCTTCTTATTCTCCAACACACCTTGATAAGAACCCTCTAGGGATATTGAAGTAAATTTTTCCTTGTAGCAGGTGGTAATTAGACAACTCTAACATCTTCATTGTACCAACCTTTGTCTCCGGCTTCTTTACAACCAGGCGCCTTCAATCTTTCGGCTCATTGCTTAGGAATAAAGACTTCACTATGGTAGGCACTGTTCTCCATCGTACCATGATTGTTTCTTTTGACTCATCCATGTCTAACTTCTGTACTATCGTAGGTAGTGCGTCGAGGTGCTTATTCATTAGTTTTTTAATGTCTTTCAATAGTTACCTCTAGGAATTGTCCCATCAACCTCTGAATGATGTATCTATAGGGTGACAAGTTAGCATGATTGAGAGCAAACTCCCCATTAACCTGTTTCACCACCTGGTTAGAGTCCCCCACAGATGCATAATACTATGACACCCCTTTGGAGTGCTTTTAACATACCTAAAATGAAATTTTTATACCGGGCCTCATTGTTTGAGCAATTTAGGTCTAACTTGAAAGAGAGGATGACATTCTCTTTGCTGTTCGTGAGTATGATGCCTTCACCTCCTGTGCCTAGGGACCTAGAACTATTAAACTCCATTTACTACTTTACCATTTCTTCCACCATGTATGCTTAGAAGTTCTCCCCAGGTAACTCTTCACTGGGGGCTCAAAGTTTCCACTTGGAAAATGGGATAATAAATTTGCTACTACCTGACTTTTGATGTCTTTGGGTACTATGCATTTTAA
Source organism: Sambucus nigra (assembly GCA_949130495.1). Lineage (NCBI taxonomy): Eukaryota > Viridiplantae > Streptophyta > Magnoliopsida > Dipsacales > Adoxaceae > Sambucus > Sambucus nigra. The sequence continues at coordinate 889,179 of CASBWL010000561.1, read as the reverse complement.
ATCATATTTTGAAAAAATCAAAATCCATCTTACTGCTCATTTTATAAGTACTATTCATACTAGGAGCTATTTGATAGGGTTACACTTAGTGACTATATGAATTGAAAAGTCTAGCAGAAAATGTCTTAACTTTTAAGCCATAAAAACTAAAGTAGGGCAATGCCTTTCCACATTGGTGTATCTAGATTATATTCATAAGAATACTCTCGACAAGTAGTACACTGGATTATCTAATTCTTCCTTATTTTGGGCCAAAAGTGTCCCTATTGTCCTTTATGTTTAGGTGAGGTAGAGCAGCAACGGTGCCCCAGCCTCAGGTGGGATCATCGTGGATGAAGAGGCTAAAATTTCTTTAATCTTCTCAAATTGTTTCTTCTGCTCCTCCTCCCAGGTCAACTTGCCTTTTTCTTTCAGCAGGGGTGTAAATGGGTGAGTCACTTCCAGTAGTGTAGGTATGAACCTTCTCAGGTAGGATACCTTTCCCAAGAAGCTCTTGAGCTGGCTCTGACTCTTCGAGGGTGGTGGTATCATAATGTCTTTCATCTTTTCTTTATCTACTTAAACCCCCTACCTATTCACACCAAACCCCCAAAAAATTTCTACAGTGACCCCGAAGGCACACTTTGAGAGGTTCATCCGCATCTTGTACTAGTGACACCTCTCTAACACCCTCTGGAGGTCCTGTATGTGCTTTCTTTCTTTCTTGGATTTCACCACTATATCATCCACATAAAATTCTAGTATATCATGAAATAGATAATGGAAAATTTCCATCATGGTCCTTTGGTACGTGGCCATAAAATTCTTCAATCCGAATTTAATGATTGTGTAGTGGAAGTTTCCCAATGGCGTGCGAATGGCAGTTTTCTTCACCTCTGTTAGGTCCATCTTAATATGATTGTAGCTGACACACCCATCCATAGAACTATGCTTCTTATATCCTGTAGTAGCATCGATTAAGCTGTCTATACTTGGCATAGGAAACTCATCCTTAGAATATGCTCGATTAAAATCACAAAGATCCACACAAATTCAAATTTGGCTCTTATCCTTCATTGCCATCGGTACTATACTGGAGATCCACACAGGATTCTGGATAAACTTGATGAACCTTGCTACCAACAACTTTTCCACCTCCGCTTTTATCTTCAGGTCTAGGTCAGCTTTGCACATTTGTGTTTTTTATCTTACTAGAACATCATTAGGAAGAACATTCAATCCCTGGGAGCTCACCTATGGATCTATTCCTGACATTTCTGTGTATTTCCAGGCAAACACGTATGATAACTCTTTAAGCAGGCCAATAAGATTTTACTTCTGTTTTTGGTCCAGACTATTAGAGATAAGAATGGGTCTAACTTCATCCCCTTTTACCCCTAGGTTGATCTCTTCTAACTCTTGTAGTTTCTCCCTGAGCCCATCCTGCATACATTTTGGGTTTTCCTCTAGTTCATTGATGTGCTCAGTAACATGGGATTCATCTATTACAAAATATTATGGTGTTGGGTTGGTGCCGTCATTCCAGAACATGGCCACACAGACCGTTATAAATAGTAAATAACCTTGCCATTGGACATGACCACTTTTTTGCAAGTTCGAGGAGGTTTGACTACATCCTCCATCTTCCTCTTGCCTTTTGACATATGGGGGATCACCCTTCCCCCTAAACGTTTATGTATAGATTTCCTTGGTTGGTCATTTCCTCCAGTCACTTGTTTCTTTTCTAGCTTTGTTGCAAAATTCTTTCTTTCCTTATCTAGTTCTGTGTAGAATGTCGCATCCACCAGATGCGCTTCCTCAATAAAAGGGCTTCTGTGTGGCCTTGATTACGATCTCTATTCCTTGGATATTGAACTTTTCACACTGAGGATAGGTGGAGGGTACTATGCCATGTGTATGCATCCATACCCTCCTAACGAGCAACTAGTAGTGGTATTAGCATTGATGACATGGAACTTGATGTGGGAAGTGAAATTCCCTAACTCGATTCCCATATTCACATATTCGAGATATTGCATTCCGGTACTGTCAAATTTTGAAATCACTAATGGTACATACATTATCTTCTCTTGATCGATCCCATCTCATACAATGTACTAATTGAAAAAATGTTAGTAGATTCTCCTCCATCCATTAACGCTCTGGGGAATGAGACTCCATTTATCATAGCTATAACAAATAATGGGTGGTTGTGGAAGTAAGGCACTTGTCTGTTTTCCTCGGAGAATACTACTTCATAAGTATACCTCTTGAACAACCTCCCAATTGGTCCTTGCCAATTTTGTGAGGGCTCTCCGTGTTGTTGTAGGACTTTCCCTGTGATGACTATTCTTGTGTCATATTTCACCTCTATATGGTCAAAAAACCATTTGAATGTAGGACTCCTTACTATGGCCTCACATTCAGAGTCTACGTCCACTTCATATGTTTGGGCATTATAAATATATTCTTCTTTCGATGTTCCCCCATCCAGAGCAAGAATGACATCCACTTTGCCCTATGGGAGGCTTACATACTCAATTTCTTTACTTCCATCTTTTTCTTGGTTCGAAGTGAAGAACCACTCCTTTCGCTTACTTTCTAGCTCAATTCTCTATTTATTTCTCAGTGATAACCTTTCTAACCCTTCACATATTTGATCACCACTCTCCCACTCCATCAGCTCTTTAGCTACTTCTTCCTCATACGCTACTACCATGTTGGTAGTGCCAAAGTGATGTGGTGGAAGTGGATTTTTATTGACATCCACCGGAGGAATCTGTAAAGTACCACTGGCCACATGCTCGCCAATGATCCTCCTCAAGTAGTAACAATCCTTGTTGGATTGTTTCACCCGCTGGTATAGTTCATAATATTTAGGGTTGCCTTTATCAGTTGCTATGGGAATTTCTCCATTCAAGTGAGGGGGACCTACTACCCCCTCTCGTACCAAGGTATAACAATCCATAACTTGCTTTACGCTATAAGGTAGCGGTGGTGGAGAATCTTAGCCAAACTTTCTCTAATTACCTAGGCTATTATTCTTCGATCCTAAGCCTCCCTTATTGCCCTTGGTATTTGCATCCACATAGTTTACTACTTTCCTCCTCGAGACTTGAAACCTCCCAGAAGTCAGTGGAAGTTGCGTCCTCCAATAGGAGGTCCTTGGCTTGATTATCATAGTTATATTACTAGAAGCCCTGATTAATTATCTAAAAGTTCTATCTCTAGGTTCATTGATCAAATGCAACTTGTACTCCTCCAAGAGTCCCTCGACACATATTTGCAGCAACATTGACTCTGCTACATCCTCAGGGATATGTAGTGCCCTCACGCAAAAACGTTTGATATAATGCATTAACTCTTCACTAGGCTTCTGAAACTCTTGGGCCAAGTGTCTTAATGTGAATTCACCCTCCACTACAAAGAGCTATTGGAGGAATGGCCTATGCATCTATTCCCAAGTAGGGATACTGTAGGTTGCCAAATAGGAGTACCTTATGTAGCCCTTCCATGTGAGGGTTTTGGAGAACTCCCTCAACCTCAGATTTTTTTCATTTGCATCCACTCACAAGTGTCAACGAACCTTTTCACGTGCACTCTTGGATTCTCCCCTTTTCCATTGAAATTGATAAACTTTGGTAGGATATACCCCTCTGGGTATGGCTTCTCATTTACCTCTTATGGGTAGGGGTCCTGCAATTCCTCATATAGATGAGGACCCTCCCTCTGAGAAGAGGATAACAACTTTTACCTCCTCCATAGTAATAGCTTTGGAGGGTGATTCCTCCAAACTCATGCCCTTTGCTGCTAGTGAACTTCATGGTGCCACAACTTTCTCTGGCACCACCGTCCGTAATGGAGCCACCTCTGCTGAAATCATTACTAGAGTGGATGCCCCTCCATAGGGGGAAGCTAATGGTGTTACACAACCTTGAACCAAATTTGTTAGGTATACATTATTTTTCTTCAAAAACTTAAACAACTTACCCATAAGGTTCATACCTGAAATTAGAGCTATTACCGGTGAGCTGGTATACCCTCCCTGAGGAGCAGGTATCTTAGCTTCGGTCACCACCACATCCTCCTGAGTGGTCTGATCACTTTGAGTTCCATTATCAAGTTGAATATATTTAAAAACTAGCTTCTTAGAAATGTTGAATACTTCTTTGTCCTTGGAAGTGGGGATTCCTCCTCAACGGAGTCGCTAAATGTAGGAGGGCAGTGTGACTAGGGTCTGGTAAGATGCTAAATCGGGTGAGGTGTGACCCATTTCAATGAAATCTGCCTTCAAGGTTCTCAAGAACTTCTAGAACAGAATCTGGTAAAAACTTCTCCTTTTGGTAAAAAGAAAACGGAAGCAGGAACTCACTCCCTTCAAGAAGATGAACTTCACAACAATAATAGTAAATTTTCCTAAGAGAAATTACTGAGAATGATGGTTGTCAGTGAGGAGTGAAAGAATAAGGCACATAGCACTAGAGAGAGAGTGGGGAGAGAATACTAGGAGGTTCTGGTGTGGTTTTGACAGAGTAACAGTATGACTTGAGTTATGATTGTTACTTGACCTTGTCCAGGGTTCCTATTTATACTTGGGAACTAAGGTTGAGTTTGCACTTTTGGTCGCCAAAATTGAGAGGGTTGGTGAGGGACAAGGTTTGAAATGAACCATTTGTCCCTACTTGTGTGTAGCCGCCTATCCCTCTGTCAGGTACCACCTAAAGTCAAAAAGAAAATATGTCTCGTAATGGAGATAAAATATTTGATTTGGTAAATATATTTTAAAAAGATAACTTGTGATACAAACTTTGTAAACTTGAGAGGCGGGGGGGTCTTGAGGACCCCCTTCTCTAAAATCATTTTTATAAAGAAAGCTAGTTTCTGGTAAGCAACCTCTTGGTTGCTCATTTTAGTTATGACTGAGTGTGAATTGTGTGAGGAATTTAAGTAAACCCTATGATCTTCCTACTTGCATTCTCTCAATCCTAAAGTGCTAAGTGGCTGAGCTTGCTCAACAAACCTTGTTCCTTAGCTGACAAGCCAAAACTCCTAAGAAATCCTAACTAGCCTACTTGTGACATGCCTGGTCAACTAGGCTACTTTTACAAGAAAGTATGTGTTGTACTTTTATTTTATAAAAGGATTTTCTTTCCATGATAAGGGACTATTCATGCTAGATCTCCTCATCCTTGGATATTCTGTTCAGAGGGTCACTTCTTGGATCCTCATACTGCAACATAAATACTATTTGAACATTTAGTAGAAGAGTCCTTCACTGTGGACTTCCTCACTAGGATTTCCTTTCTTTAATTGGTATTGGTAGAGGGGTCCTTATCTTTGAACTACCCTGCATAGGTATCATTTCAACTAGTTTTAGTTTGGGGCAAAGAGTTCCCTCCCCCAAACTACCTTTTGATCTTGAAGGAGGTCTTGGAGGGGTTCCTTATCAAAAATATCTTTGGAACCTGTTTGTAGGAGACTGGAGGGGCTTCTCATCCAAATCTCATTGTAGGAGGGTTCGAGGGGTCCTTCGTCCAAATCTCAATTAAGGGGGGCTGGAGGGGTCCTTCGTCCAAATCTCATTGCAGGAGGGCTAGAGGGGTCCCTCACCTAAATATTCTTTGAAACCTATTTGCTGGAGAGATGGAGGTGTCCCTCACCCAAATATGATTACAAGAGAGATGGAGGGGTCCTTCGCCTAAATTATCTTTAAACCTCTTTACAGGAGGGATGGAGGGATCCCTAGCCAAAATCTCATTACAGGAAGGCTGGAGGGTTCCCTCACCCATATCATATTTAAAACTTCCTTGTAAGAGGGATGGAGGGGGACCTCATGCAAATCTCATTGCAGGAGGGCTGGAGGGGTCCCTCACCCAAATCTAGTTATCAAGCCAAAACACCCCTCTACATAGGTATATCCTAAACTCGAATGAAGTAATAAAAGAAGAAGTGTAGCTTTGGGGGCAGTTTAACGAAAGATCGAAGCCAATAAGAATTTAGGGCAAAAGTCGGTATGAGATCGACTTATGAGAGAAAATGATTCGAAATTATTTTTAAAGAATGAGGGGGAGAGTTTTTGGTATTTTAGATGGAGGAGAAAAATGATTTTTACATTTGGTTTTTTGAAAAAAGAAGGAAAAAGGAGAGTAATCTCAACATGACTTTTATTACTGGTGTTATTATTAGGGTTTCACCTGTATTAGGTTTTCTAAATGCAAGAAAAAAATGACGAACATGACCCGAACTTAGGAAAATAGGGATTGAAAATATGTAAGACACAGTTTGAGTCATTTCCAGGCTCGTGGACATGGTCCTATTTTTAAAAAGGAAAAATAACACAAAAAATTGGGCAGTACGGTGACCTAGAATTGCGATAGAGTTTCGCATTGTAACTGGGAAACTAAATATTAGTACCCTAGGCTTGATACCTATATAAGGTTTATGTAATTATTGGGCTAGAGGAACAACTCCCCCCTTAGAATGACTTCCTCGATATACCTCTTGCCTATAAGGGAAATAATTCATCGGTATGTGTGGACACACCATTTGATATACTAGAGTGTACATGAATTTCCTTACTATATACCTCATTAGGACAGTACATGTGAGAGTGAATTGGATATATTCGACATACGTGAGCGAGTTCCCTAGTATATACCTCCCATTGTGTATTCGGTCAAGTAGTACATTGTGGGTGGAACAATTCAATATACGTTGAAGGTACCAGGCTAATGGAAGGTGAGAATCATATAACTTAGGTTAACTACGCCCCGCATGATTAGCAACCATCACAAAGTCACCCCCCCCAATACAAGACAGAGTTTTGGTCAATATTGGCATGCTCTTGTTAATGTAGTGTGAAAAAATGCATGAGTCGTAATTAGCATATTATGCAGAGAGCGTATTTTTTATTTGCATGATGAGTAAAGGTAATACTACACTAATGAGAGAGAGTATACAAGTATCATGGAAAGTAGATCTAGTCTGGAGCATGAAGACTATACTAAGAATCGTGATAGGTTAGCATGGATATATGTGAGTGAGTGACATGTGAATATTTACAAGTGAGTGTGTGTGGTAGTGATCCCATACATGGATAAACTACAAGTGATGTGTGATATGTGTAAGTGAGCATGCATATAAACAAGTGTGACAAGTGTGAGTATGTTCTAATGAATCCTAAGCATGGATAATCTAAATGGTGTATTGAACATGTGAGAAGAAATAAAGCTAAGTGTAAGTGTGTGAACTGAACAGGGATAATATATACAAGTGTGTGAAGTTTATGAGTGAAAAGTTATAGATACATAAGAAGGTAACATGATAGATATCAACATGAGGTACATATACAAAAATTAAAAAGAGGAGTAAAGGGAACATATAGGTAGGTGCACACGCACACACGCTGAAAAGAACAACACCAATGCAGAAATATAGTCTAGTCCACTTAAAAACGTCCCTAGTGGAGTCGCAACTATGGACATCTTCGGTGGATTTACCCTTCTTATTCTTCTTTTCTGGGGGTTCCCTTCAGTGCAGTCACGAGAGTGTGCCATTTTTCTGGGCCCTCGATTGTCGTCAATGTGGGATAATGAGTAGAGATAGAGTTGCCAACCTATTTTTCATAAAATAAGCAAAATAAATGTTGTCACCTCAAGAGAGAAACATTAAGTACAATAATGACGCTTGCAAAACCAAGTAGTTCAAAGGTCCTCGGAGTATGTTACGGAATGGGAAAGTATTAGGCACCCATCCCACCCTTTTAATCTCTCATAGGCATGTGTTATGTTTCTCCTACTAGACTCCGTGAAGTGTGTGCTTATGTGCAGAATATAGATGAAGAATGGAATCATTCAACTCGTTCCATGGAAAAGGATGGAATAAATTCATCAAAGTCAACGTAGTTCGAATATAACACGGGAAGGGGTTCAATCCATAAATCCAAATGAGTTATTTCTCTTATGCATGTGTGTAGAGAATATATGTTTTAAAAATGAGAATCCCTGTTTTGGAATTTATAGATAAGCCATCTTTTTCTTAATTTTTTTTAATGAAAATAGAGTATATGAAAGTAGTACTATATGACACCTCGCCCAATTAAACACCAAGTGATTAGTCCTTTATTAAATTAAAATATAATATCCAGTTGGTTCATTCTTAGCATCACTGTTGAAAACCGTTAATTACTGATCACCTACATTTGTTAATTACGCTGGTGTTAAATTGTAATTTTTTATTTAACATGCAAAGATCTGAAATAAATAAGTAAAACACATTCACCATTCCATTAACCAACACCATAAATAGTGAAATGGCTGAATCAAATAAATATAATTGGAATAAACACTTCATCTTGAAACTCCAATACAATAATCCATAACTAAAACTGAATTCGACATTTGGAAATAAATGAAGTACAATGTCTCTTAAATAACTAGTAGTAGAAGATAAATGACATATCCGACTAGAATAGATAAAATAATGAATATGATTCGAAAGAAATGGAGGCGTATACTATCGAGGTCCTACAATCATTCACTACAATTGCAGTACGTCAAATGAGAATGGACTCCTCGGGTGGGCGTCCCTGTGGGTGAACACCTAAAAATGGTTCGTACAAAAATTGGTTTCGAAAAAGGGTCAGATCCTAAGGAGACATTTAAATTTTTTAGCAACTATTTAAAATGTATAATCTGCAGATATTATATACATGTTAGTTTTACATGCTCTCACTTGAGATACTCACCCCTCAACTATTGTGCACACCTGACGTATTTTACTAACATACCCTAGTTATGCTACCCCGCCTAACTAGTTCAAGTTAATTATCTTACTACCCATACTAACTCATGGTGCCCACTTGTATTCCCTATACACTATGTTATCAAATTTTTTTCTCATATCTTTGAATCAATTAAGAATTCCCCAAATAGAGGTTAAGTTTCCACATACTTAGGTCATTTTAGATATCACTATCTTTCTCATCTACTAAGCACACACAGTAGAATAAATCACAAGTGTGTGTATATATATATGCGGTAAGTCTCTCCGACGGGCTTAATCGACGGGCTAATGTCAGCCACATGATTTTGGGACCGCTTTGTCTTTTTAGGACCACCTTTGGGGGACCACTTTGCCTTTTTATACCTATGTCTTTTCTTATGTTTTTGAAATAGCAATTTCTACCCCAATACTTTCTAAAGTCTTTTAAGCTTATTCTCAGGGTTAATTAATCTGGAAGTCTAAGTGTAGAAGTTTCAGGGCTACTGCTACTTCTTAAGCTTCTTCCGTCACTATCGTACTGAGACTATGAATAACAAGGATTGTCTATATAAATGGTTTCTTCAGGGAGTCTGGAAATTGCAAGAGGTTTTGATGGAAAATATTCTAGTCTTAAATACCTTATACGCTATTATGGTTTTAACAGTCTAGGTTCTTTGTATATCTGATTAACAATATCAATTATATCATTATTTATAAATTCGTATAAATTATTATCACCATAAGATGACAAAAATCTCGGTATGTTCTAGGGGCAGCTGTCTCTACGTTTTTAAGGAAAGGGCGGATTCCTCCGGCTCTAATTAAATAGCCTTTGTTTCAGCTAACCTTTTTCTTCTAATAAATTTTAATACGTCTATATTGTCTTCAAGTATCCTAGTGTATTCTTGATATTTTTTCGGTCTTGAAAGTTCTTCTGCGAATTCTTCAGTTCTTATCTTTTGTCTAAAGAGATCTCGGATCCCTATTCTAATTATTTCTATTCTAGGTACTTCACGTACTAACCACTCAATAACCTGGTCTATATATTTGAAAGTATCACCTACGTATGTTAAAGCAGTTTCTATAAATTCTTTATCTTTAGCATTTGTAAGAGTCCAATCTTGAATTTCTGTAGTTTAGTCTAAACTTGTTTGATTAACAAATTCTAAAAAGTCTGTAGTGATTTGTAGGCTCATACAAGGTTCTTTTAAAACAATAATATGTAATATAGCTAAGGGTTTGGTTCGAGTTATACCTTCCTTCTAGTCTGCAATATCTATATTTTCCTTCCTTCTTCTTTTCAGCCTTGCTACTATTTTTTTTATCTCGGCCTCCTACAACTCTCTCTTTATGTGTCTCAACTCAATCCACTATTTTGGTGTTGAACCCATTTCCTGCCTGTACACCTTCACGCTTAACGCCCACCTGGCTAATGGCTCACGAAAAATCTTCACTAGTATAACACCTTATGTGCTACACCTGAGGTTCCCCACAATAGTCCTCCATGAACAGAAAGTTGGAGATAATTTGGAAAATAATAACAACTTAACATAAGAGATTTCTGGAAAAGAAAACACTTTTATTGCATAGCATAAGTAAATACAACTCTCCCCTCTCCCCTAACTTTAAGAGGTTTACTCACTCATGTACATATTAATATAAGCTTACACACTCTTTATAGCTTCTAAACTTCGATCTCTTCCTACTGATCTTAATCTCATCTTACTACTCATATCTTAAAGCAAAATGGATGCTCCCTTTTATAGCATAAAGGCTCTAGAAACGACTGGTAACCGTCTACTAAAAGCAATCTGGTGGAAATATATAAATTATTAAAGTCTTTAAAGCAACTTTGTCTTTATAAATCTTATCTGATGGGTCTACAGGATTTTGACGTCTTGTGATAATTGGGGTATCTTTTTCTTTTTGAAAAGCAAGGTTGTTTGATGGATCATGCCAACTCTTTATCATGAGTCTTATCGTCTTGTAATAATGCATAGGTCTAGAGAAGGGCATCTTTTATTTTTAATAATTCTTCAGCTAACGAAGGGCCCGTCTTTATCCCGTCTGTGTCTTCTTCTACCTTGTCTTGGACTGGTAGGGCATTATTGATGAAAAAATCCTCAATGAGGCCCACAATTCTAAAGCTATCTAGTAAAGCTATATATACCATTTCTTTGGCTACTTTCTTGAGGCTTCCACTGAATGGCTCATCAGCTTAGATTATTAAGTCTTCTTTATGGTAGGAAGTGTACCATCTGTCTTCACCTGTCAATAATTCCATGATTTCTATTGTCTCCATAGCTTGAGAAATCGGGAGCTTGGACTTATCAACAGTTAGGTTTTTAGTTTCATCTTTGGATAGAATTTCCATATCTTCGAATGCATAATTGGAAAATCTAATAAGTCTGAATCCTTTAACTTTCATTCCTCTATAGGAACTTGGAGCAATTTGATATATCCTAGAAAATAGGGGAAGAAAGTCTTCTACCTTTTTAATGTACTCGTGGACTATTTTTCCAAGAGCAATAGAGTCTTCAATATCCTTTATCCGAACGAGTCCAATGAACCCGTGGTCTACAAGACTTATATGAGCCATATCTGATTTTCCAAAAAGATATATTTTTGGAACGTCTTTGAAAAAACCTCAAATCATTAAGGCGTCTCCATTTATTTATGATAATAACATACTAAAATGATCAATAATGTTATTAGTTTCTTTTTGAAAGTCTTTTGTTAATGGGAGATTATTATGAACAGACAGTATAACAATCTTAGTCTTAAAAGTCATTTTCTGATAACAAAAATCAACAGGTCTAGTTTTGGAGGATTCTCCAAGAGTCTGAGCATAAGTTTGAGTCTGAGTCTGAGGTCTAGGCATAGTAGTACCACTGAGCTGGGTGACTGCAAGTCTTTGAGTCCTCATGAATCTTGTAATGGATACCAAATTTTGTTTGAACTCAATCCATAGTTTATTCTTCACGCTCCACCGTATAGCTTCTATGAGAGTATTTCCATCATCTGAAAATTCTTGTCTAAATTTTATTAAGTCTGGATATCTTTGATCAGGTCTATATTGCTGAAAATACATCTTCCTAATGAGTCTATTTTGAGAAACAATCTCATGTATAGAGTTTCTAGGAGGAACTAGGATATCATCAAAGTTCTCTAGGATTGGTCTTTCTTGAGAGTCTTGAATATGAGTCTGTCTTTGCGTTATAGAATCATTTGGCCTTACGCGTTTAAGATAGTCTGTAACGTCTTCTTTGTTCAGTCTATTTGTCCCAAAGGAACTCATGCTGTCTAGATGTTCTGTTTGCAACATAAAACATGAAATCATATTACTATTAGGAAACATTGGCTCTCTTGATATAACGCCTGGAATGGTATTTTTACTTCCTTTAATATGTATAACAGAGAAGTCATAACCATTAAAAAAGTATTGCCATCTAATAAGTTTATTAGTGCTTGATTTGGACAAGTCTAAGTCTCTGAATTTTACTGCATAAGAAGAGTTAGTATAAACAGTAAAATGTTTAGGTATAAGAAAAAGCATATATTTTTCAACTGCCCTTACTATAGCTAAAACTTCTTTTTTATGGGCAGTGTATCTCGTTTCTGGGTCAGTAAAGATTCTAGAACTATATCTACAAAGTTTCTTCATTTTTTTCTGATGATCAATGGAAAATTATATTGCTCCCCATTGTTTATCAGAGGCATCTGTTTCTACTATAAACTGGTCATCTGCACTAGGCAGTTCAAGTAAAGGAATATTCTTGACTGCATCTTTAATTTTCCTTATGACTTCAAAATCATCTTTATTCCAATAAAAAGGATTAGTTTTGTCTGTTCCTTTTAATTTGGCAGTTAAGGTTTGTCTTTTTGAGGCAAGGTCTTTAATAAAGTCCGCATCACAATTAAGTAATCCTAAAAATGATTGTAATTATTTTCTATCTTTAAGTTGGCCTGAAAACTTTATAATCTTTTCTGGTTATGTGTTCTGCTAAGGATAAGTTTCCTTTATTAATATGCATTCCCACAAAGTTTATCTCAATCTGAAATAATTGCATTTTCCTTTCGAAAATAACATTACCATGTTTGTCTAATTCTAAAATAATCTTTTTAAGATGGTCTACATGCTCTATCTCAGTCTTACTGGCTACAAGAATATCATCTATGTAAATAAGACAGAATTCTGAATAAGTTCTAAATATATTATCCATTATTCTTTGGAATACTTTAGGATCATTCAAGTATCCAAATGGCATTACTAGCCATTCGTATTTTCTTTGGGGCACACTAAAGGCTATCCAAGTAATACTGTCTGGATGCATCTTTATTTTGCCAGAAGCCTGATTTGCAATCAAACTTACTTAATATAATTCTATCTTCAATTAGATTGATTAAATTATTCTTGTCTGGTATCTTATAAGAATCAAACTCATAATTATGAATTAATTGTCTATAATCTATAACCATACGTCTTTTTCCTCTTTTACGTTCAGATTCATTTTGAACATAGAAGGCAAGGATATTATGTCTACTTTTACTTTCTCTAATAATGCCTAACTTAAGCATTTCATCTATGTACTTTTCAAATTCTTCCCTATCTTCCTGTGAATATCCTTTCTTTTAGGTTCCACCATTAATAGTGGCGTCTGGGTTAATAGGGATGATTTCACAATAACTTTGGTCTTTATCCCGCTTAGCGATGGGATTTTCTATAAAGTAGGCTCTGCTAGTTGCCTAATCTTTTCCTTTTCTACTTCTATATCCATTTTCTTCAATTTGGATATAGCTTGAACCTGTAAAACGGTATGATGGGCTTGATATAAAATGTCTTGTTGTATACGCGCTATTTTTTTATAACACTTTTGGTCTGGACACTTAGATTCTTTTTGTAAGGGTTTAGTAATTTTTAGGGCTTCTTGTTAATTTGTAGGTCTAGTTCCACCATGCTCAGCTGAAGAACTCCGATGTTTTATTGGTCTATAATTGGGATTGACCTGCATAAGGTCAAAGGCAGTCATGTGATCGATTAGAGGTTCATTAATATTAAATTCCTCTTTATCACTAATTAATATCTTATCATTATAATGACTATAAGGATGATATTTACTAATAAAGTCTTGTCCTAAAATAATGTTTTCTGTGAAACTAGGATGAGGATCCATTATCCAAAATCGATGATTAACGATTTTGTTGGTCTGATTTCCTAATTTAAAATAAATAGGAATAGTCTGGAAATATAAGGTAAATGGATCTCCATTAGCCACTTTACCATAGATTTCTTGAGTAATTTATAAAAAATAGTATTCAGGGAAGGCATTATCCTTGCAAATACTCTGAGAGCATCCTGTATCTATAAAAGCTGAAAGTGTTTTAGGATAGTCTTTGTGCTATATAAACATTTCTAAAAAATAAGCATGTGGTTTAGTAGAAATTCCTAAATTATTCTTTTCTAAAATAGATATTCCCTTTTGGGGTTTATCTATAAAATCTAGGGTTGTTTGGCCTTCTGAACTACTATCAGAGTGGTATCCTTCTAAATCATAGGAAATTCCTTTTCCTTTTAAGTCTTCATTTTCTTGTAATCTTTTGGCTATATTTCTATCAATATCTTGATAATATGTTTTAATATCTAAGTTCATTTGAGCGACATACTAGTTAGTATAAATTGCTCTAAATATAGTTCTCCAATAGTTTTTATGGTAGTGTAATTGACAAATAACACAAACCATATATAATTATGTTTGTATAGTCTCAAAGCATTCTACACATCTAAAGTCTTTCTTGCTACATTTCATTTCAAATGTGCAATAATGTCTTTCATCAAAGTAACATCTAGGTATATATGTTAGTAACCCAGGATTACTAAATTTCCATCTTTTCTTTAAAAAGGGGCTTAATATACACTTATACCAAGCTTCTTCAAGTCTATATATTCACTATCCAAATTGTCTTGATTAGTTTGCATCATATATAAGTCTAAAGTATCCCGAGAGTCTTCATATTCATCAGTATTACTATTATAGTCTTCGGAATCACTATTTGTGTATGCACTATAGATACGGGTATTATCATCATCTTCAATATCTGATATTTTTATAGCATATAGGATATCTAATTCTTCTTGATCTGCATAGTCTAATATTGTATTAATAATCTTAATACTTTCTTTATCTTTCTTATTAGGGAATTCTTTAGCAAAGTGTCCTTCTTTGCCACAAGTCCAACATTCTTTGATGGTAGTCTTAGATTGAGCTATATCTTTTTCTTTCCTATAATTAGGAACTTTCCCATACTTACTAGTGTTCTTCTTAAAATATCTTCTTTGGTTAAATTTATTTTTCTTAGTCTTAGAGTTCTTTTCCCTGAAGGTAATAGATGGTCTAAATCTATACTTCTTTGGAAATCCTAGAGGTTCAGTCTTAAACTTCCTATGTTTCCATTATAATTTCTTTTTGAATTTCTTAGATTCACTTTCGCATCCCCAATGGATTGGAGCGATGTCTCTTTCGTCTTTGATTGGAGGGATCTGCTTGAAAGTTTCTTCTATTAACTTTCCTTGAGTTATATTACGTCTCTTATATATGATATAGTCTTTGGCAAAATTGATTCTTTAACCAAGGGAGTTATTCTTAACTCCATCTACTCCTGACCTATTCCTATATTCATTAATTAGGATTTGTCCTATGGCTGGTATCTTTCTAAAGTATTCATCTTTTAAGGTCTCTCCAAATTCTTTAATTTGGTAATATAGCTGCTCATAATTATTGATATATTCATTTATCTTATCTAGTTTCCAAATGCTAAGGATGGCTAACTTAGTTTTTGCTAGGTCTTGTTCATTGATTTGAGCTATATGTCCAGCTCCAATGAATTCTGATGTGAACAATTGAATATATTCTTCAATTGATCTTTCTTCTAAGTTTTCTTTCATCTTCTCAATCTTAGCTAACTAAGGAGTCTTCATCTGTAGCCTTTCTTAAACTATCTAAATAATCTTTTGGAATACCTTTAATGGATTTCTCAGCGTATTATTTACATGAACTTGCATCCCATTTTTCATTAGATGAAAAACACATGTTCATCTGATTACGACATTCATCTAAGGCCTTATTCCTATCTTGAACATTGTCTAGGTTAATATATATACCTACTGGATTTATGGCTTGACTTTCCATGGTCTTAATAAGAGTGAAACTCTTGTCACTAGTTGGAAAGTGTTTTATATAGTCTGGTTTAGTCTTGACTATAGTGCTAGATTATATAGGAATATTTATTCCTATTGGTTTACTAAAAATTCTAGGAGTATCTTCCAGCCTACTACTACTTTCTATTTCTTGTTTATTAGGATTTACTTGTGTAGATGGCATTAATCTTTCTTCTCATTCTTCTATTATTTTTATGTTTCTAAGAAGTTCCTTTGTATTCTTAGATTCTTTTAATTTTAATATGCGGTCTTGGGCTATCATAATAAATCTTTCTCTTTTTTGAAATATAACATAATGAGTTTTCTTAAGGTGATCTTTAAATGTCTTCATGTCCAATTCTGAGGGTTCATGCCCAAAGTTTTGGATCCTAGCTTTTTCTTTAACTAGGTCTTTTCGTTCAAATGATCTTTTAGGTCTAATTACCGGGGCTTGTCTTAGTAAACTAGAACTAGTCTTACTACTACATTCTCCCTATGAAGGATCATTGATTATGGCTTCTCCCGTATTTTTAAATCTAATTTCTTCAGTCTGGATATTCTTATTGACAATCTTAAGAGGACCAAACTGGATGGTAAAATTTCCAGTGACATCTCTTGATTAATAAACAAAGGTTTATTTTGTATAGTCTTAGTTTCTTGACATTATGGCAATTGCTAGAGGGCCTTAGCTTTTTCTTTCATAGGTCAAGTATTCCTAATACTGTAAGTATGATTATAGTTTGAAACATTGGTTCTAACTAAGATTTCTTCACTAAGTCTACCGCTAGGAATTCCCGATTGCATTCCTTCAAAAGGATATTGGGAGAACTTCACATAGATTTGGAATTCTATATTTATATTAGCGTCTGGGATAATATAATCTTCATAGCCACTAGCATATAATATTAACCTAAAATGTTTGTCTGTGTCTACGGTTACTATAAATGCTGGAATGACACTAAAGTATCATATGTTTTCTGACATTTCCAATTGGGCTATCCCAATAAGGATTTTCTTAAAATATTTCTATCTTTTGTCTACTGAAAAAACATAATATGTTGATATTATTCTAAGGTTTATGTAATCCTTGAATTCTTTCTTGAAAGAGTCCAAAGGTTAGGAAATGGAACTTCCTATCAGTTCCTCTATATCTAAGCCATTCTGAGTCAAACATTTGGAGCTCAGTATAGGATTTGTTTGACACATTATTCCTACAATGGTAAGTCATGTTATAATTAGGGGTCTTAGGCGTGGCACCTTGTTTAAACAAGTCTATGTATCTAACGACTGGAAGTTGTCCATTATGAATGGAATCTTCAAAATCTTCCAGTCAACTTCACCCCATTCTTTCCATTGGAGAGGATTGGGGAAATTTCTCTCTTTCCACCATGTCCTAACATTGGAGGATGAATCCTTAAGTCTTTGGAGAATATGATTACTGTATCCAATATTTGGGATAGAGCTAACTATCTTACTAGTCTTATCTAATCCATCATTTATGTCTTGTCTACCTATGGTATTCCTGTCTCTAATTTCTATAGGAGGGGGTTCTCTAAATTTACAAGTGGCAACCTATTTTTGTTCAAGTCTTTTTTCAATTCTTTCTAAGAAATTTGAATAATCTTTTTGTCTTTTCATCTGATTAAGGATTTCTTCTTTAAAATTCTTATTCTATTTTATTGTCTTCTCTGAAATTTCTTCACTATGTCTAGCTAGAGAATTAACTAGGGATTTGGAAACATTTGTAATATAGTCTTTTACTTCATTGTATTTTTCTTATTGTTGCATAGATCTAACTTCTATACATTCTACAATCCTTTCTATTTTATCTAAATGAGTTAGAATAAAAAGAGAGTCTATTTCTACTTGGGAAGGTTTATTATATATGGCCTTAATTCCATTTATAATTTGTTCATACTTTTCTTCTACTTGGGCTATGTTTAGTCTAAGTTAATTAATAATATTATTCGTTTTGGATAGGTTATGGATTTACATATTATTAAGATAATTTGTTAAATTTTGTTGGAAATTATACAAAGTTTGTGTAGAAGGTGGTTAATCCTTCTGTCTTCGCTTGTAAATCTAAATGCAAGTCTTTAACAAAGTTGTTGTTATAGTCTTGGGTAGCTTCTATGTATGTAGAAATTAAATTTAATCTTTTTAATATGAGTCTAGTTGCTTTAGCAGTGTTGGCAATATCATTTTCATTTATCTTATAATAAAATCTATCAATACTTATCTTTTCTAGAATTCTTTGGTAAAAGTCTGATAAGGACCGAATGGAGAGGTCTCTTGGTACCTCATTCCAGTCTGATCTAACTATTGCCATTAGAAAGATAACTATCTAATCTAGGGATAAGCTTAACTTGTTCTTTAGTAAGTTTAATTAACTCACTGTCTTGATTTTTAGTTAAAGTTTTAATTTCTAAAATCTCTTTGTTAAGGACTTCTATAGGATTAGTCTTAATATTTATTTCGTGTAAAACAATGTACTAGGTCTATTGGGATTTGGTTATCTATCTCAAGTAGTCTTTTATAGATATTTTTTATCTCTGTTTCTAGGGTTTGAGTGTCTTTTATTAATTGTCTTAATATAAGGAGTATACACTTATTTTGGTATATTATATTATTAATAGAATTAGCAGTAACTTGTTTATTGTTTGCGTGTTTGACTGGGATGTGTTCAGTATGTGAACAACCGTCTATGTGAGAGGTTAAACAACCTACTGAGTCTAAATCAGTTATAGGTATGGGATGGTAGTCAGGGTTGTTTCCAAAAATATCTTTGTAAATGCGAGGGATAAATCCCAAGGGCATTAAATTCTTTTTACTAAAATTCTAAAAGGAGCATCTTATGGCTCTGATACTAGAATTTGGGGTTTGGTGGGAATTTTGTGAGTTTCTAAAGTTCTTAAGGTCTTGATACCAATTTGGGTCTAAACTAAAAATCTTTTAAATATATAGTCTTAAAATAGGGTTTTAGCATAAGACAAGAGAGGGGCCATCTAAAGAAAATAACAAAATGTCTTAGGGACCATGAGGGGACCACATCCGGATAAGGACAAAAGTCCGTTAATCTGTTCCTTAAGGAAGTCCGCTTAAGAGAATCTCTCTCTCTCTCTCTCTATATATATATATATATATATATATATATATATATATATATATATATATATAGACACACACACACACACACACTAATACAACACCCCTAGGCTGAGACCTACAGTGCATGCATACTCTGCTATCAAGTTTTAGTACATCACGTACTAAACAAAGGACAACCGGTTCAGAGTCACTCTCGAACCATAAATAAAAATTACACATATTGGAGGTGAACATAGTTCCAGGCCTATGGGATACGCACATACCTACGCACCCATATGACCGTAGAAATTATCATATTCTCAGATAACCCGTACCTAGGTTCTATGTTCTGAGGTACCAATCTATAAACCTTCCAATGAGCTCATCAGGATAAAACTGTCTCCTTTTTAAAACATCTCAATATAGCAAGCAGCATAGGTATGTCATACACATAATAAGTCACACATTAGGCATTCACACCACCTAAGTATATGTAAATTCAGTATAGGTATACGCATAACCTATAACATATCCATACGCAATCTGTATAACTCTCAAATATCCTACGCATCATATATTTAACATAATACCCCTCATTGAATTAACCTGAGTATCCCTCACTACCCAAAAAGGTTAATAAGTGTCCTAATCACTCCTTAGGTCATTTTAGTAGCTATAACATCTCCCTACTACTGGTATTATCCTTAGATTATCGTTTACCCTTATCGAAACTCAATTTATAATTTCCAATACCCAACACATCCGATGAACCCTCGTGAGTCTAAACTCCAATTCTACCCTTACTAAGATTTCTCGGGCTTCAAATACAGGCCTACTGCCCTTCTCTAATACCTATTACAGTTAATTAGTCATTATTAAGGGTCAGTGGCAAGTGGGGTAGAGTTATCCTTAAAATAAAAGAAGTTCCCCATTTTTTTCAACTGTTGATCGATCAACATTCATGGATCGATCAACTGATCCTAGATTGATAGCCTTCGTCGAGTTTCGTTTTTCAACATCTTTACACCTCCAAAAGTTCATTGTATAATCCCATATTCCCAACTACGCATGCTAAGTATTATGCTAACCCATAAACATGATTTCTCACATAAAATATTAATCAATTCATTACGAAACATCATTAAATCTAAGTGATCCATAAATTTCATATCAAAACCCTATGTCATTATTCCATTGTTCAAACCACCAATAAACTCCGATTTAATCCATTATTCTCTTAATTTATAATTTGATTTTGTTTTCTAATCATAGGAAAGTTTAGTATACATGCGATTCCTACCCAAAAACATGTTTTAAGTCATCCAAATTAAGCCAAAACACATGATATTCATAGAAAAATGATCCCACTCTAACATGGATTATATATCTTTCATAAATTAAGCCAGATAAATACTTGCCTTTATTTAAAGGTCTAATCCTTGTAGAAGAATGGTATGGTTGTGATCACGTCCCCCCAATCTATACAATAGTGGTGTTTGTGGTGCAAGAATGGTGTGATTTGGCCTTGGGACCTCCTCTCTTCTTCCTCATATGGTCTCTCTGTGGTTTTGCAGGTTCTAACCCCAACTCCTTCATCATAACTTATGATATAAACCTATAAGATTCGTAGGTCTCTTTTCTCCAAAAATGAAAATGACCAAAATACCCTCTCGGGGTGTTAGTTTAGTTTAAAAATTCCATTGGACGCAAAGTAAACCCATGGCTACACTTATTTGACTATTTCAACCCTTCCGGACACTTTGATTCACTCAAAATGATCATTTGGATGACTCATTATTAATTTAATTTTTATTCCATAATTTAAGTCTCGACACGACTAACACGCGCATCCCAACTAAATTACTGTAATTGTAGTATTTTCACTCGTGATAATTATAATGCATTAATAATGATTTATTACAAGTTCACTAAGTAATATGTAATATATCGCATAAAATTAATATTAACCCATGTGACACTAATTAATACTTATTATAATTAATTTTTCATTTTAATTAGATTAATCCTAGTTATAAAAATCATTAAAATTACGAGGTGTTACATACTAATAATGTTTTGAGATTAATGTATGTGATGTAATGAAATAAAGTGCTAAAGTAGAAATAAAGCAACTACTACTAAAATAATTGAATTAGAAGAAAGTAAGGAGAATTGGACCTCCTTATGAATGCTTGATGTTGATCTTGAGTGTAGATACGGTGATTGTGCAATGGGATGAAAGTGGTATGAATTGATGGGGTAATTTACTAAAAAATAAGATAGTGATGGAATGGAATGTGGGAAATGGTTTTTTTTGGAAGGGAAGATCTCTGAATTCGAGAGAATATTTTCTGAATTACCAAGTGGGGTGTTCACAAGTTCTTTCCAAAGTGAGGTCATATCCTTTATTGTAAGGACAAGGGGGTGCCGATCGATATGGTATTAAACCTGCCTATCATCATATCCCCTCGGGCAGTACATGTTTTTTTTGAAAAAAATGGTCATAAAATACAATACGTAAGTCAGAAATATTCACGGGGTGAATAAGTGGAAAGGGTATTCAGAGCCCTTTTAGAATCCATTGAGCCATTCCTAGGTCCAAGAGCTGACCAAGGTCAAATAGGGCCTAAAAGTGCTCGTTGGTCTATAAATAAGAAATCCTCAGAGGAGAATGGATCACTCGTGTGTACTGTAAGGACGATTAATGCACGAGATGGACAGTTTGAAATTCTATTCAGAGCCTTTAGAAATTTCATTCAGATTCGTTTGGTGCAAGGAGTTGACCAAGGTCAAACGGGGCCTGGAAGCACTTGGTGGAACTTCGATGTAAAATGGGTCATTCGTCAGTACTGTATGGTTGATTCACGCATGAGGATGACCACTGGAAATTGGATTTAGTTTCCTTTGAAATTTCATTCAAGTTCGCTCAAGTTGGAGAGTTGACCGAAGTCAAAAGAGTCTCGAGAGCGCTCGATGGCCTTTAGATTGGTTTCCGGAGTAAAATAGATCGTTTGTCCGAACTGTATGTCTGGTTTATGCATGGGATGGAATTTTACAAAGGGGATTTATATACCTTAAAAGATTAATTGAGCTTCCATACAAGCCAAAGAGTTGATTAGAGTCAAACGGGGCTCAGGAGTGCCTTGTGGCCTTTAGATAAGTTTTTGAGTGAAAAAAGATCGTTCATTTGAACCATAAGTTTGATTCATGCATCGTATGGATTGTTTGAAAGAATATGCAGAGACCTTCAAAGATTCATAAGCTTCCTCTCAAGTGAGAGAGTTGACCCGAGTCAAACGAGGCCCAAGTGCATCCGATGATGACTAGATCGATATTCAAAGTTTGACCTATGATTTACATTGAACGAGTGAGTGCTATAGACCGAAGGAGGTACTTGGAGGATCCTAGGATGGATTGTTTATAAGTTAAAAGTGACAGTTTATTATATTTTGACGATATAGAGTTATATCGGTGGATTTGTATATTTTATAGGCGATGTGTACGACATGCCTATGTCTGGCCCGGTTAATAAGATATTCATGTCTTTATAGTTAGGTGTCTCAGATGACCTTTTTAAGTGAATGGGTGATCCGAAAATGGGTCTAAATAGTCTGAAATAAGTACCCGAGTATTATGATCTAAAAATAGGATTAGGGTGTAATTAAAATGTATTTTAGGGTTAAGGAGGTGGTTGACATTCCATTTTTCAATCTCTACATAATTGTGAGTTAGAGAGAGTTTAAGAGAAGAGAAAAAGGATGAAACTGGAGAGAGGAACTTCGAGAAGAGTATAAAATAGGTAATCCTTGGATTCAAACAATCCCAATGAATGAAACTTCAGATTTAGATCCTTAAAGGTGAGTACTTACTTGATTTAGATTTCATAATTATGTAGTTAATTACATTCATAATTAATAGAATTAAATTTAAGATTTAAAGGATGAAAAATTTGAGAATTTAAGTAAGAGATTTAAGTGTGATAAATATTTGATGGTAATTGATAACTAATTAATGATGAGTATGTGTGGAATTTGTAATTAAATTCCAGGTTTATGGGAGTGAACATGAACTTGTTCATAGGTTGTTAAAAATAAGTGAAAGTCAATGCTTACTTAGTTCTGGGTTGTTTGAATTAATGAACGATTAGGGATCCTTGTGTTTAGTTGAGGGATTTGGGTTTAATTTGATGTTAAATTGCTCCTATAATATTAAAACATTGATGCGGGTATTGATTTAAGGTTTTGGAAGGATTGGGACCTCTATTGGAGGGTTTTAGAGGAGAAAACCCGTGGAAGAAGACAACTAGCGGCATAACAAACCAAACTAGTTTGCTTGGAGACAAAACCCGTGTTAGCAATTTTCTTGCCCTTTGTCCTTAGCACTCTGGGACACTCAAACGGTTTGTACCCTTTTCCTTCACACTCAAAACACCTCACCTCTTCCTATTTCTCACCGTTATCCTAAACCTCATCTTTCCTTTTGTTTTTCTCAAAAATCTTTTTATTGGAAGAATTTTCTTTCAATAATTTGAGAAACTTTTTAAAATTTTTGCAAATAAGGCAAAGTCGTCAAAATTGTACTCTCTGTCCAAATCAAACTCACAAAATTTTTCTTTTTTCTTTATCTTAACTTGAGTCTTTAAAGCTATCCCTCTATCCTTAGGCTTAATAGTTTTTGTAAACATGTTGATTTCGTAAGTTTGAAGGTATCTTACAAGTTCCTCAAACCTAAGTGAATCTAACATCCCCAATGAGTTCAAAATAGTAACCTTAGGAATAAATCCTTTCAGGACTGACCTTAAAATATGTTTCACGACTCTAAAATTATCAATCTTATCACCCAAATTAAAACTCTTATTATGAAAGACTGACAAACTAGAATAAAACACATCAAGACTCTCGGACTCTAACATAGTAAGTCTCAAACTAGGTGGTCAAATTTTACGATTTCGATGCTTTAATCGCGTTGGTACCCTCCTGTGTCAACTGGGGGATATCCCATGCCTCTTTTGATATGGTGCACATCATAATACGTCAGAACTCGTTCGCGGTGACATCCCTAAAAATAACACTGAGGCCTTGGGATTTGTAGGTACTCCACTTAAACCCATTATCAGTCCAATCTGACACATGTTTGGGATTAATGACATTATTAATGGTGACAGTGGGAGGAGTCCACCCTCTTTCACAAACATGTCAAACTTTGTCATCGATAGCTTTTAAGCAAGATCTCATGTGGGCTTTCCAATAGGAATAATTTGTGCCATCAAATACGGGCATCCGATTATATAAGTTATCCATTAGAAAAATTATGATTTTTTAAAAATCAATTTTTCAAAACAATTGATTGCACAAAAATTTTTGCTGAAAAGGATCACTCGATAACTATGAGTAACTGGCCCTGATACCAATTTGAGAAAGGAAAATTATGATACCAATTTGTAAATGCGTAGTTTTATAATGTCTTAAACTTATTTAACTAAAAGTTAATCCCACCAATTCCAATTTTAATTAAACTGAAAACATGCATTAATGTGATAGAAAGAAGAAAATCATATTAGAATGCATCTAAACAAATTTCAGGAAAAATCCTGTAGGGAAAGACCTTTATTTCACTAATAAAATGTAAATCACAGCGTACAAACTTATAAGTAAAATACTATAATGAATTCTCCCAAGAACCCACAAAGATCGCAACCTTGAACCAACAATGACTCCCTCGATAATCACAAGAACTGTAGTTCCCCCTTAGCAGTGAATACCCTCGAGTATCCCCAAGATCCGCAGTAGAGACAACACTCCACAAGAATAAACTTCATTACACAAGTGTTTGGGTTCCAAAGAGGATTCACAAAAGTATATGATATTTATTTTTGTGAATCAAAAACAATTTTTTCCCTAAAAAGTGAAGACTATTTTGCAGTTGTTATGCAATTTTCATAAAATATAAGTCTTAATAAAAAACCTTCAGGAATCAAGTTTTTATAGGCAAATAAAAAAGTGGAGGCGGAGGAATATCGTTTGAACAAGATCACAAGGTCGTTCGAACGAAATTGAGATGTTGTTTGAAGTTTCTTTGAATGACCTATCAAACTACCTTTCTAAAATTAAAACAGTATGCTCTCGTTTGATCCATATGAGATCCTGGGCTACCAACGACCCTTCGAATGACAAGATAATGTCGTTTGAATGACTTGAACGAGTTCTTAAAGATACGCTTACAGATATCTCAAAAAACATTTTATGTTTGAAAAATTCCTCATTTTGAAATAAAACATTTTGAAAAAGGTATCCCAATGCTTAGTTAAAAATCTAAGAAACACAAACTAAATCCATACCAAATATACCTCATATTGCATAGATGTGGAAGATGCTCGATATTCGGATCCGTCTTCTTGTATTTGTGAACTTGAATTCCTTGACGGTTGGAAAGGGATATGCCATACACGATGTAAACTAGGAACTCAGGACAAGATGGAAAATATGTCCTTATAAGTCTCCCCCTATGGCTATTTTGGCATAAAATAAAAATATCCGACTTATTAACAAATTCCCTATACAAATATAATACCCTCCCATGAACCCAAAGCTGGAAAGATACTAAATATGCAAGTCTTCAAAATCTTCAACTTTCAAATATTCAAATCTCCTTACTTTATCTTGCTCTTCTTTTGTGTTCTTTTTAAATGATCATCAAAGTCCTACACATAATTAGCAAGCAATTACCTTCGTGACGTATCGAGTTTTAAATGAGATTGTAAAATTATCCCCCATAATTCAAACTCTCAATCCCCTATAGTTCAGAATTCGTTCTCCCCCTTTTTATTTATCCTAAATAGATAAGGAAAATAACAAAACATAATAAACTATAGTGGATCACAAACATATAGAAAATAAGCTCATGTGAGGATAAACTCAAAAGGCTCACAAACTATTTTTGATTTTTCAAGAAAAAATAATTTTACAAAAAAAAACACACACCGTGAATTAACACTAAGATAACTAATTGAGGAAACGTAATGAATGGGTGTGAATAAATTCGATAGGAAAATCAACAGAAATAATCATAACATATGTGCACGATGAATTTTGGATACTCCTAACAAATGAACTCAAAATCGTCCTTAGGTGTAAAAGTGTTGAATTCATATGATATCGACTCAATCTAATCAAAAAATCAAAGTCGAAAGTGATTTTCACACCAATAACTTCTAAAACAATGTAATGCTTTTTCAAGACTTTATCAGGACGTGCAAACCAGTTGATTTCTAACCAAACTCCATTAAAAATATAAACACGTTCTTATTTTCCATTTTTTCTTTCGTAAGATCATTCAAACTAAACCATTTGGCCCCTATTTTTGCATATTATTCTTTTTATTGCCTTAATTTTTTCTTGATCTCTTTTCAAACAGTGGGTTTCATGATGAGTTCACATGCCTCACATAGCCCTTTTTCGTGTTCACTCATATTTTTTTAATATTAACAAAACTCATACGGTCAACAGTTCTTACATTTAACACTTACATTGTATCGTTTTATTGCATTTAGTTCGTTACAAAGACAGGATTGAGATGAAAATACTTTGACCAACTTGTGATAGACAAGTACAATTGTAAGATGTGGGTTCTTAGAATACGATTAATATCAAGCTAGGAGTAACCCCTTATCAAGATCATGATTAATGTTCAAGACTATGTTTAATAATGACAATAAACAAGGGCAAACGAGAGAATGTCATTTAACACTCAAGTTGGTATTAAATAAGGTCTTTTACACCATAAATGCATTGTGAACACAATAAATAAGTGGGATCAGTAGGTGACTTGATCGGAGGGAGAAAGAGCAAGCACTCTTTTCATAATAAAGGCAAAGAAGGAACTTCAAGTTTAGTTGGGTGCATAGAGAATGCTTGGACAATCAATGTTCTTATAGAAGCTCTCGTGTATGAGGGAAATCCAACAGTAAATATAGATCCAAATTTTCGTCCTTGTGAATTATTTGGTTAGTCTATTTATGTGAAGGCAAGGTCACTTAAGTAAATTTGTAGGCATTAGTGTCAAAGATATTGCATTAAATGCATGGGATATTGTATTTTGCTGGGAAACTACGCAACCAGTTAGAAGCGTGGTGGATTTCATGAGGATATGTTGTGGTAGATCAAAGGCTTACATTAGAACAACTTTGAAATACGATCTGGTTAACTAGGACTTCCATCCTAAGGTTAAAAATCACTTGAATGTTACAACTTCAATCCCTAAATTCCAGATGTTATGATGTCATAAAGTAGGTGAATAGTGGCCCCTACTAGACGTGTGGTCACATCAACCAAAGTGATGGTGTATAGTTTTGAGGTTATTTATCTTGAAGTAGATCGAGAATTAGGAACACTATTTGTTGGCTAGGAACTATCTCTAGGCAAAAGGTATGAGATCAGGGTTCCTCAAGGAGGATCCTTCGAATATGATGAAGTCATGGTAGCTCGACTGGAAGTAGCTCGAGCAACCATTTATGCTAAATGAATTTTTTCCCAAGTGTGCCAAGAGGGTTGGTATTGCTTGTCCAACGTTGCCTTGCTCCCAATCCTCTAAAGCATATCTCTGCGAGGTTCCCAAGAGGAGGTCATTCGATAGAACATGTGAGATCTCCCATACCCTTCAGGCATGGTCCCTCAAGGGTACTAAACATCCTCGCCCATATTACAAAGTAAATTTGTTCAACAAGTAAAGTACAAAATGAAATATGTTCTGCTTCTTATTACAAATTATTATCACTCGAATAACTTTGGTTTTCGAAAGGAGTACTTCAAGGAGTGTCTGTGGAGGTCTTCGTGGGAGGTCCCTTAAGAGGTTTTCGTCTTCCTTTTTTTAGTTAGTCTTTTCTAAGTACAAAATCAACTCAGTTAATCAACCTTTAGCGAGGACTCTCCTTACTGTTTCCCATTCAAAGAGATATTTATTTATTGCATGAAGAAATATCAATATGAAATACCTGGTTGATCTTTAAACCATTCTACAAACAAAATTAATATCCATATAAATAAAATCATATCATAATAAGCATTATGTTGTTCAGTTAAGAGAAGAGTGTGCGAGGGTCTTATTTAGTCCTCATTTTGAACTACTTCATCTTTAAATGCCTTGTGGTATTTCTAATAGCGTTGTGTCTTGATGGAACGTTATGATTGCAGGTGACAATTTCTTTGGGTCAAGTGAAGAGATTTTTTAAAATTTCCACCAAACAATCATATCATAATAAGCATTATGTTGTTCAGTGAAGAGAAGAGTGTGCGAGGGGCTTATTTAGTCCTAATTTTGAACTACTTCATCTTTAAATGCCTTGTGGTATTTTTGATAGCGTTGTGTCTTGATGGAACGTTATGATTGCGTGTGACAGTTTCTTTGTGAAGAGATTTTTTCAAATTTCCACCAAAACTCTTCATCTTCCCCAAGTTGAAAAACTCTAGGCATGCCTTAATATTACTCTACCCATATCATATTTAATGATATTGCCGCATGCTCTTCTAAACTTTACATGTGGCCGTTTGGGATTATCACATTTTCCTCATGCGAGGAGTATCCATGCATCACTTTTTGAAGTACCATCATTGTGGCTTTTGAATTTATTCCACTATGCGCGCATGCCAGCTATGCGGGGCAATTTGATCGTCACCACATTTCCCAAGGTATTATTATTCTACCGCCTATTACATCTTGC
Organism: Sambucus nigra; assembly: GCA_949130495.1. Taxonomy (NCBI): domain Eukaryota; kingdom Viridiplantae; phylum Streptophyta; class Magnoliopsida; order Dipsacales; family Adoxaceae; genus Sambucus; species Sambucus nigra. The sequence goes on along the minus strand of CASBWL010000561.1, from coordinate 860,440 downwards.
ATCGCCCTAATAAAAAAACATAATTGGAATTTTTTGAACCTTCACCTTTGGGTTCTTTATCATTTGTAATCGTCTGGTTTGAGACAGAGAGATTTCGATGCTTGCTTTTGCCTTTATTTTTAACTCCAACCATTCACCCTTAATCCCCTTTCTTTTTTATTTACTCGTGGCTCCTATAGTTAAGAGGACTCCTTCTACAAGGGGTGTTTATCCCCGCACTCAAGCACATCAGAATCAATGGGCACGATATTGTCGTTTGCCTTATTTCGGGGAGCCTGATCATTTCTGGGCATTGGCTCAACATTTTTCGGGTGAGCTTGTTCTGGTGGAGCGAGAAAATTTATTGATGGAGGAAAGCGATAGTGCCAAAGAATTTTCTTATATCCCCACCACCACTGTAACTCGCTTTCTGATTGAACGTGGAGATTACTCATTTTCAAAGGTGGAATTTGAGTCCACCTCAGGTTCTGTAAGGTTCTATGCCCATGGACTGACTATATTCATACCAAATACCTTGTGTAGTCGGCCTTAGTCGTCTTATCTTCCACCTGTTGGATGGGTGACTAAACTCTCACCAAGAAAAATAACACTCTTCAACTACTTACTTCTCAGTGGATCCATCGGACTCATATGTTTTTTGCTTCTTAGGGTGAGTTTACTAAGCTGTTGAATTTGATACCTTCTTCGAGGAGGCCATCTCAAGCATTAAGAAAGATACTCGGGCAAAGTTGGAGGCATTTGTAAAGGACTGTATGGTGACTTATAACAAGTGCACCTATTTGGACGTAATCCTATACTTCTATTTTATTAAGGACAAACTTGTGATCAAGGACCGTGAGATGGCCAAAAAAATCCCAAAGGAAAGTAGGTGTACGGGATTCCCCTGACTGGGAAAGGCTTTGGTTCAAAGATTGAACTGGCAAGATATATCTAGGTTGTCTTGTCGAAGATATTTCTCACTGATATGCCTTACGATTTCCCCAGGAAATATTTAATCAACATGGTTGTTCGTATGGATAGTGGAATCCAAATCCCCTTAGATGCAATCACCTTGGGTTAGTTGTACATATGGTTAGATTGCATGTAGGCTAATTATGCCCGAAGCATCGGTAGTTTTGATATTTCGAATTATGCCAATCATGTTCTGCTGATAACTTTTCAACAGAGTATGCTCCAGCTGGTAGTTTCCCCATTTCTCATCCTATTAAGGTTCCCCAGATATGTTGTTGGAACCATAAAATTTCCAAGAAACCCTTTATCTCTTTAGTTGATAGAGCTGATAAATTTTTCCCTCTCCCCTATCTTGGGGTGGATAAATTTTTTACAAAGCATTTCTTTGCGGACGAGGAACGTATTGTTACCCCACTCGAGGAATCATTGGCCGGGAATTTTCCCATGAACAATATTCCTTTAGTATTGGTTCCTTTATGCCTACCTTTGTGTACTGAGTGGTATTCTTTTTATTCAATCTACTTCCCCAATAACATGTCCATGTAGTTTTGGTATGACCAAGGTAACCCCATGCTGAGTTACTTCACTCTTCAGAAGCCCATAAATTTCTCATTCGACCGTATCATTTTTCTAACCTCGATCGTAGTTAACCTTTATTCCAATTATGATTCTAACCTTGTTATCCTAAGTAGGAAAGCCCGAGGGGGTAGATCTGCTATGCATTTGGCTGTGTTTTGGCAAAATTTATTGGGTCTCTTTTAGAGCAATCTTCTTAAAGAACCTCACTACCTTTACATTGAGAGATTTCCTCCAATGGATCTCGGACCGAGAGTTTTATTACTTCTAGTTACTTGTTTCCTTTTAATACCACTAACAGTTCCATCCCCTTCGATCTGCCTTCTTTAGACCCTGCGGAGTAAGTCGTAGTGAAAAAGAAAAAAGGTGCTTAATCATTGGTTCTGGTCAAAGCAGCTACTGTTGCCCCTGGTCCCTCAAAGTTAGTCTAAGGGGGTGACACTACTTATGCTACTTCTTCTTGGGAAGTTATGAGGGACACTAGGAAGGATCCCAAGAAGAAGCTCAAGCCTACTCACGAAGTCTCTCCTACATTGACTCCTGACTCCAAGGTTGCTCAACAGGTTAACCAGATGTTCAAATAACTTCAATAGACTTAGGAGAATGTTTTTTGAGGAAAATAGGGATATAATGTGAGCTTAGATGGATTCTCGAGTTTTTTCTTATGCACCCCAACTGCTGAAAGTAGTAGGAAACGCAGGTTAACTAGTCCTATTTAGATTGTTTTAGAGGAGACATATGAATAAGTGATGAGGATCACTCTGAACAGGAAGCAGTTGTTGATGAGGAGGAGGAAGGTGATGATGGTTATAGAGAGGAGGAGTAGGAACATGAGGAAGATAAGGTGGGGGAGTAGGAATAAGAAGATTTGGATGACTCACCCCTTGTTTGGAGCCGTAGGTTATATAGTATGGTTTCTTCATCCAAGCCTGCGTTGCTTCCTTGTGACTATAAAGTTTTGGAAGATGTTCTTTAGGAAGAAGTATGGCTACTACTTTCCTTTTTTTCTTGTTACTTTTCCTCCCTTTTCCTTATAATGTTGACTCATGTTCCCTATCTCTAGGTTGATGTCCAAGGTGACTTTTATGAGGATGCTGAAGCAGATGGGGATCTTAAGGGCCCTCTGGTGGATTTGGAGACAAATAAAGTTTTGCCCACTTTAGAGGTCATTTTGCCAAAGAGAATAGCTTACCCTACTACTTCTCATGAATCTACAAATTTCCCCTCAGGGTAAGATATTGATATTTGCTCCATTCGGTCCAGTATTGACTATTCTTCTTACTCTGCATTTTGTCGTAATGTGATTGCCCTTGAGGAATGTACCTAAGAGGAGGGTGTTGTTGAATATAATGCAAGGAAGTTCTTCGTAGGTATACCCCATGTTACGATAAATAATTTTCTTTTCTTTCTTAACTCCTTGTGTCAAATTCTTATTATTCTCATCTTGTTCTCTACTGATCTTCATAGGTTTTACTCCTTGAGAAAACTTCCTCACTTTTTCCTCCTTCCTCTTACCAGGTCTTGGTTACTCTTTTTGGACCATCGATCCTCAATCCAGAGGGAGTAGAGGTTGTTTCTACTCGTCATGTAGGAGTTGGGTAAGAATAAGTTGTAGAGGTTAGATGTTCTATTGTTGTTCCGTTAGATAAACATATTTTGGTAGATCTAGGAGGCTTTCATGAGAAGAAGGATTTGGTACAAATGGCCACTAGTCGATTCGTCGATGATCTGTAGGCAGAGGTATGGAATCACCTCTTCTTTTGGGTAACTCCTGGAATAAATGTTGTTAGAATTTCCTAGTAAATAGGACTTTAAATCTCCTGTGAGTGAGGGTCAGGCATGATAAGTAGTATTGAACTTTAAGTCTCCCATAATCAAGGATTAGACGGGCTAAGTAATGTTGGACTTTAAGTCTCCCATAACTGAGGGTCAGGCGGGCCTAGTAATGGATTTTAAATATCTTATAATCGAGGGTCAGGCGGGCCTAGTAATGTAGGAATTTAATCTCCCATAACCAAGGGTCAGGCGGGCGAAGTAATGTTGGACTTTAAATTTCCCATAATCGAGGGTCAGGCGGTCCAAGTAATGTTGGACTTTAAATCTCCCATAATTGAGGGTCAGGAGGGACAAGTAATGTTGAACTTTAAATATCCCATAACCAAGGTTCAGGTGGGACTAGTAATGCATTTTACTTATAAGCAAGTTTGTATATCTCTATGGCTTGATCATTTCTTGTGTTTTATGTTGAAGTTGAGAAGTTGGTTGCGTGTGGTTTGGAGGTTAAAGGTTTTGCACATGAGATTGTGCAAGAAAGGACAGTTGTTGGGTTAGCGACGATGGGTGAAGCCCCTACTTTGCAAGTTCAGTCGGTGGTTCCAACCATTGCTGAGGTGCCCGAAATAGGTGTTTCCAGGTTACAAGAAGTGTTAGTGCCTCGTACATCCAATGCCCTTCTGTCAGTGATAGTGTTTTTAGCGTGCATCCTCCTGATGTTTCTCCCAAGACTATTGTGAGGAAAAATTTGTCCAATTTTTTCCACATCCCAACTGATGTTCCTTCTGAGTTGATTGAGTAACTCTTAGATCAGTTTCCATCAATCTTTGCCCCTCGTAGCGTCCAACCCATACCTGTGATGATGGCCTATAGATTGCTCGGCCTAGCAACTATTTTAGAAGCAATATTTAACACTCCTCTAGAGTCTTTGAGTTCTGATTCCATTAAGGTTTTGTTGGGGGAAGTCAATCTTCTTATCAACTATGTGTTTTCAATGTCTTGGTTGGTGAAACTTCTGTGCGACTTTAAGAAACCTAATTTACCATCTCTTTATGTTCGGCTGCAAACCTCTCATCGTTTACAAGTGCCTATCTCAGACGAGCTAGTAATTTTGGGGGTTAAATTGGTTATGTCTAAGAAAAAGGTTAAGAATGCTCGCAATGTTGTTAACCAAGAGAAATGCGAATTAGTTAGGTCTTAGCAAAACGTAGATGATGTTCAGCGAAAAAAGGAGCTCCGTCAGAAGCACTTGGAGGATTTATCTTCTAACCTGAATAACCTTGAGGAGATACTTCCTCAACATGATCACCATCTTCTTGGCTCGGCCAACTTGCGATTCATAGTGGATACCCCTGATAATTAGCAACTTTTTATTAAATTCCCTCTATTTTGTGTTTTCACTACTTACGAACATTTGTTGCATGTAACTCAATATTTCTTTCTTCATTTGAATAAAGTACTTTGCATTTGGTTCTCCTCATTTTCTATTTTTCCTAAATGCTAAATGAGCTAGTACATCCATAAAATTTACATTATGTATAATAAAGAAAGAAAATGGACCAAATCTTTCAAAATAGAAATAATTTTATACTTCCATGTAAAATAGATAACCCAACATTGCAGGGAACATTCTCCCAAATAAGTACCAGTAAAACATAATGAAACAGATTGGAGTTTTGGGTGTAAATCGAATACATATAAGCATAGGTAACTTTGAGTAACTTGTTATTCAATTTGAAAGTCATCTAATCCTCCACCTTAGATATCTCGCAGTAGCATGAATCATGAGCTTCTTGAACAGTGTAAGGGCCTTCCCAATTGGCTCCAGACTTAGGTAACGAAAGTCCCTTGATGTGTCTTGTGCAAGATTTTAAGACTAAGTCGCCTTCTTTAAACTTCCTATGCCTTGCAAGATGGTCGCAGGATCAAGAAAACTAGTTTTTATACATTTCGAAGAGCCTCACTACATTATCTCTATGTTCTTCTAGCACATCGAGTTAGACATGACGACTGTGGGGAAGCATGGCACTTCGTAAATTATATCGACCAGAAGGTACTTCGAGTTCTAATGGTAAAACAACTTCAACACATAAAACTAAAGAAAAGCGGGTATACCCCATGGTCTTTCTCTTGGTTGTTCGGTAAGGCCATAGAACCTTGGGTATCTTATCATTCCATGTTCTTAAGAAATCTTCTAGCATTTTGGATAAGGTATTTACCAAAGTCTTGTTGGTAGCTTCTACCTACCCGTTGCACTTTGGGTATGCCACAGTTGACTTATGGTGGATGATGGAGTATTTATCTATGAGTAAACATACTTCATTGTTCACAATAGGAGTTCCATTACATGAGAGGAATACCTTCGGGATACTAAAATGGAAAATGATATACTCATTCATGAATCGAGCAACTTCCCTCGCTCTGGCCCTTTTTAGTGGTATGGCTTCTGTCCACTTGGTAAAACATTCAGTGTCTGCAAGTATCCAAATATTTCTTCATAAGGAGGGATTTATTTCCCCTACTAAGTCGAATGCCCATGTGTGGAATGGGAAAGGAGTGGAGAGAGAAAGTAGGTCCATCGAATGAATGTGGATCATATTCTTGTGTAGTTGGCAAGCCTTGTATTTGCGAATAAACTCCATCGAGTCTTTTTCATCGTAGGTCAATAATAACCCAAAGTCATAAGTTGGTCATAAAGTTAAGCTCCTTCAATGTTCCCTGGCTAGTGGGCCTGCTTCAGTACTTCTTCAGCTTCTTCCCACTTGATGGACCTCAAAGGCCTACTATGATAGCCTCTTCATTAAAACTACCCTTCTTGGACATAATATCTTGATACTCACCTCTTTAGCCTCGTAGTATCATCCATGTCTTCCGGCATCACTCCATCCACCAGCATGTCCATGTATGGTTCTCTCCAATCTTGAGGTTGATCGATGGAATTACACTCCACTGCCTGGTAAAATAATTAAAATTTCCCACAATCCTTCTAAATCATCATAGTGTCTTACCTTATTGAAAGACAAAAGTAACATGCTCATTAAACCCTTCTATACAAAGGGATCTCGATGGTTTCTCTACTGTCTTCATGGACTTCTATCAATATTCTCTTGGCCTCTTCGGGGTCCATAAATCTGTATAGCCAACCTCCTTTGTTTTGGTAGTACTATACGAGGTCAACCAAACTCAGTGAGCCTTCACATGTCTACAGTTGCTGCCTTATTTTTCCCCTCCAATCATTGTTATCATCTACGAGTAGTATTTCCAATATGTTCGAGGGAGCTGTCATCTTAGTAATTCTAACTACCGTTGACCCTTCATTGAAAGTAATCTTTTGGGCAATAGTGGCATAAGCGTTAGCATTCGTGTCATCGTTCGCAGGTGTCTTTTGATCTTTACCACCTTGAATTTCCCAAGCAACCTTTGTATGATTCTTTGGTAGGGTGCCAAGCTCATATGCTTAAAAAAAATTTGTTTGTCACTTTTTTAACCACCAAGTTGGAGTCTCCCTTTATATTGAGCACCTCGATGCCCCTTTTAAGAAATTTGAGTAGTCCCAGCACCAGTGCCTCATATTCACCTTCATTGTTTGAGCATTTAAAATTCAACTTGAAGTAAAGTGGAATTTTTTCCCCATTCTTTCTCAAAATGATGATTGCTCCTCCCTTGTTTTTGGTTGAAGAGCCATCAAATTCCATGCTTCATTCATCTTGAATGACTGCTACAAAATTATCTTGAAGATCATCTCCTGGAAGCACTTCCATAAGTGGCTCGAACATATCAAAAAGAAAGATGGCTAAGAGATCTGTGTAAGCTTCTTTCTTGATAGCTTAAGGAACTATGCATATGAGGTCATATAAGTAATACACACACACACACACACACACACACACACACACACACACACACACACACACATATATATATATATACAATTTCTCTTTAACATGGATAATTCACCAACTTAATTTATTTCAGATTTCATTGCCATTCATGTCTACTTGATTCACACAGTAGATTATATCACAAGTCTGTATATATATATATATATATATATATATATATATATATATATATATATATATATATATATATATATATATATATATACACACACACTAGGGTATGCCCGTGCCTGAAGGCACGATGATAAGTTTTGAAAGTGTACCTCGTTGATAGGGTCATACGTCAGTGGCATTTGGGAAAAAAAAAATCAAGTCTGTACCCAACATACAATGGCATATGATTAATCATTATACAATAATAAAAGTTTAAAAATAGCTAAAGATAAAATTACATGATAATATAACCAATTATTTGGTAGATAATATAGTAAAAATACTAAACCCCAAATTTTAGAAAACATTATAAAAAGCTCCACCCTTTGAACTTAGAATTAATCACTCGCACCCATAGCCACACACCATATAATCCAAAAAAATGATAATCAACATAACTAAATGTACATCCATGGGAAAGGAATAATGGAAATGAATGTGAATAGGTTATAATATACGAAAAAAATGTTCGTATAACAATCTTTACAACTTTCGATTTCAAGATCCTTCATTTCTACTACTTGGAATGAAAAGGAAAAAAACAGAAAAATAATAACATCTAGTCTTCAACAACACATTAGACATATAACTTCTTGGATTCGTCATAGTGAAATACAAAACATGTTACTTTTGACATACAAAATATTAATAAGTAAATTCTACAATATCGTCCTATGTAATTGTGAGCATCCCAAAATAGACAAAGATACTAAAAGTCTATAACTCACAAACCCTACAGTATTACAGTGAGAAATATACATTGATTGAATTTCACCAAAATCCATAAATATCTATAAAAAAAATGCCAAATTGATCTTCAAAACCAAACTTAAAAACGTTATCTTATTAGCCTGCCAAAAGGAGTTAATTTAGGCATCCAAGAATATTAAATAACTGGGAAAATGAGGATTTAATTCTCTTTTTACCTCAAAAAATCAGAGATCAATGTGAGAAGGATGTTTATCTGCATGAAACTCGATTTTGTTCTTACTTAGAAACTCGTAAGTCATCTTAGATATACATAAAAACATACATATAATTTCATAAAAATGGCAACTCAAGAGTTTAAAGTTGCAACTAAAGAAACCTTCTACATCAATATTGAAATTCAGAAGAATACTTTCTATATGAAATACAAATATAGTGGCTGTTGTGAGTATGGGGTGGGGAATCATTTTACCTTCTATAATGAAATACAACAACCCTTTACATGTTACTTCTTACTCTTTTAAACAACCACCAACACCGAAATGCGTGTTAATCATACTATGGACACAAAACGAAACAAACTCAGCTTTGACATAAGAGTTATAAACACTAAAAAAATATGAATATTCATAGCTATGCATATAAGGTCCCAAAACCTATTATTCGCGTTGTTAGATCTCGGTTGGTTGCCTTTGGAGAATTTTCAATTCCATTTGATAAGGGGATGGCTTTGAACCCTGTGAATTAAAAAACAGAGGCCACAATATAAGGCAGCTCATCACATTAAAACAAATTATATATGAAAACCCAAAGAAGAAAATTTATAAATAAAAACATACCAATTATGGAGGAATACCGAGAAGAAGAAGATAGATGCACCAAATAATATTTCCTATTAATCAAATTACAAAGCAAACAATCAGCTAGGGTATAAGGAACACTCATGATTGAAAATAATATTTTCTAACTTTCCCGTATTCTTGACAGCCAACAATTTCAATGAACACATATAAGTGATGGATATAAATGAATGTGCGAAAAGTAGCCTAAAGATCATATTTCAAAATAATATATAGAAATAGGCTTAAAATCAGAATTAGCATTTAAAAGAAGAAACATATACGCGGAACGCTAAAAAATTCTTAAAGATGTAGAGTAATTTTCACAAACCAAATCTAAGAACTTAAAAAGAAATTTAATCATTTAGAGAAAAAAAGTGAGAGGGAGGGAGTGACTTTTCCAACTTATTAAATAAAAACTTCAAAGAATATTTATGTTGGACAAACTTTATGTGACCTGAGTTTACATTTCAAATAAATTTCATGGATGTCCCAATGTTTGTTTGAGATTAGCTGGTCTAATGAGGGAAATTATGTTTTTGATATCCAAACAACAATCAGATTTGGGAGAGCAGGTAGTTTGCAAAGGCACAATGAGAGAGGGTGTTTGTGGGTGCTACTAGACCACAGAGAGTTGATTATCCAAGCCTGAACCTGCTTAAGAAGACCTATAAGTCATTTGTATAGCATAAAATTACAGAGAAGGGCAGGTTGTATCACACATTTAATAAGCTCAGTTTTGCCAACAACAAAAACATCAGTGCCATGTCAACCCTCAAGCTTGTCCTTTACTTTATCAGAAACGTATTGAAGATTTGAGGTTTTGGGTTTACCTCTGAAAATGGTTGAAGTTATTTCATGCCGCCTAAGAAGAGACTTTTTACCAAAAATCTTTATATGTGCAGCTTGTTCATGACCTGACCATAAATATCAGCATAATTATAAAAAAGCCTCATGAGAATCAAAGGAGAAATGAGATTACCTTCTGAAGTTGGATTTGTCTATACGGTCAAAGATTTTCTTCGGAGTGCTGCCTCCTCGATACTTGTGAAGTTCAAGAATATATGGACTTTTTCTCTTGGTAACCTTTGATATAATTCAAGAATACTCAAAAGATGAGTCAGATAACTCACGGGGCAGATAACTCACTTGAAAGTGATTGCTAACGCAATCTTCCCTTCTCTCTAATTCTGTTAAGAAATTCTATTGTCCAGGATGATTCTCTCTGTTATTGAGCAAATCGAATGGGATTTTAGAATGGTGTTATGTCATAATGTGGTTTACCATTCTCTTCGAATGATGGCTTATTTTTTGCAGTTTTCAGCATTATATGATCCTCTAATAGTTTCTTATGGTACTCCGAATAGATGTTATAACGGTTGAAATCTGCATTTGGATGTTTGTTACTTTCTTCTCTCAAATATATGAGGCAGATAACCCAGGCATCTGAATCATAGATAACCTCAGAAGATGTTGGAAAAGTGGGAAGACTACTTAATCCAAATAAAAGTCTTTTTGCATTAAGACCTTTTCCATCTCAGGAACCAATAGCGAAAGATCGACTGCGCTTTCAATAGCGAAGTTGTTAATCGATAGAAAACTATCATCAATGTCAATAACATTACCTACATATTTCCAAGTGTTGCGGCACGTGGTGAGAGCAGAATGTGAGGGACCACATTCTCTCCTCTAACTTGGATGCCCAACCGTATGGTTAATTTATTGAAAAAACTATATTTGGATAAACATAAATATTTTTAAAAAAAAACTCAAACCAGAGAAGTCACTCGATAGAAAGTAGAAAACTCGAAGAAAAAAATGTGATTACACTCCTTAAGCCTTGAAGCAGAAACAGTACCTTTGTTTCTATTGCGTAGCCGTATGCACTGGCCTCTTCTCCATCATCTTCCTCTTAAGCCTCGTAAACCGAGCGTGAAATTGAGCAGCATTCATCATTATCGTCGGCAACATAACCTTATCCTCATTAACAAAGATAACAGCGAGGTAGGCCAATTAACAGAGAGAAAGGATATCTGTTTGATGTTAGTAGAATGATTTGACCAAATTTAACAAAAATCCATGCCAATCGTTACCTGAAATATCTTCTCCGTATTATGCTCCTTCTAGAGATTTTCATTCAATAGTGTCCTGAACTTACAATTAAAAAAAAAAGAACCAATTAACTCCCCAATCACAACACAACTTCGAAGAAATAAATATAAATGTAGTGATTTCCACAATTGAAATAAGATAGTGCTTCAGAACAAAATCGAAGGAAAAAACAAATGATATAATTACAACATGGTGGGCACAAACAAATTATGCGATATGATAATTTTTATAATATGCTGGATGAACTGAAAATTTGTGAAAATAATTTTACGTCTTATTATTATAACATAATATTGACGTGACCCAAATCTTATAAGAAGATTTTATTCCTACTTTAGTTTAAGTTAACTACGTCATAGAAGATTTGAAAAGAAACACTATGCAAACACTATATAAAAGAAAACATGAGCATATGTAAAATAGTAACATAAAATTAGATTCAATAATGTAGAACAAAGGAGAAATGAGATTACCTTCTGAAGTTGGATTTGTCTTTACGGTCAAAGATTTTCTTCGGAGTGCTGCCTCCTCGATACTTGTGAAGTTCAAGAATATATGGACTTTTTCTCTTGGTAACCTTTGATATAATTCAAGAATACTCAAAAGATGATGTTTTCAAAGTAATTTACCCGTATGAGTTATAATCGCTGAAAAAAAAAAGAAAATAAATCGAACATCAATTTTCATTTATTACTTTGAAAACTTAAAATCAAATTTACCCATATGTCTTCGAAAACTTAAAATCAAAGATACAAATTTCATAAGTTGCAGCATATACCTGCTCTATTACAGAAGTTGCAGTATGCCTGCTAAAGCTTGGTGGACACGCCTCTACTACATGAGCTTCCCCCGTACAGATCTATCAGCATACCTACTGCTGCCATGGCCCGATCTGCTACACTTGGACAGACTGTGGACCTGCCTCTATATTTCTATGCTCATTTTTACTTCGAAGATTCACACCTTGGATTGTGGACGGTGAACCTGTCCATGCAAGTGATGGTTTTGAAAAAAGTTGTTATAGTTCTCTTTCGACTGTAGGCACTCCTCAATGATGCGAAAACTTCATTGACAGCACATGCCAATATTGGAGGTTCATTTTTTTGTAGAAGCATTATGGACACCTGAGAAATTCATCAAATAGTCAATAGACGAACTATTCAAAATATACGCAAACAAATTATCTTACATAACTTGTTGTATCAGAGGTATAACATTTAAGTATACCTCTGTTTAGATAACAAATTGACTAATATTAAGTAAGAGATGATGAAAAGCTATATTAATAACACATCCACACCAAAATCACTTAATAATTTATACTAATAGGTATAAATTAAAAGCTTTTGCCTCCTGGCCTTGTACAGCCTTTACCTGTACAGTTATACCAGCTCAAGCTTGGCACCAAGTGAGCATGGACTTAACACTCACTTAATAGCTTGTAAACACCCTTTCTGTGCAGCAGAGATTGCCCATTAGGGGGGAAAACACCTTTATCATCATTTCTATTATTTTTCCAATTGTTGTTATAAGTCAATAAGATATAACATTAATTCAATAAGAAATGTGTATAAGGTTGAAATTGATACATTCATTTGGCAAAGATATAGCATTTAAAATGTAAAGAAAATAGTGGAGAGTGATGGACCTTGAGAGCAAATTCCCAACGTAAGGCAGCGATTCGTTTGTGAAGGGCTTCGAGGACAGTTCTGGGAAAAATCTTCTTTGATCCTCTCTTCTTCTCAATGATGGCCTTGGTGGATTTCTGTGACCTTATCTTCTTCTTCACTTGCTCTTTCCTTTCTTTATCTTCTCTCTCCTTCACCCCTGCCAACAGAGATGGTTTGTTGCCTATTTGTTAATATTAGTATTAGTATTAAGTATATTTACATTTCCTATCTTACTTAATATTAGTCCATTTGTTATCTAAACAGAGGTATACTTAAGTATAATGTGTTATTAGTATTAAGTGATTTATTCCGTACTAAATATTAAGGAAGATGGGAAACGTAAAAATATGATGAAAAAAATGATGAAACTTATTGTTATTCATAGCTTCCACTTTTTATACCTATCAGAGACCTGGATTATTAAAAATCCATAAAGATCAATTATTAGGTTGAACATAAATAGATATCAAGGCAAAGAATGGTGTAAATATGGTGGAAAATGGTTGTTTGTGAGTAGCATATTCCCATTTGCCAAATGCTGAGGCAACATCACACAAAGATTAAAAAAATACTATATCAAATTAATTATTTTAAAGAATCAATCATTCTTAAGGGAGATAACTGATATGAAACCGAGATTAAACTTATGGGTAATCTGGACTATCCTCTTCGGGTTCACTGCCCTTATGTTATTGGGCAAAATAGACCTCTTTCCAGTAACAGGGGACTATGAGCCATATGTCCTCTTCTTGGTACAGCGATAAACCAACTCTCCACCTGGGGTTTTGACGAACCGGAGTTGGTTGGATTTGGTAGCATGGCTATGGCATCTGTGGTATGTTAGACCTACAGTAATAGATATTGAAAAATACTGATGAGATTTGAAATATGCAATTCTGAGCAAACTATGACATGAACAACAAATCACCAAATAGTAAGAATCTCCATATTAGTGGCATTCCCGTGTCGACTGTAGTACTATTTATACTATGGTACTATTTATACCTTTAATGAATATAAATATATCTGAAGCATCTCAACAGAACAAAATGTTATGGGTACATACCCAACTCAATGTCATAATTTATTTGTCCCAGACGCCAAACATTCAAATAGATCCTAATAGTAAGGTATGAAATTGAAACATATGTTTTATTCACACACAATTAAAGAATAAGCACAAACATACTTGAGTAGTGCGTCCGACTCAACGATAGAAATGCCACCATATGTAGAAGAGACCTCACGTGATGTACCAAAAAATATTTTGTGTACCAATTCTTGCCTCACGTGTAGTGTGAATGCAATTAACCAATGGTAGCTCTACAAAAACAAAACATGTATCAATTTCACATATACTTTGGGTGCATACACAAAATTATATACAATGTCTATGAACAAACATATACAATCTCAGATGACCAATTCCATTATAGAATATATAACATAAACAATCACTAATCAATGTCACATAGACGATAAATTTCAATTGAATTGCTCCACTTCTTTGGAATTGAGCATTTGAGGTCTATTATTTCAGAAATAATTCAAAATCATACATATATTGTCTATTGAAATTAAAATTTCTCAAACAATCCAAATATTCTCAATGGATCACCTTTTTTCTCTTCAAGGGTTGTTCATTTTTTACCATATTGCTCCTCGACGCAATTAAAGATGTTTTTAAATGAAATCTATCTAAGTTTACTATTTTATTACAACATGGACTTATAACATCCCTGTAATATTTGATTCTAGGGATCTATATTTCAATCAAGATATATATAAAATGAATACATTCAAGGGTTTTTACCTCAATCTATTCATGAAGTTTCCTCTGCACCTCCATTCGCATTTGTAATGCTTGATCGAAAATAAATGACGGGAAATCTATAAGAGGATACTTGAAAACATAAATAATAAGAAAATGTGAGAACTAAAACAAACTTAGATATGAACATATTGATCATTTAGATCAAACAGGTAGTGTACAAAGTTAAAGTAAAAGACCCAAAAAACTTTTTATAGATCATATAGATTTGAAAATAGTAGTTCCTACTATCTTTACTCAAGTCCATTAAATTTTGTTCCCCAGATTTTTACAAATGGATATCAAGAACAAAATTAAGAATATCGCCACAAATGAACAGAAAATACTACTGGATAGATCACTTTACCAACCTTAATTGTTTTAGGGGGATGAAAAAAAATGACAACCCAATGAACTGGCCCAAACCGTCCCTAAACTACAGTTTTAAGTGCCACAAATGACAACCCAATGACCACAAAATCCCCTTGCCTTCGATTATGGTTTATAGTGTCATACCAACAATACATGCAGTGAAAATAGAAAAATCATATATTTTAAAAAATAAGTGCATTTAAAAAAAACTCGAACATATAGTAATCCTCGAACCCGTATGAGTACTCCAATTTTTTAAATAAACCAAATGGAACTTTAAATGGATGAACCCCATAATTAAAACCAAAAACAAAAGAAAATCTTAAATGATCATGAAACATTAGTCCCCAATATCATAGTAAAAGGTGATTTAGTTTTTTCTGTTTGATTTTGATTTTATTTCTACTTAACAACACACCTAAAATGATTTTAACAACTATGATATTTACAAAAATGAAATAATAACATAACAATGTGACTGTACAAATGGAGATGACACGCATAATGCCTATGTGACATTGCACAACATATTGAACTATTACTTGTGATGTTCTTGGTTGCTTGAATATTGTCAATCGACATTACTCATGTTGAAAAATGATTAGTTTCAAGCTCAAACTATCATAAGAACTGGTATAAACTAAATCACCTTTTACACAACTTTGTAGAGAAACATGTAGATGTTACCTGTAAAACCCAGACAAAGAGTTTAAAAGAAATTCGGTCACACATTAGAAAACTAAGTAGAAATAAAATCAAAATCAAACCAAAAAAAATAAAACTAAATCACCTTTTACACATAACTTTGAAGAGAAACATATAGATGTTACCTGTAAAACCCCAATAAACAGGTCAGAAGAAATTCGGTCACAGATTAGAAAAGTAAGTAGAAATAAAATCAAAATCAAACAAAAAAAACTAAATCACCTTTTACACAAAAATTCGTAAAGAAAAAGATAGATGTTACCTGCAAAACACCAACAAAAAGAAATGATACCAATTATTCAATTATTTCAAATCTGAAAAAAATGAAAAATCACACAAATAAAAATCACTAAAGCCATTTGAAACTTAAAATGAAAACCAATCAAAACCTAAATCAAACATAAATCAAAACTTACCTAGGAGGATCGTCGACGCATAGAGAGAGAGAAAAATCCTGGCTCGGAGAAGAGTTTGCAGCTCAAGCGGGCTTCGAGGAGAAACAAGAACGTAGAGGGTGTGGCAGGATGGAGTAGAGAGGAGAGGAGTATGGGCGGCAGGTGCATGGATGTTTGACAAAGAGAGAGAGCTTAGGGGGATGGGTGGAAAGGAAAGAGAGAGATCGGGGGAGTGAGGTGACCGAGGGTTTGTGGTTAGAGTGTAGTATAGTTGTGTTTACAAAGATACCCCTCATTTTGAATTTTGAATAAAAGGTGGAAACAAATTAGAGTGTGTCAAAAGAGGGGGAAACTAAAATTTTCAAGGGTAAAATGGGTATTGCAAAAACAAAATACATTTCATGACATCATTCTTGTATCTTATGACATACATAAGTTTTGTAACTTATTATATAGATATATATATATAATACTGCACCTTGAGACTTAGGTGCGGTGCATGCATACTTTGCTATCATGTCCGGATACATCTCGTCACTGTACAAAGGACTGTCGGTTCGGTATATCCCTCCAATTATAAAGAACAAATAAAAATATTATAGGTGAAACTAGTCCTAAGCCTTTGGGATAAGCACATACCTATGAACCCAGATGACCATTCAATACCATTATTTTCACACATAGCAATCCAACCTAAGTCCTATGTTATGAGGCACAAGTCAAAAATCCCCCCTAAGGCTCATCAGGATATGACCGCCCTCAATGTGCAAACCTCCCGCTGATAGCAAGTAGACTAGGTATGTCATACACACAAATCATCATATAGGTATACACTCAACACACACACACACACACACACACACACATATATATATATATAGGGCAAAAGCACATCCATATTAAAAGTCTCATACGTAGTTTACTTATATCTCCAATATCCTAGGTATCATGGTATTTTAAACCTCAATTATATTGTAGGTATTCGCTCCACCTATGTATATATATCAGCAAATGGGTATACTCTCATCCCATATACAAATCCCACACGTAGAATATTTCAATTTTATCCCATAAACTAATAATTTACATTTTATTCACATTTCCCATAACTCCTAACATCTCTTGTTAACCGAAAGAATTTAATTAATCATTCTAGTAGATAACTTCAACTCATACTTATTGATCCAAAACCCAGGCTCATTATAACAAGATCAAATTATATTTTAATTTCCAATAATCATTTTTCTCAATAAAGTTAACTTCTGCCCATAAATAATTTGAAGCTTTTATGCTCCGATTTTTAAAAAACTTAAAACTACAAAGTTGTGCCGAACGTGATTTTACACAATAACTCTCTGAACACTACCAATTTTCGCTTAAAACAATCCTAAAATTATCAGACAATTTTTGTCCTTTTTCTACATATTTCTACCTACGGGTTGTAACATAATTCATCCTTAAAACCTCTATCAAATGATCCCAAACTCCTTATAATTCATCCCAAATGATATACCCGAGTATGTACATGATTTATAACATCAAATCATATCCATATCATCATTGAATTTTGATTAATCATGCTAATCCCATTTTAATTCAGAAAATCTGCATTTTATCATTCTTACTCAAGAACACATATAAACCCAAAATTTCTTCATCAAATAACCCCAAGTTTCATGATGTTAATTCTAATATAACCAAGGGATTAATCCTACATGGTTTCCATTTCAAGGATTAAGTCAAAATCATCAAAATTCATCTTTGATTGATAAAATTTTTTAAAAAATCTTTTTCTTTCTACCATGGACAACATACATGCTATAGATTGCAAGAGTTAAAACACTTGCCTCTGATTTTGTAGGTCTGAACCTTTGGGGAAGATGATGTTATGGTGTTCCTATCTTTTCAGGTCACTCTCCAATGGTAGCGGTGGTGGTGCAAGGTGCCTTTGTCCCTTGATTTTCTTATAACAACCCTTCCTCGCCTAAAGAAATCTTTCCCTCTCCTAAATGGATGTCTCTTAGAGTTTTGGTGAATAAACCTTTGGATAATGTATCTCTTAACTTATATAAAAATACCCAAATTTCGTAAGTACTATTCATCTCCCAAGTAAAATGACTAAAATACCTCTTTGGGGTGTCTATTCGGTTCCAAAGTGACCCGCAACCCAAATCAAGCCCCCAGGTAGACTTTTCTGACTATTTAAACCCCTATGGACACTTTGGCACACTCGAAATGACCATTTAGATGATATAAAAATTATTTACTTTTTATTCCATTAAATTATAGTCTTGGCATGACTCACGTATGTGTCCCAACTTAATTACCGTGATTGTTGTATTTATAAATCCTAACAATTTTTATAAAGTCATAATCATATATTACCCTTAATCACTAAGTAATATTTAATGTGAATCATACATTACTTTATTCTAGTAATATTCAATCCGAACTAATTCTAATTATTTTCACATAAATAATACCAATTAATTCCCATTGATTCAACCCATTTACTTTTAATTTATCTCATTTTAAAAGTCATTAAAAATATTGGGTATTGCAGTACATTCCTCCAAAGATTCTTTAAAGTCTTTCTCGAGGAGAGACTTTTCCCTCAATAATTCCTCAGCTTCTACATTAAAAGCACTAACCATGTGGTCCCCATGAGCTGGTAGAGGATTATCATTCACATTGCTTTGGGGCAGTTCAATATTTCCTTTCTTCACATGATGGTCAATACACCACCTAAGTGAGAACATACCTTGGTTGAGTGGTTCACTCTATTGTGAAGCGCACAAAAATTTGGCTTTTCTCTGTCTTCTCGAGACACCTTTGCCATAGCGGTGTTGATCGGTCTGCAAACTTTCTCTCAAACCATGAGATCATATAGGTTTAGAGCTTGCTCCATCATACATGGAAACTCGGGGGGATCCTCTTCTCCTTAAAATACCCTCTTGTTGCCTCTACTTATTCTTCCTCATCCACCACCACCCTTCCTCTTTCTCCATCATCTGTGTAATTTATCCTTGAGCGTATTCCCCTCCCCAAGGAAGATAATGATCTTAGCAATAAACTTTCCAAGTCAGGTGGGGGTGGTGTGGGTTTTATTATTAAGTCAATATTCTTTGTTGCTTTTAGGAATGTTGTGAACATGCCTTCTCATGTCTTATTGATCAAGTGGAAAGTATATTCGAGCAATAGCCTCTTTGCACAGACTTGCAAAGTTTTATCTCCTCGCGAAGTTTTATCTTCTCGCATCTCCTCTCTCACGTCTAAAGAGCGGTCACTGAACCTTTTAATGTAAGAAACGACATATTCTCCTAGATTTTTCTTCTCGCACACCAATTGCATGAGTGTAAACTCATCTTCGACCAAAAAGAGCTTTTTCACAAACAAAACATGCAATTCCGTTTGGAGGCCACGCTACCTGGGGCCAAGGGGAAGTGTCACATGTAGGCCTTTTCTATCAAGGATTTTGAAAACTCCCTCAGCCTTAGCTTTTTGTCATTACAATAGGCTCCAAGGCTCTCAATGAACCTTTTCATGTGTTTCTTAGGGTTTTCACCCTTTATCGTGTATTTTTCAAAGATTGGTGGAATATACCCTATTGGGTAGGGTTCATTATTGTATTCCTCCAGTTATAGAGTGCGAAAGTCATCATAAACTGAGGAACTATCTCCTCCAGCCTTGGACATTGCTCTAAATTTTAAGAGCTCCTTCTTTATTTCCTCCATGTTGGATGGTGGAGAACTAGTTATAAGTGTTATCACCATGGAAGGCATTATCGGCATAGTTGGTGCACTCCCCCCATACAACCAGTCATCGCAGGTGCAATCGAAGCCATCCCCAGGCCTTGCGCTACTTGTCTTGTTGTTACAGGTGGGATAGTAGAAGGTGGGCCAGGGGGAGGAACGTTATTGAAAATAGGTGTGGCACCCCCCAGTAATGAGGCTATACTCGGTATATCATGCATTAAAGGAGACTAAGAGTTAAACATGTAGAAAGTAGTCGCTAATCACATCTTAATGATGCCAAACATTACAAAGCACATAAATGAAATGATGTTGCCTCTCAAAATACAATCAAATAGTCACATGGAAGGATATTATGACATGGTCATCCTAAATATCCATCCACAAACGGTGTAAAACAAAATTCAAAAATCCTTATGTATTTTTCAAAAAAATTATCAAAATTAAATCTTTTTGGCTATTTAATTTTTTTCTCCAAAATATAGAAAATCTTTTTGTATTTTCCAATTTTTCTTAAAGAAACCAAAAATCGGTTTGGATTTTTCTAAAAATATTGATAAGAAAATTAAATACAATGGTAGTACACACTATTGATTAGCAAAAATACGATCATGAAAAGCATCCTATGCTCGCAAACATGTCTAAACCTTAATCATTAGGTCCATAGGAGTTTTCCAAAGGTGGCGACTTACTATTAAAAACATCCATCAAGTCATGTGAAGTATTCACTAAATACTCAACTTGCTCTCGAAGACACTCAAAATCTCTCATACGATGTGCGAAAGAATGCTAATTATTACGTGTGGAATTGTGTGTGGGAACACGCGCAGTATCAAAATAAGGTAAAATCCTATGAGACACAATACCCAACTTAAAGAAAAATTCCCTAAGGTGTCCTATTTTCATGCAATGGGAAGACACATAAACGGGACTAGGAACACCTCTCTCAAAGCGTCTAGGATGTGCTCTCCTATGAGGAAATGGACTCCTAGGTGGGTTAGGTTGAGAGCCGTAAGGATCAATAACAGAGTCGTGAACCGATTTAGGTGCAACATGGGAAGTAGACGCATCTTCATAACTTATTACTTGTCTTTCAACATTACCCAAAGCAGGACCGATTTACATCTTTCCATCCTTCTTGGGTGTATCCTCTATAGTGACCTTGACCTTCTGGGCTGGTTTGAGATCTCTCTCGAGTTGGGATACACGGGCTTCAAGTTTATCATGAGTATCCAATGAATATTTAACATCTCTCGTAAGACTAGCCACGATATTGGTTAATTCACTCTTTTTCTGACCTAAGATGATTAAATGCTCATATAAAGAAACCTTAACCTTCTCGATTTGACTCTTCGACGCCTCACCCACCCTCAAAACTTATATCTCTCTCTCCAAATCTAATACCCTAAGACCTAAATGTTTATTCAACTTTTTGGTTTTCAACATCTCGGTGTACAAATCTTTAAATGACTTTTGGAGATCACCTTCACCCTCACTTGAGGTCTCATCCTCACACTCACTATCCCCCGAATGGCTCGAAACATCATCGAGGCGCTGACGTGTACAAGTGTCCTCATCTTCGCGTGAAAAACTGGATGTGCTCACATGGCTAGCCAAGAAAGCAACGCACTTTTCATGTGGTGATTAATTTTCGAAATCATCCAACTCGATGTCAGTATCGCTAAGAGTGGCCGTGTTAGTAATTTTATTGCCCTTTCTCTTTTTCACGGGGGGACACTCAAATGCTTTATGACATTTTCCCTTGCACTCAAAACACCTCACCTATTCCTCTTTCTCACCGCTATCCTTGACCTCATCTTTATTTCTTATTTTCTTAAAAAAAAATTATTGGTAGAATTTTATTTGGATAACTTGAGAAACTTTTTAAGAATTTTTGCAAATAAGGCCAAGTCGTCAAAATCGTACTCTCTCTCAGAATCAAACTCACAAACTCTTTCTTTTTTCTTTTTCTTAACTTGTGTCTTTAAAGCTATTGCTCTATCCATAGGATTAATGCTTTTGGAAAACATATCGATTTCGTAAGTTTGAAGGTCTCCTACAAGTTCTTCTAACCTAAGTGAATCTAACATACCCAATGAGTTCAAAATAATGACATTAGGAATAAATCATTTCGGAAGTGACCTTAAAATCTTTTTCACGATGCCCAAATCATCGATCTTCTCACCCAAATTAAAACTCGTGTTAATAATGTTCGACAACCTATCATAAAACTCATCAAAACTCTTGGACTCTAACATTGTAATAGTCTCAAATTGGGTGTTAAATTTTGGAATTTTGGCACCTTAACCACATTGGTACCCTTATGTGTCAAATGGAGGATATCCCATGCCTCTTTTGATGTGGTGCATGTCATAACACATTTTCACTCATTGGGAGTGACGGCTCCAGAATTATAACTAAGGCCTCGGGAGTTGTAGGCACTCTACTTAAACTCATTATCATTTCAATCAGACAAAGGTTTGGGATTAATGGCATTATTAATAGGGATAGTGGGAGGAGTCAACCTTCTTTCACATACGAGCCAAACTCTTTCATTGATAGCTTTTAAACAAGATCAAATGCGTGCTTTCCAATATGCATAATTTATTTTAAAAAATATAATATTTTGAAAACGATTGATGTCACAAATTTTTTTACGAAAAGGGATCACTCGATAACTTAGAGCAACCGACTCTTATACCAATTTGAGAAAGGTGGATTGTGAAACCAATTTTTAAATGTGCAACTTTCTATTTATTAAACTTATTTAACTAGATGTTAATCCTACAAATTCCAATTTTAATTAAACCTTAAACATGCATCTATGTGATTGAAAACAATAAATCATATAAGCACGAAACCAAATAAATTTCCAGAAAATCCCCGCAAGGTAAAACTTTTATTTCACTAATAAAATGTAAATCGCAACTTGCAAACATACAAGTGAAACACTACAATGAATTCCCTCAAGAACCCACAAAGATCGCAGCCTTGAACCAGCAATGACTCCCTCTGTGTGTGTATATGTGTGTGTGTGTGTGTGTGTGTGTGTGTGTGTGTGTGTGTGTATTCATGAGTTGTAAATTATAATGGGCGATCGACATATTTTTTCCCGCCGTCCTTTTCATATTCTCTCGATCTTTTGAATGTGGGGCTAAAAAATAATGATAATTTAGATGACTACATATTTTTCTTTGAATCAGATGGGACATTAGACAATTTTAAATAAATCAAAAAAGGAGTGAGTAAGTAAATAAACGTTAAAATGATGTTATTTTTTAATGTGGTTATGAATTAAACGGGGATAATCAATTTTTTGAGGAGAAAATTGACAAAGTTGACACATATAATACTCGTGATGATTTGGATGTTGATTTTTGTCAAGATTTCTTCTGTAATTTATTCTAAAAAATGCTACTTCATCTTATATGTGAGAAAAATTCTTTGAGGACTCGTCTTCTAATTTTAATGATACTTCTAATGATTATGACGGTCCTCGCAATTTTTATGAAGAAAGTGCATCCCCACATGATACATATTCTTCTTGTATTTTTCATAAAGTCTCGCATTTAGAATTGTAGTATTCATCCTTAATTTTACGGGACTATTTTAGAAAATCAATAGTAAATATTTGGATCCTTATCATGATTTGTTATCACCATGTGATGCATCGACATATTATTTGTGCCATTTGGAATTTTTCATTATTAGTGATGTCGGCGAGCACCATTATGACCATGAATTTAAGGTCAAAATTGTTTTTGCGCAATCATATAATCGAGTTTATGATATTTTTTTACTCAGTAGTATAAAGTTTATTAATTGGAATGACAAATAATTATTTCTATTATTAATTTATTGTGATGGTGATAATTGTCATGGCCTTGTATATTATTTGTTTGTTCGATTTTTCTCGTTTTCTTAGGTTATTTTATTTTTCTTAAAATGCATTTATCAAGTTTGAAAACTTGTAGTAAAAGTGGAGATCACGATTAATATCATCATTTTACTTATTTATTTTATTTGCTTTGTCCATTTTTTTTATTTGAGCATACATTGAGCGCAATGCAAAATTTAAGTTTGGTGGTAAGGAAGGATTTTTGAAAAAAAAGAAATGCTTTCAAAACTTCAAAAAGATTTTCAATATAACTAAGTTGTACAAATAATTCTTTTTATATATAATTAATTCACGGATCTCTCAACTCATGAAAATTTTACTCATTAGCCATATAATATAATTGACAATGGATATTGAGAAAAAAGTGAAAGAACTTATCGAATAAATGTGGAGATTTTAACATGATGAGATTTTGTGTCATTCATCATACCATAGAAATTAAAACCAATCCGAGTTAAAATAACTCAAACTTTCCTTAAATAATGAATAGATGATCTCAAATTCTTTGTTTTGTTCAATTAGTGTAAACATAATAAAAAATTTGAATCTTAAGAACTGGAAGTATTAGTAAGTCATCTTGAGATACAAATAAACTTATAGAAACTTGAGAAATGAGATTTGACCATCCTTTTGAAATCCGAAAATCAAGCCTTAACCGACCCTTTTACATTATTTCGCCCAAGTTAATTTGATGCAAAAAGAAAAAATAAGCCTTTTATTGAAAACTTCATATCCTACCTAACTCCAAATAGGAGTTTAAAGCCAATGAAAATATTCCATACCCCTTTTTTTTAAGAATACTATTGCAAAATTATGGTAGGATAAATACCAAGAAGAAGGAAAGTTACAGGAATAATGATTGAAAAGAAAAGAGGTAAAAGGGGAGATAAAAACAAAGAATGAAAAAGGGGAATAAAAAATAAATAGCAAAAAAAAGAGAATGTGATTTTAAAAAGAAAAGGAAAAAAATAAAATGGAGGTTGGATAAAAGTACCTAAAAACCAAAATACCAGAAAAACTTTGTATTCTCAAAACAATTTGAACTCCAAAAAATAGTTCTTTTTAGATAAAAACCAAGTTGACAAAACAATCGAGGAAAGTCATAATCAATCTCAAGTAAATTTAGTTAGAAGATGAACAAGATATATGGTGTGATTCAAAATTTTTTAAAAGTAATCAATTTTCTGTTGACGAGATCACATTCATCCATTATAAAAAGTCTATTTTTCATCATGTATATGTAAAATTTGTTCATTTAATTTACTCTTTTATTCACATATACTGAGAGAGAAAAATCCTATCTGAGAGTGTTCGATTATAAGTGAATCCCATGAGATTTTGAATCACAACGAACATTCGAATGAGAAACGCAATGATAAGATCTTTTAAAATGGATGGTTATATTGGCTAAAGCACACTCGCATGATAAGTTGAGATTAAGAAATGAAGTTCTACTATATTTACGAAGTTTACATTTGAGACTTGGTTATATTATTTTTGTATCTTTTGGATTAAGTCAATTTTTTTTATTTTGTGGGTATATTCACTCCAAACACTCAAGAGACAAAACCCGTCCACTAGGGCAACCTCTAGGGTTAATGTCTTATTGCACATGTTAAGTGAAATTGTTATTCTTACAAAAGTGAGTTAGATTTTATTTTTAATTTTTCTCGACGACTAGTAAAGTTTAGGTCCGGGGGGTATTTGATGAGTACATTATTTTCTATATTTTATACCAAAATTTGTACTTTGTTAGACTCATTTCATTTTATTTAATCAGGTCTTCGGACCATTTTGTTGAAAAGGAAAAAAATGCAAGAATGATTCAATTAGGATTCAAAACAATAATTTTAAGTAAAAAATGGACATTTCGACAATTTTATATTTTTCCTACGATAATTTGTGAAAATATACATGTAGGGAAAATTGTGCATGGAATGATAGAATTTCATGAAAATTGATGATTAACTAGAGAAAAGTATGAAAAGGCTGATTATTGCGGTAATTGAAAAATGTTATTTTTATACTTGACAAAAATTGGTATGCGTGTTTGAAAAGAAAATACAAGAGTCCTCAATTGAGGGGAAATCGAATACCTTAGTTTGATCCAATACTAAAGAAGGTGCAGTTATGGCTTTTAATAATGTAATTTGGAAGACTGCAAAAAACTCTTCAGCTAATGAAAGAAAGACTCATTTAAACACATCCCCTCCCCCCATAATTATAAATAGAGAGCAAAGCATGAGGTTTGAAGGGAGCTTAGGGTAGTTATTTTTATCACCAAAATTTTATCAATTTATATTTGGAGTGTGCAACTATGTGGATATGATTATTCGTGATTGTAAATAGCATTTTAATCTCAAGTTTTGTAGTTGATACTTATAATGAGAATTCTATATTCATCTTGAAATCTCTTGTTATTTATTGTGATATCTTAGATTTAATTTCTAGGATTAAGTGAGGTTTACCTATATTTTGTTAGTGTTTTTTTGATTAGTTTGATTCTACAAATTCCGTACATGTTTTATTTTATTTTTAAAAACGGTTATTCATTAAAACAAACACGAGAATGATATTTTAAACCTTCAAAATTAAATGTTTCATTCACATTCTATGATTTGTTTGTACTAATGTTTAATGGATTATGCTTACGTTAAATTGTTCAATAGTTCATGCTCATGTTTGATATAAAATACCTAGAAGTAATAAATTTATTTATATCGTTTGATTTACTATGCTTACATTTTATGGATTATGCTTATGTTAAATTGTTTAATACTCCATGCTTATATTTCACATTTAATGCATAAGAGTGATACTTTTAAGGGAATATGATTTTTTGCCATCTAAATAGAGATATAAATATTTTAAAACGAATTGTCACATTTTTATCATTCGAAATTTACAAGGTGAGAGACGGTATAATTTTGAGTTATAAAAAGGAATTGGGAGTTAGACTAATTAATTTTAATCTAATAAAAATGATAAATGGATCTTAAATCCTAGTAATAGCCTCCCATGTTAGTTACAAACTGAGTGTTTTAACTTTAAATTTTTTCTTATTTTATTATACATCTTATCTCCACTCCCTTATTTGTCTAGTTGTAAAGTCTTTAATTTAGAAAACTGATCAAATCCTTATGGGTTTGAACTGTACTTGCAGTAGGTATATTACAATTTTCCATGCACTTAAAATAATATGACTACAAATAGTTAAACTTTTATAACAATGCATTCAGTTTTTTTTTCTGTCCATAAGGAAAAAAGGACAATGTAAGGGTTTATCTCTTAAAAGTTAATGAATTATTTATGGTTCGATCTAAGGTAACCTGGTATGTAGACTTCGAAACAAAAAATCAAGATTAAAACTCGTTGGAAAGGGTCCAGGTCCCCCGTACAATTACTTTAAAGAGGAATGTTCCTAAGTTCGGGATAATTACAATAACACAATGATATTAGCGGCAGAATATTCTTATGAAATTTGATGGACATAAAGTTAAAATAGGTAAATTATTTAATTCACTTTGGTTTTTGAAAGTTGGTTTCAATTTTCTAATTTTGTTTTGAGCATGTATCCAATTAATTTTATAAATTTATTTTATTAAGATTGAATATCTTTTATCTATTGTCGTATATTGGAAAATAATTTAATGGGTATGATCATTAAAAATAAAGCTTTCTTGTAAACCAAAACACTATATTGGCACTTACACGTAGTGTTATACCATATTTGTAGAGTATCCCATGACCTAAAGAGACCTCAATAAAGCCATTCAATAGTACGAGTAAGAGCTCATCCTCAGCTAGGCTAAATTACCGAGGGATAACCTCGTATGATCATAGAAGATCGTCCATAGGAATGTGGTCGGCCTTGTTCCATCTTAATGAGTAGGACCCTTTCCAGCAAGGCTAACTAAAAGAATGCAACTTTGATGACACTGTTATAGCTGACATATATTGTGTGACTGGTACAATTATAAGAAAACATGTGAATATATATTCCATCATGTGTTAATATTCAAAAAAACGTTAGATTTTAGTTATAATCCATTAAAAACGTGATCTTGCCCAACCTATAAAGGAACGTCACATGCAAAGCACATTCTCTTTTCCTTGCATATATTCTCTCATACTCGTTCACTATAATGGAATATATTCCCTATTTGGAAATGGAAAGAGAAAAGGATATTCAGATTGTTAGACTATCAAATCATAGAGAGAATTGAGATCGAGTGAATTTTAATTCCATTAAACCTCTCGTCACCTGAAACTATAGTGTAGAAAGCTATTTTGTGGATGTAGGCTCTTCCTTGAGGGTTGAACCACGTAACTCTTAGTGTGATTACTCTTATTCTTATCTTCATCTTTCCATATATGCACTTTACTACTTGCTTTTTACTTTTTTTTATCTCCGATTGGATCTCAATTTTCCAAGAAGAATCTTGAAACAAATTTTCGACAGTAATGTAATGGCGTCATTTGTGGGAAGGATTAAAGCAAGTTGTTTCTCACTGTTTTGTAAAGTCTAATTATCGAAACTCTGTAAAATACACTCTAATTTTGTTGATGATTGTTGATACCAAATTTAATCTGCTGATGTGGACCAATAATAAGAAGACACGTGTCAATCTACATGGCACAATAACAACGAGGAAGTTTATTTCCCCCGACCAAGTCATATCCTCTCCGAGCAACGAGGAGGACACCCCGAGGAACTCTATCATCCCGAGATACTCTAAGCACTCCGAGGAACTCTTGATCAACGAGCAACTAAGGCGGTCCGAACTGCATCTCGGCCGTATCATTAATTACCAGACGGACAACTGTTCAACTATTCATTATATTCTTGACGCACACGCTGCATTAAATGTATTACCCTTTCATATGTATATCATTTAATGTATTGGACCTTTCATGTACAGCCTAAGGGCTATAAATACCTTGTATCATCCTCATCCAAGGGGACCGGAATTTCTTGAGAGAACTTGTAATCAAGAATTCCACAAACACTCAGCAATAACATAACAGTGGACGTAGGCTTTATTCCTAGCCGAACCACTTTAAAAATCTTTGTCTTATTTATTTATCTGTGATTGAATAATTAGAGCGATCTAGTTTTTTACATCAACAGATTGGCGCCGTCTGTGGGAACGTGTTACAAGCGTTGTTCTCCACCAAAAGCTAAGTTTTTATTTTCTCTACGTATAATCAATTATACATAAATCTTTTGATTCAATCATGATTTTTATGTTTATATACATAAATTAATTGTCCAATTTTTATCTGCAAAATGTTGCATATCATGATTTTTAAATCATAACTGTTAGATTAATTCTTATTTAGAAATCTGAAAAAATAGTAGATTTCATAAATCATAATTCTTTGCTTGATTCTCAAGTTTTAATTTTATATCATGGAATAAATATTTTAAATGATTACATTTGCCAATATACGCGACGATGATAAGATTTGATCATTTTCATTGTTGATTTTGAAATAAATTTTGTAAGATATTTGATGTCTATTCAAATTCCCATCATATTTTTAATAAAAGAATGGGAAAAGGTTAAAGACAATGAAAAGTCTTTTCATGGAAATCATGACCCATATATATTCTCTCTCTCTTCAAGTTTGAGTCTCTTTGCATTCACTTTTATGAACTATATACTTAATTTGGTTCATCTTCCATCTATGTCAATAAAGTCAAATTGATTGATTTTTTATATAAATTTGGTAATAATTTCGATCATTCACCATATTTTTATCTCTCCAAATTGGGAATAGGAAGGGATCATTATAAAAAATAATTTTCTCTCACCTGAAAAATCATTACCCACCTCTTGTAAAAGAGGATCAGTAAAATAATCATGACCATATCAAGACTCTGGGAACAAAATTTGATATGTTGGCCCCTCGTTCATCACATCACAAGGTTTCTTTGACGAAATCACACGATCTAGTGGGTTATATATTTATTCATTTAATTAACAGTCTCAAGGCTTAAATTTTACATTGAATGTTATTTTTTATCTAAAGATTCGATATATTCTGGTCATTCAACCATATATTCTATAATTTTAGATATCCTTAAATGTTGGTCGGCAACATCCATGTCGTTTGTCGGCAGCGGTAGAATATTGGGGTATTAAAAAAATGCTAAGCACCCCTGATATTTTGAAATTAATATTTTTATTTCTCAAGCATATACATATCATATATTGATTGGATGAGTAAATTATTCTCATGACTAATCAATTCAGCCTACACATATGGTAGAGCAAATTATTAATTTTTACAGGCACAAGATTCAATGCCGACGAATGCTGAAGCACAAATTATTCTATATCCGTTGGGATTCATATTTTATATTTATCTCAGCATGGAGCTCGAAAAATTTCTTCTCTCTATATATATTCGGCTCCGAGGAAAAGCTACAACAGTTATTATATTTCACCCCCAACGGATAGTTGGTCGGGGTAATTCTTATTTATATTCAGGCCCAGATATCTGCTCCAGCACAAATGATTCTATATATCCATTGGGATTAATATTCAATATTCATCTCAACATGGAGCTCGGCGAGATACTTATTATCATATTCAGCTTTGAGGAAAACTATAACATTTATTATATTTCACCCCCAACGGATAGTTGGTCGGGGTAATTCTTATTTATATGTAGGCCCAACAAAGTTCTCGGCCATATTCTTATGTTCTGGAAAATATTATTCTTATTCGGCATTCTGCAATTATGCCTCGACAAGATACTTATTCAGCTTTAAGGAGAATTACGACATTCGTTCGGATAATTCTTATTTATATTCAGGCCTGACAACGTTCTCGGCCATATTATTATGTTCTGAAAGATCTTATTCTTGTTCGGCATTATATGATTCTACCTCGACTGATCGGCGAGGCACTTTATTATTTTTAATTATTCTTTATATCTATTTGGATGCATATTCTATTCTCATTTCAGCATGCAGCTCGACAAATATTTATTATATCTTATTCAGCTCCAAGGATGTCACCAGCAATTATTATATCTTATTCCCAACAATCTGTTGGTCATGGCCGAGGAGGTATCCTGCAATTATTATATCTTATTCCCAACAATCTGTTGGTCATCGCCGAGGAGGTATCCTGCATTATTATTATATCTTATTCCCAACAATCTGTTGGTCATCGCCGAGGAGGTATCCTACATTTATATTATCTTATTCCCAACAAATCTGTTGGTTAGCGCTGAGGAGGTCTCTAGCATTTATATTATCTTATTCCCAACAAATCTGTTGGTCAGCGCCGAGGAGGTCTCCAGCATTTATATTGTCTTATTCCCAACAATCTGTTGGTCTGCTCCGAGGAAGTCTTCATCATTTATTATCAATTACCACCAACTCCGATTGGTAGATAAAATCCAACTCCGATTGGTAGACAAAATCCAACTCCGGTTGGTAGATAAAATCCAACTTCGGTTGGTAAAAAAAATCCAACTCCGGTTGGTAGATAAAATCCAACTCCGGTTGGTATTGGTCGATAAATCTCATTCAAAGTTCACATTCCACAGTTGGGGGCTTCTATTACAGATATATTTGTTCATTTGGTGGCACATTCTTATATCATCATGCAGTCGAGCATCAAATTCAACCCCGACTAATCATCATTCAGGAGATATATTGAAGTTCAGGAGGAATATTGAAGTTCAGGAGGTATATTGAAGTTCAGGAGGTATATTGAAGTTCAAGAGGAATATTGAAGTTCAGGAGATATATTGAAGTTCAGGAGGAATATTGAAGTTCAGGAGGTATATTGAAGTTCAGGAGGAATATTGAAGTTCAGGAGGTATATTGAAGTTCAGGAGGAATATTGAAGTTCAGGAGGTATATTGAAATTCAAGAGGTGTATTCAGAAGTATCAGGACATGATGAAAGAAAGCAACAAGTATTCCACCGAGGAACTCTATCAGACCAGAAATTAGAAAACAAATTGCCTATATGGAGGCTATATGTAGATGGCTCATTTTGCACTACAGGTTGTGGGGCAGGGATCGTTTTAAACAGCCCAGACGAGGTCGACATGGAATACGCCCTACGTTTCTAATTAAAAGCTTCTAATAATGAGGTTGAGTATGAGGCCATGATTGCAGGTCTTAATTTGTCAAATACTATGAAGGCACAGCAGGTTATTGTCTTCAGTGATTCTCAATTGATCGTAAACCAAATGTTGGGAATATATGCAGCCAAAGGAGAATTGATGATCAAGTATCAAACAAAGGTGATGGAGTTAGTATCAGAGTTTGTTGTTGTTCAAACTGGTATGAATATCAAGAATGGAGAATGTGAGAGCATACGCCTTGGCCCGATTAGCATCAGCTACTCGTACCGAGCTACGAAGAACGATACCAATTGAAGTATTAGAAAGTCGGAGCATAGATGAAGACCCGACGATGAATATTATTACCCTTGATTTAGGACCATCTTGGATGGATCCCATCAGAGCATATATTGAGGAGGAACAATTACCGGAGGATAAGCTCGCTGCCAAGAAATGGAAGTATAAAGTTGCTCGGTATGTACTAACTAATGGTGTTTTGTATAGACGAGGAATTATGGAAGGTTTGCAGAGATGTGTACATCCATCAGAAGTCAAGGAATTGATTGAGGAAATCCATGAAGGATCCTGTGGAGCTCATGTAGCTAGTCGGACTCTTTTGCAAAGGGTGATGACACAAGGATATTACTGGCCGACGATGAGGGCTGATTGTATAGCTTATGCTAAGAAATGTGACAAGTACCAATGCTTTTCCTCCATCCGAAGAACTTCACAAACATTGTTGACACCCATCATTTATCCTTGGCCATTTTCCATGTGGGGATTGATTTGGTTGGACCATTGCCGACGACTCGAGGAAGATTCAAATACCTCGTCATCACAGTAGATTATTTTACTTAGTGGATAGAAGTTGAGCCACTTATTGACATGACATACGAGAAGGAAGGTGTACCAATTTGTTTGGAAGAACATCATCTGCCGATATGGTCTCCCTCATGCCTTCATCACAGACCATGGAAAACAATTTGATAACGAGGAGTTTGCTGCCTATTATCATCAGTCAAACATTTGAAGTGCTCTAAGGAGCCAAAAGCTCAAAGGAGGACAGATCTCAGGAGCAAAAGTGCTATAAGTAGCCAACCTCCTTTGGTTAGGAGGACAGCTCTAAGGAGCAAAAGTGCTATAAGTAGCCAACCTCCTTTGGTTAGGAGGACAGCTCTAAGGAGCAAAAGTGCTATAAGTAGCCAACCTCCTTTGGTTAGGAGGACAGCTCTAAGGAGCCAAAAAGCGCTCTAAGGAGCCAACCTCCTTTGGTTAGGAAGACAGCTATAAGTAGCCAAAAGCTCTAAGGAGCCAAAAAATACTCCTTTGGTTAGGAGGTGTACACCAGCATGATCAACTACGGTTGGTAAGATAAAAATATATTCTCACATTACAACTTATGTTGGTCGGGAGGTAAGATTATTACAAAAAGTTCTTTGAAGAACAAAATATTCCAAAATACACCAAGTATAGTTGGTCAGGGATAAAAACCCACTAACTGTAGTTGGTCGACGAGGACAAATTATTGACCTTAGTTGGTCGAACACTTTTTATGAAAATATTTGAAATTGAACCAAGTATGGCTGGTCGGGGATAAAAACCCATCAACTGTAGTTGGTCGACAAGCATAATTTAACAACCTTGGTTGGTTGGAAAAATTTTAACATTTTTATACTCATTACTTTATTATTAAGTGATCGAGCAACGTTACTAATACTTGTAACTTCTTTATTACTAAGTTGGTCGATGAACAACACAATATTGTTATACATATGCACACATGTAAAGTATTTTACAAGACAATAGCAATTAAGATTGCGAATAAAAATGAAAGTCTTTCGTTAAATTCAAAAAACAAAATACATTGAGAATGAAAATGTATACTAACTATTACATTGAGATTCCTATTCTATTGGTTTCTTTTCCTTCTACTTTTGAAACAGGTTCCTCACCAACAGGAGGATCATCTAAAATATAAGAGGAGTTTATGAAGTTAAGACCTTTCAACATTCTGATATTCATCACAGATGATCTATCCGAGAAGCATTAGCCCATTCCCGAGAAGCACTTGCTCGTCCCTGAGAACCTCTTATTCGTCCCCGAGCAGAGGTAGAAATCAAAATCAACATCAACAGTATTGAGATCTTTGCTACTACTATTCCAACCAATATTGAAGAAGAAGTTATATGAAAATGTTTCGAAGTCCACCACTAGCTCATAGGAGGCAGTAGGTCGGCTGGCAAACCAATCAACATACTTGAAGATTATGACAAGCTACAAGCGGCAGATAATGCACTTTATGTTGAACAAATCAAGAAGGTAGATCAAGAATTTCACGAGCACCGAGCAACATTGCAGAATAAATACTCCATCCTTTCAAGTAACCCATCAAGCATGAAGCATTGGGGGCTTCTGTTGATACCAAATTTAATCTGCTGATGTGGACCAATAATAAGAAGACACGTGTCAATCTACATGACACAATAACAACGAGGAAGTTTATTTCCCCCGACCAAGTCATATCCTCTCCGAGCAACGAGGAGGACACCCCGAGGAACTCTATCATCCCGAGATACTCTAAGCACTCCGAGGAACTCTTGATCAACGAGCAACTAAGGCGGTCCGAACTGCATCTCGGCCGTATCATTAATTACCAGACGGACAACTGTTCAACTATTCATTATATTCTTGACGTACACGCTGCATTAAATGTATTACCCTTTCATATATATATCATTTAATGTATTGGACCTTTCATGTACAGCCTAAGGGCTATAAATACCTTGTATCATCCTCATTCAAGGGGACCGGAATTTCTTGAGAGAACTTGTAATCAAGAATTCCACAAACACTCAGCAATAACATAACAGTGGACGTAGGCTTTATTCCTAGCCGAACCACTTTAAAAATCTTTGTCTTATTTATTTATCTGTGATTGAATAATTAGAGCGATCTAGTTTTTTACATCAACAATGATCATCTCACTTATTAAACTAGTGGATTCGATTGATTTCCTATTTTAAACTCTCGATTTACTATTCCATTGCAAAAATCTGTGTAATCCTAATTTAGATACTTTGTTTGCTTGCTTAAAGTAGCCTCTCCACTTTTGTTTTTTTGAAAATCTTTGATATTTCACTATTTTCCTATCGTTAAACTATTCTTTCTCAATAAATCCTATGAAAAATGGTTGAACACCATAAAGTAGTAGGGATAAAGATGCAGCACCACCCTCAACCCCTGTTGGAATAGGGTATCTAGTAGGATTTATACAAAAACTGGTTATGATCCAAGAGGCTATGCAAGAAAATATGAAGTAGATCACCAAAGTGTGTTGGCTTCATAAAAATGACTAGTACATCCAGGTTCTAGTGACCCCCGCTATTAGGGAATACTCAGATAAGCGTGGGGAAATTACCCCTCCCACCCCATATAGGGATAAAAGTTAAGAGAATCATGGTAAAGTGGTAGAAAGAACATAATATGATTGCCATTAATAAAAAACATATGATTTCCATTGAAAGAAAATAATATTAATACAAGGCAAAAATAATATAATTATCTAATTATAAAAAATTTCTATAAGTAAAAAACTCCAACCATACCAATAACAAACCAATTACTTTTCCACTACCCTTCTTTTCATTTTAATGACAACCAGATAAAGAAATTTACAATGAATAGATAACAAAATTAATTTGATGTCTTCCACCACAAACCCCATTTTTTTAAAACTCTACCTAGCTAACCACCTACACCACCATAATCTCACCACAATAAAGAAATAAAGAGTTTAACTTACCCAATCTCGTGAACTTAACAAGTGGAAAGGGAGGGGGATATGGTTAAAGACAGTGGGCTAGGGAAAGCTAGGGTTGAGGGCGAGTGAGGCTAAGGTAGGTTAGGGTTGAGGGCGATTGAGGATGATTTTGAGGGAAGGAATAAAGTCGGGGTGGGGGGGGGGGGGGGGTTGGTTGGCTTTTATTTTTCTTTTTTTTTTCTTGTGCAAAAATATAGAAGCGACATACAGAAAAGTTAGAAGCGAGAGAGATGAAATTGTTAATGTAATACCTTGCCCCAGTATTTTATTATTTTTTTGAATAAGTTGAAATAATATGAGAACCTTGGGATTTGGATTATGTTGACTTGGTTTGTTTTCTTATCAGGCTATTTTTGGGGCCTTGATAATAATTGTTAGATGTTTTGGGGAAAAAAGGAGAAATTTGGAAAAATTGAAGCCGGGTCATTCAAATGAGTTCAGAGTCATACGAACAAGAATAATCAATCATTAGAAGTGGGGATCGATCTAGGTTTGAACGAGGTTATGAAAATTTGAATTATTTGACTTGCCCTTGTGTGTTGTCATATTTGAGGCCCTTGATATAGTGAGGTATTGAATTCTGGCATGGCGAGAGTAGAAAAAATGGGGGTTTTGGTATGTGGGAGTGTTTTTATATGGGTTTTTGAGTTTATTTTTGGGATTTTAGAGTTGGAAGAAGAGATAAAGAGGGGTGGGTCTTCAACTATTTTTATGTATGTCTCCACCTTTCTCTACCACAAACCACAATTCCACCACCAATTTTCCACTTTTTGCCACCATATTCTTCTAGTATCCAAGTGTATCTAGGCCTATCACACCCATATCTTCCACTATTGAATGGAGGTAAAAATTTTAGAAAGTTTTTTTTTTGCGATAAGATGAAGATGGGAGATTTGTTGAGTTTGAAGTGAGTTTTGATGGAACTTTAATAGAGACAAGCTTGGTGCAACTAGGAAACCTCTCTAAGTCACCTTAGGAGGTGGGAGGTTGCCATCTTCTTAGACATTTCATGCCTTCAATTACGGGGGCTTCATTTGATATGAGAAAATCTACTCTTAGTTTATAATTCTATTTTGTATATTAGTAGTCTTGTCGTTAGAATTTGGGAGTAGAATGCACATGGATAAAATGATGTTTTTTAGTAAAATTGGTATTTAAACATTTTTATGGAATGAAAATATTGGCAAAAATGTTATTTTGTTTAAAATAAATGACGAGTAAAAATTTCAAAGTATTCTTTAAATGATTGGAATTTTCATGTAAATGATATGTTTTAAGAACTTGGGTGCTAAACATTTTTATGGAACAAAAATGTTTTAAATTTACATTTTTATCTTACTAAAGATACTTGGTAAATTAAGTTTAATTTCTTGCAAAAATGAAGATTTTATAAAAATGGGATATTGGTTTGAGTTTTTAATAAATAGTAATGTCCTTTAGTCTTGTAAGATTATGCTTTGCAAGTGTTAAGAATTTTGAGAATACATAACGTGTTTCACCCATTTAATAGGTTTTTTGGAATTCAAATCCATCTCCTCATGCTTGTAAACTTGTAGTATTTTGACGATGAATATAAAAAAATAATAAGAAGGTTTTGTTGGGTTTGAACACGAAATAAGATAAATGGAAATTCTAGTCTTAAAAATGTGTGATAAATGTAAGGTCATAAGACTACATGTGTTAATAAAAGGAAATGAGATTTCTTATAAAAGTAGTCGTTAAGTATAATTGGATTTCTTGGATAAAGAAAATAAAAAAATGTCTGACTTGGAAAATTTATTAGTAAAAGTGTTGAATAAGTGTTAATGGTTAAAAAATTGAGAAGTTGGTTTGTGTAACTTAATAATGTTTGAAAGATTAACACTTATGAAATTGGAAGAGAAATGGAATAAAGATGTTTTCAACTTGAAAGAATGTTGCTCTAAATGTTAAAAGGGTGTTAATGTGTTAAAAACACTTACGAAGTTAGTGTGGGTAATGTAATCATTTTTTAAGAACCAACACTCGAAAAATGGAGGAAAGGAGAAGTTTGGAAGAAAAAAGGGTAAAATGGTAATTTTATTTAAAGTGGAACATTTTTATGAAATGAAAATGTCGAAAAGTTACTATCAATTGGTCCTAAATGAACATCATTCTGGAATTAAATCAATGCTAAAGTGTAAATGACATGAAATGATAATTTTTAAAGTGTAATACAAATTGGGGGTGAAACCATTGGTTTTAGCTTCGGCCGGGTAAAAAGGAAAGTGGAATAATGTGCAAATTTTCAAAATGTTAAAATACATTAAAAAGGAACTCGGCTGACACCTGAATAATTAAGGATGATCCAGGGTCTGGGGTGAAAGGCTCAAAATTGCTGGCCAGAGCATATGGTGGCATCGTCAGCAGTGTGGAGCTTGTTAAAGCATGCGATTTATTGGAAGATTTCGATAAAAAGATAAAGGAATAAGGAACATGTTAAGAAATGGGTTGTGAGGTGAATATATGTTAAGATAACCTAACTTGAATGAATTTAATAAAGTTATGATAAAGGTTAAATGGACTAGGTACGTGTAAATTGATTAATGTCCACAAAGTAAAAAAAAGGTAAAGTATAGTGGTTAAATAGGTAAGTTAAGTAACCTAAGAAGGTTTAACCCATAACTAACACAAGGCCGTGTTTGTGAATGGCTTTAAAAAGATAAATAATTATTTTCTAACATGTTGTTCGCGCATGCTTAAAAGGGGGTGATTTTTAATAAAAAAAACTAATATGGATTGGTTTAAATGAAAAGTGTAGTTTCGGTAAAGAAATGAGTTTCGATTAAATATAGTTTAATTGTTTAAGTATTTAACTGTGGGTGTTACATAAAAAGGTAGATGTCAACAAAAAAGAAGCTCTTTATAAGATTAAGTTTAATGAATCGGGGTAAACAACGTTTTGAGAAGTAAGACGATTTCATGCACCGATGTGTGTGTGTATGTGTGTGTGTGTGTGTGTGTGTGTGTGTGTGTGTGTAGCATTCTACTCACACCCTCGTCTTTGTTCTGACAGGTTGGGTGCAATTTTGTATTTTGATAACGTTATATAAGTAAGCACTCTCTTTTGTTTTACGCTAGTAGCTCTGTATGCTTGGACTCTCGGGATGCTTCCCATGGGTCCCTCAAATAGTTTACCTCGAAATTGGAATCGCATGTTAAATAAGTGAAGAGATAAATAAATTAAAATTGGATTAGTAACATTATATAGGTTATTTCATTGTAATTCACACCTAGTGCTCGGGTCGGACCGAGTTAACCATGGGTAACTCATAAATCCTGACCGGGGTATTACAAATAGTATCAGAGCTCTTGGTATTAGGTTCCTTTCGAGAGTGATGTGGTGAGGTTGGTAGTGTATCTTTCGATGTCGATGTTGGTTTAGGCCCGTCACGCTAGATTAAGTGATGATTTAGTTTCAATCCTCGACGGTGAAGTCAAAGAGGTTAGCACGACAGATGAATTATTACCAAGTGGTGTACAAATAAATTATTTTCTATTAATCGTTTTCATGCTTCTGATTCGATATGTTAGTAATTTATGGTGCCCAGTTCGATGAGCATGTAAATTTGTGTGGGTCAATTGATTAGGCATAAATTCTTACAAACTTATCCCTTTAATTTAATTACTTTTAGCACCTCGAACAACGTAATCGATTGGATTCTATCTCATAATATTGCTACGGACTTATCCTAACGAGTACACCGAGTTCTGGTATTTCGTACTAATTTTGCTGGTATTTAATGTCAATAACAAAAGAAAGAAACCAGAAGAATCAAGAAAGAAAAGAAGGAAAAGTTAAAAGGGCAAAAGTGTAATTTTACCCAGAATTCAGATGAGGCATCTAAAGAAAATTTGAAGAGACTTCAATTAAGAGTACAAAGGAAGAAATAACACCTCAATCAGAGTTCCGGTGTGAAAGTTATGAGTAGTTAATGTTGGAGAAAAAAATTTAAAGGCAGACCGATCCACAGGAGGACCAGACCGATCCGCCGGAGGACCGGACCGGTCCGCAATACCACATTCCACAGAACCCCAGACTGAAGATGGATCGAAACTAAATAAAAACAAAAGAATCGATTCGCCCTAGATCGATTCACCCAAGAAATAAAAGAATCGGTCTGAATTCCCGGCAGACCGATCCGCAAGAGGACCGGACCGGTCCGACTGTCGAGTTTTGAATTTTTATCTTTCTCTAATGGAGAGTCCTAGTGCTACTAAAACTCTTTGAATTTTGTAGGGTATATAAACCCGAGTTATTATCATTTTTAGGAGGGAGAATTAATATAATTTTCCATTCTTTCCGTAAAACCTTAGTTTTGAAGGTAGATTACAATTTTAATTCCAATAGTGAGGATTATTCAGATTTCTATGATTACAAGTTATCTTAATTGTTGTTTTTACTGCTTTGGTAAGATTATGAGTTAAGTCAACTTCCTTTCTACATCATTCTACAAATTTTCCTTAGTTTAGTCATGTTTTTTTGCAATTCCAAAATTATTTTCATTAGTTTTAGTATGGTAGGCTAGATTTTCTAAGGTCGGGATACATGAACCCAACCTGATGTGATAATTGCATGTGTATAACATTAATCCTCTGAATTTAGTGAATTATTACGATCGTATTGCGTAAGAACATAACAATTGTAGATCTTTGGATCTCGTTCGCTTCCGGGTAACTGGGATGCTTTAGAATGCAATTCGAGTGTAACTATCGTAATACCTATTTACTCATCCTCTGATTAAGTATGGTGCGAGCTTGAACCTCATATTCGTAATGCTTGGAAGTACTAAATTCTGGGTCTAATTAATCAGTTAAATTTACGATTTGTATTATACCTGCAATACACTAGGTGTTGATGTAAAAAATTAGATCGCTCTAATTATTCAATCACAGATAAATAAAATGAGACAAATATTTTTAAAGTGGTTCAGCCTTATATGAATGGACTACGTCCACTATTATGTTATTGCTGAGTGTTTGGGAATTTTTGAGTACAAGTTCTCTCCAGAAATTCCGGTCCCTTTGAATGAGGGTGATACAAGGTATTTATAGCCCTTAGGCTGTACATGAAAGGGTTGATGTATTAAATGATATACATATGAAAGGGTAATACATTTAAGGCATCGTGTGCGTCAAGATGATGAGCATTCAATGAATTGTTAAACTGTTGATTATCTGGCAATTAATGATACGGCCGAGATGCAGCTCGGACCACCTTAGTTGTTCGTTGCTCAGGAGTTCCTCGGAGCGTTAGAGTACCTCGGAGTGCTGAAGTTCATCGGTGTATCCTCGTTTCTCGGAGAGACTATGAGTTAGTCGGGGAAATGAACTTCCTCGTTGCTATTATGCCAAGTAGATTGACACGTGTTATCATATTATTCGTCCACATCAGCATATTAATTTTGGTATCAACAGAAGCCCCCAATGTTTCATATTTCGAACTTTGAGGAGTATGGAACATTCTTTCTCGGTATATGGCGATATTAAATAACTTTCCTGGGTTTTAGGAGCCTTTTCTTCATATTTGAATTTCCTTCTAAATTCGCAGAATCCGCCTTTTTCAAATTTTTATGAGTGCTTCGATCTTCGTGCATTTTTGTCCTTTTAGCCGCCGGTGGCATATTAGTTTCTTTTGTATAATCATTTCCTTCGCAGCTTCCCAAGGTAAAGTATTTAAACTTCTTAGGTAACCATACCGTCTTCTACCTTTTCCCATTTTCTGCATTCAAGCTTTCTGTTCTCTCTCTCTCTTGTGCGTTCATCTTTTCCTTCGCTAGTTGTCAGCTCTTCCTTTTTCCCTGTAAGATTCTCTTCTTTTCTTCTGTATTTCTTTTATTCACTATGGTTTATCTTGTGGAATCTGTTAAGAAATTTCGTTCCGATTTTTCCATTCCTTCCTGGGTAACTCTGGAGGTTCTTTCTGAGCCTTTACATTATTTTCGATTGGCTGAGGGACATTGGTTCCCCAGTCTATTCATTGCTGAATGTGGATTTTCTTTTCCACCAAACCCCTTATGCTTAGACAACTGTCAGTACTTTGACGTTGTTCCTGCAAAAATAGTCCCCAATTCATGGAGAATAATTAATGGGGTGTATAAATTAAATCTGACTCATGGGACCCGTATAGGGATTCCTGAAATTATGTATTGCTATATATGGGCTATTTT
Source organism: Sambucus nigra (assembly GCA_949130495.1). NCBI lineage: Eukaryota > Viridiplantae > Streptophyta > Magnoliopsida > Dipsacales > Adoxaceae > Sambucus > Sambucus nigra. The sequence goes on along the minus strand of CASBWL010000561.1, from coordinate 818,723 downwards.
AGATAATGTTTATTACTTAAAAACTAGGTTTTTAAATAGGGCTCTTGTAGTTAACCTCCCTGATGCAAATAGAGATTATTTTGAACATGGAGTGATTATTAAAAATTGGCAATATGCCCCCTTGGTTGGAGATGCAGTATACCAGGGTCCTAAATGCCCCCCATATGGCAATGGGATAGGTTTATTCTCATTTTCCTTTACTTACGAAATTATGCTTTTATCATATTTGACAAAATGTATGACTGATATTTCATTATGTATTTGTTTGCAGTTGATAGTAAAACAAAAACTCCAAAAGAATCAGAGGTTAATATCAAGCATCTGAAACTTATCTGGGGTTTGCATAAGAACGTGGAAGACGACCACATCAGGTTTGCATCATATTTACTGCAGTATAGGAGCTATACGACTTCTTATACTGCTCGTCATGTGATTAGATCTGTTGAGCCATCCTCAACTCCAGAGGATTCTTCTTCAGATTCTCACCTCCCTTTAAGTCAGAGAATGGGAAAGAAAAGAGCTCCTCCTGCTCTATTTGATGACACTACTTCTGTTGCTGAGGCCAAGAAAAGCAAAATTGATGTCCCAGAGGGGACTAAGAAGGTGGATGTTGCGCCTTCCAAAGCTGCCGAGAAGCCCCCAGTGGCTCCGAGTAGGAAGGTTGCTCCTGTGGAGATGACTGCTATCTCTCCGACCTAGAGCTCTTCCTTGGTTGAAATTGCTGAAGTTCCTTTGAGGAGATTGAGGAAATCGTCCTCAGTCCATTTGGCTGAAATAGCCAATCTGACTGAAACCATCTCCTCTCTACCAGCTGGTGGTGTTGGTGTTCCAACCATCATTCCTCCGAGCTCTGCCATGAGCTCGGTAAAAACTTGGATCATACCCGAGGTCCAAGGAATTGATGAAAAGATTTCTAGGGATATGCTGACATCCCTAGCTACCCGTTACCTTGCTTCAGTAAATTTCTCACACTCTGAATTTCCTTTCTTTCTTTGAATACTTGTATTTTTGTACTGACATGTCACTTTTTTCTTTGTTTAGCTGGTGAATTGTTTTAACAACATCGTGAAGAAAGATGAAGCAATTAAAGCTTACACCTCCTCGTCGGGGGTAGAGGATGCTCTGCTGGGTTTGACCCAATCTTTGAAAGATTCTCGTCAGCAGTATAGTGAGGACAAAGCTGTCTGGGAGAAAAAGTTGTCTATAGTTGAAGCTGAGAAGGTGAAGTTGGTTGAGACCTCCAAGAATTTGGAGAATAAGGTGAAAAGTTTAGAGATTGAGCATAAAAAATATGACGACAAGCTCAAGAACTTTGGAGAGCTTGAAGATAAGCTGAAAAAGGCAGAGGAAGATTTGTCCGTCCTGTGAGATGTAAAGCGCCAAAAAGAAGAATTGGATGTGAAGTTAAAGACTGCCGAGGGTCTTCTATCCGAGAAGCTCTCCTCGGAGAAACTGAAAAGAAAGCTAGTAGTTAAAAAATCCTTCGGCTCTGGCTGGGATAAAGGATGGGACAAAGGGATTGCTGCGATGACATCCCAAGTACAATACGGGAAGTTGAAATACTTCCGAGATGGATGGGTAGCTACCCTGCTGGAATTAAAGATCAAAGACGACTCTGAGCTATTTCAGCTACACCTCCCTGGTCCTCCCCCACCAATTGTAGAAGAAAAAGAAGATGAGCCCATCTCTGATGAATCTTCCATGGCCATGGGTGATCAAGTTCCTGCCTCTCTACCTTCTGCCAACGAGGACATTTCTTCCATGCCTCCTCCTCCTGAGAAAATTTCAACTCCTGCTGATCAAGATGTTGTTACCACCGAGCAACCAAGCTCCTCGTCCCAGCCTCCCGAGAAAGTCTTGGGAGACAAGGAAAAGGTGTGAAGTTGTTCGGTATCATTTCTATCTTTCATTATTTGTAATCAAACAATGTAATCTTTTTGTGATCTAATAAAATACATCTTTGTTCATCTCTGTTGTTGATGATTTGTTTTTGTTGACTGTTGTCTTCTCTTCATTATTAGTTTGTGGCTAGAATGGAACTGATATCTACACATGATACAAAGCTGATGAAACAATGCCATGAATATTATAGAGCTGGTCATACAAATTTGAGTGTATCAGAAATTGCTGACATCCTTGGCCATGATGCCTCAGAACAAGCAATTAAGGCTTATCGGTACTTGAAGGATTTACTTGACCGAGCTGTGGCCAACAACGTGGCCTACTATGACTTGATTGAGGAGCTTCATTGTTCCTTAGAATATCTTCAGAGTCATCACAATGAATCAACTACTTTGTTGCACAAGGAATATGAGAATAGGTATCAGCAGCTTTCCTCTGAGACGGGTCACAAAAAGATTATTGTTGGGTACGATGTTAGGGAGAGAACCCTAAAAGGTGAAGTTGAGGCCTGCAGACAGATCGCTGAGCTGCTGGAACAAGAGAACAATAATTTGCAGAAAAAGTTGGCGCAATACGAGTCTGCAGCTTCATCCTCTGCTGCCTTGGTACCGATCAATGATGAAGGAGTCTCCTTCTTAGAGGTTGAAAATGCCAAATTAAGGCAAGAATTGGATTCTTTAAGAAAGTCTGGTGTTTCTGCTACTGCTCGGGGACGAGGAAGAGGTTCTCGTGGGCGAGGAAGAGCTATTCAAAATGTTGTCGATGAACAAAGCTCTCCACCTGCTCGGAGTCGATCAATAGTTCTCAGCCATAATGTTGAAGAAGCTCGCACTCAATCTACTTTGGAAACTCAAGCGTTCCAATTGAATGCAAAAGATCGTTATTTGTCTGAAATGTCCAAGAAAAACCTATCTTTGGAAGATCAACTTACTGCAATAAGGTCTGCTTTACATACCAAGGATCTTTTCGCCAAAAACCTTCATGAACAATTGGATAGATTAACCTTCCAATTCCATAAACAGCCCAGGGAATTTTGGATGGCAGGATACAATGAAGCCCTTGTTCATTTAGATGCTCGTATTGAACACGCCAATAATGAAGGTTATAAGCAGGGGTGCTTGAACGCCCTGGGTGTATTAAAATTGGAGCAAGGGCATTTTTTATGGGATTATCATGCTCCAGGGTTATTGGACTTGCCTGTGCCACCTTTCAAATTGGACATGGAATGGATCCCAGCTCGTTCCATTCCTCGGAGTTTAATTTCAAAATATCTTGGTGACTATAGTCTTCATTCTCAGATTGAATTATCTCGTCCTGAGCATCTCTTGGATACACCTTCTGTGATGAACGTCAGAATGCTCAGAGATGTTAATTTCATTAATTCTCCTCTTTGCCTAGAGGATCCTCCTACTGGTGAAGAGCCTGTTTCAAAAGCTAAAGGAAAGAAACCAATAGAATAGGATTTTCAATGTAATGATTAGCATATATACATGTGACCTGTAATCTATTTTGATTTTTAATGAAAGACTTTCATTTTCTATTTGTAAATCTGTATTGCTATTCTTTTGTGCTTGTTAAACACTTTATATTTGTGCATATGTATATGTTAAAAAGATAACAATTTTGTGCTGTTCATCAACCAACTTAGTAATAAACAGTTACAAGTATCAAAAATGTTCCTTTATCACTTAATAATAAAGTAATGAGTATAAAAATGTTTAAAAATTTTCCAACCAACCAAGGTTGTTAAATTGTGTTCTTCGACCAATTATAGTTAGTGAGAGTTTATCCCCGACTAACCATACTTGGTAATTTTTTGTCTTTTTCATAAAATCTGTCCGACCAACCAAGGTCGATAAATTCTCCTCGTCGACCAACTATAGTTAGTGGGTTTTTATCCCCGACCAACCATACTTGGTTCAGTTTGGAATTTTTTGTATTTTCTGGAAAGGTTTTACCTTCCGACCAACTTGTTGGCATATTTTGTTTCTTAACTAGCCAAAATTGGCATTTTTTAGAATGTTGTTCTTGTCCTTTTACCATCCAAAGTTGGTTGTGGGTTTGAACTATCAGGTTCTTTCGAACTATCTTGTCCACAAGCTCTTTTACCAATCGAAGTTGATCACGCAAGTGTACGCCTCCTAACCAAAGGAGTATAATTTGTTCTCGCTATTTTACCAACCGAAGTTGATCACGCTCGAACTATCAGGTTCTTTCAAACTATCTTGTCCACAAGCTCTTTTACCAACCGAAGTTGATCACGCAAGTTTACGCCTCCTAACCAAAGGAGTATAATTTGTTCTCGCTATTTTACCAACCGAAGTTGATCACGCTCGAACTATCAGGTTCTTTCGAACTATCTTGTCCACAAGATCTTTTACCAACCGAAGTTGATCACGCAAGTGTACGCCTCCTAACCAAAGGAGTATAATTTGTTCTCGCTATTTTACCAACCGAAGTTAATCACGCTCGAACTATCAGTGTAGTGTATCACACTAGTATTCCCCAAAAAACTTGTAATAAAAGGAAGGAGATGGTGAAACATCATCGTTTTATTCATAATGAAGGAATTGCTTTACATTTTACATTACTGATAATACTTGCGTAGGTGTTCAGCATTCCATGCATTCTTAAATTATTCTCCTTCTAGAGTTGCTATTCGGTAAGTTCCTGGTCGGACAACTTCTGTAACTCGGTAAGGTCCATGCCAGTTGGCTTCAAGTTTATTGTGCTTCTGAATGACCTTCTTTAGCACATAATCCCCTTCTTTTAAGTCGCATTTCTTCACCCTTTTGTTATAGAATAGAGTTGTACGTTGTTGGTAAGCATCATTCCTAATGGTTGCCTCTTCTCTAACCTCCTCGAGCATGTCCAAATCTAATCTTCTCATCAAGTCACTGACTGGGGAATTGAAATTTAGCACTCTGTGCGTTGGGAGACCCAACTCAGCAGGTATTATAGCCTCACTTCCAAATGCCAGCATGTATGGTGATTCTCCAGTTGCTGCTCGGGGAGTTGTTCGGTAAGCCCACAATACTGACTGTAGCTCATTAATCCAATTAGCTTTAGCCTCACTTAGCCTCTTCTTCAAGCCATTTAGTAGTGTTCTATTTGTCACCTCAGTCTACCCATTGCTTTGAGGATGACCTGGTGCTGAATGAGTCTTCAGGATGTTTGATTGTTGACAATAGGCAGCAAACTCTTCGTTGTCGAATTGTGTTCCATGTTCTGTGATGAAGGCATGAGGGAGACCATATCGACAGATGATATTCTTCCAGACAAATTGGTATACCTTCTCGTACGTCATGTCGATAAGGGGTTCAGCTTCTACCCACTTAGTAAAATAGTCTATTGCGACGACGAGGTACTTGAATCTTCCTCGGGTGGTCGGCAATGGTCCCACCAAATCAATTCACCACATGGAGAATGGCCAAGGGTAAGTTATGGGTGTCAACAATGCTTGTGGAGTTCGTCGGATGGAGGAAAAACGTTGGCACTTATCACATCTCTTGGCGTAGGCTATACAATCAGCCCTCATCGTCGGCCAGAAATATCCCTGTGTCATCACCCTTTGTAAAAGTGTTCGACCTGCTACATGGGCTCCACATGACCCTTCATGGATCTCTTCAATCAATTCTTTCACCTCGGAGGGATGTACACATCTCTGCAAACCTACCATAATTCCTCCTCTGTACAAAACACCATTAGTTAGTACATACCGGGAAGCTTTAAACTTCGATTTCTTTGCAGCGAGCTTGTCCTCTGGCAATCCTCCTTCTTCAATATATACCCTGATGGGATCCATCCAAGATGGTCCTAGATCAAGGGTAACAACATTCATTGAATGTTCATCATCTATGCTCCGACTTTCCAGTACTTCAATTGGTATCGTTCTTCGCAGCTCGGTACGAGTAGCTGATGCTAGTCGGACCAGTGCGTCTGCTTGTGCATTTTCTATCCTGGGTATTCTGATCAACTGAATGGCGTCAAAGTCTGCCAGTAATCCCATCACCTTTGCATGATACTTGACCATTAATTCCCCTTTAACTGCATATGTTCCCATCATCTGATTCACAATTAATTGAGAATCACTGAATACCATCACTTGTTGTGCTTCCATGATCTTTGCTAGATTAAGACCTGCTATCATGGCCTCATACTCAGCCTCATTATTGGAGGTTTTGAATTGAAATCGCAAGGCATATTCTATATCAATCTCGTCTGGGGTTTTCAAAACAATTCCTGCTCCACAACCCGCTGTGCAAGATGACCCATCTACATACGATCTCCATGTAGGTAACTCGTCTTCAAATTTCTTATCCAATAGAGTTCCTCGGTGAAATATCTGTTGTTCTCTTCCATCCTCCCCTGTTAATTTTCGCTCCTCACCGACCATTTCTTCTCGCCCTTTTACCAACCGGAGTTGGTCTGGGTTTGAATTTGAAGATCTTTCTACATCCATAAACCCTTTTACCAATCGGAGTTGGTCTGGACTTATGTCTGTTGATCTTGTAACATCCATAGGTTGGTCAGTGAGCAACTTTTGTTCCTCGGGGGTATTAGGATATGTAAACTCTGCTATAAAATTTGCTACAGCTTGCCCTTTCAATGATGATCTGGGTTCATACACAATATCATATTCACCGAGCTCTATTGCCCAGTACATAAGTCTCCCTGACTTTTTTGGTTTATGAAGGGCTTATCTTAATGGCATGTCTGTATACACGATGATGGTATGGGCCTGGAAATATGGCCTCATTCTTCTACTTGCTTCAATTAATGCCAATGCCAATTTTTCCAACTTTGGGTACCTAATCTCTGCACCTCAGAAAGCATTACTTGTGTAATAAATTGGCTTCTGGACTCCATTCTCCAATATGATCAATGCCGAGCTGACCGCATGCTCTGATACTGCTAGGTATAAGTACAACTTTTCTCCCGTTATTGGCCTTGACAACAACGGAGGTGTTCCCAGATATTTCTTCAAGTCTTGAAAGGCTTTTTCACATTCATCATTCCACTCGAAAGTATTTCGAAGTGTTTTGAAGAATGGTAAGCATCTATCTGTTGCTCGAGATACAAATCTGTTGAGCGCTGCAACTCGTCCTGTAAGACTCTGCACCTCTTTCTTCGTCGTTGGCGATCGCAACCCTAAAAGAGCTTTGATCTTTTCTGGATTTGCCTCAATGCCTCTTTAGTTGACGATGTACTCGAGGAACATTCCTTCTCGTACTCCAAATGTGCACTTCGTTGGGTTGAGCTTCATCTGGTATCTATCCAATTGATCAAAAGTATGACTTAAATCAACTAGATGATCAGCAGCTTTCTTGCTTTTTGTCAGCATATCATCGACATAGACTTCCATGTTGCAACTGATTTTCTCGGCAAAAACCTTGTTCATCAGCCGCTGGTATGTCTCTCCTGCATTTTTTAAACCAAAAAGCATAACATTATAACAATAAGTACCCCTAGGGGTAATAAAAGAAGTACTCTCCCTGTCTTTAGGTTTCATCTTGATCTGGTTGTAGCCTGAATAAGCGTCCATGAAGCTGAGCAGCTCGTGCCCAGAGGTAGGATCCACTAACTGATCAATTCTGGGTAATGGAAAATGATCCTTTGGGCATGCTTTGTTGAGATCAGTGAAATCAACACATTCTCCATTTGTTGTTTTTCTTCTTTACCATCACCACATTCCCCAACCAGTCCGGGTATTTCACATCTTCAATGAATTGAGCCTTCTGGAGCTTGTCGACCTCCTCTTGAATGGCTTGATTCTTCTCGGGGCTAAATACCCTTCTTCTTTGCTTTACAGGATTGATCTCTTTATTCACATTGAGTTCATGACATAGGAAGTTTGGATCTATTCTTGGCATGTCTTCATGACTCCATGCAAAAGTTTTCTTCCTAGTTCTCAAGAAAGTTATTAACTGTTGTTTTATTGAAGCATCCAATGATGAACCTATCTGGGTTATTCGTTCAGGGTGCTCGTCGTCTAGAATAACATTTTCTGTAGATTCCACCACCTGTCCTTTTACAAGTTGGGATTCATCTCTAGGATCGAGAGTTTCAATCTCTGTATCTTCTTCCACCTGGTAGGTAGTAGTCTTTTTCCTTGATTCCTCAAGCTCCTCTTTCTCAGCAGATGAATAATAGCATTCCCGAGCTACTTTTTGGTCACCCTTCACAACTCCTACTCCAAAGTTTGTTGGGAATTTTAAGCATTGATGCACTGTAGATGGAACTGCTTCGAATTTCTTCAAACCAACTCTTCCCATGATGATGTTGTAGGCTGACTGCACATTCTTATCCATCACAAAGAAGCGTATTCTTTCTGTTCGACAAGCAGGCCAAGTTCCAATGAATATATCTAACTTGATCGTCAAAAGTGGAAAAACTTTCTCGCCAGCAAAACCCAGGAGGGGTCTGTGATAAGGTTCCAATTGAGATAATTTCAGGTTCAAGCTATCAAAGCATGAATAGTACATGATGTCTGCCGAGCTTCCATTATCTACCAACACCCTTGAAATCACTACTTCCTTCATCCTCATTTTGATTACCAGAGGATCGTCGTGAGGATAAAGAACACCGGCCAGGTCATTTTTTGAAAAACCAATGACCAGCTTTTCTTTGTTTACCTTCCTTGGACGATCATCCTCGGCCAGATTTATTCGCTAAATATATGAATAAGCTTGAGCCTCTCCGAGGTAAGCTTTGCTTTCTGCAGTATGGTCTCCTCCTCCTGCATCTCCTCCTGTAATAACATTACAATCAAATGATCCAAAACGTATGGAAAATACCTCTCGTTCGGGCTACCTTGGTTTCTTGGGAAGATCGGGGTTATCCGCTGGATCATCTTCATGGTCCCTCTTCTTTTTCTCCTCTGTTCGGCGAGGAGATCTAGACCTCTCTCTAGTTCGATCATTATTTCTTTTTTCGCCTCCCCGATCAATATATTTTGCTAGCTTTCCTCTTCGGATGAGTGTTTCAATGTCGTTCTGAAGAGCTATGCAATTTTTGGTCATGTGACCATGATCTTTATGAAATTCGCAGTACTTATCTCTACTCCTCGAATCAGGATCTGACTTCAGTTTCCTTGGCCATTTTACCTCCTCGTTGTTGTTGATTTCTTCCAAAACATGATTAATACCCATTTTCAAAGGAGTATAAGTGTCATATTTCTTCAAGACTTCCCATGATGACTTATTATTTCTGGAGCGTTTATCACCGCCATTGCCCTTATGCTCTTTATTCTTAGACTTGTCGGCTTCCACCTTGGTGTCCTTATCTATATTCTTCTTTGCAGCCATAGCTTCCTCGGCATTCATGATTTTGGCCGCTTTTTCCATCAGTTCTGACATAGTTTTAGGTGGATCTTTCGCCAAAGTATAATACAACTTATTAGGCAACAACCCACTCATCAAAGCGGTGATTGTTGTCTTCTCTTCGTAATAGTTTTTCGTTATTGAAACGAGTTATGTAATCTCTAGTACTCTCACCAGATTTTTGTCTAACACTTAACAAACGTGCTACTCGTTTCACTGGCTTTGCTCCAAAACAGAAATTGCCGATGAACAACTCAGCCAAATGAAAGAAAGTTGAAATTTTTCCCCGAGGAAGATTGTTGTACCAAATCTGGGCAGCTCCAGTAAGAGTTCCAGAGAATGCTCTACTTCTCATCTCGTCGGGGACAGCATTGATATCGGCGGCAGCTTGATATTACTCTATGTGTAGAACAGGATCTGTCTTTCCATCATACTTGGGGGTCACCACAGGTGCTTTAAACTTTGACGGGGTAGGAAAACTCGCAATGGCCTGGACAAAAGGTGCCCCTTGAACAAAAGTTCGTTGTAAGGGATTCTTCGCCTTAGGCATTTCTCCCAATCTATCCTCCAAACGCTGAAGGGATCCTTTCCACGCTTCATTTCCTTCCTCGGGCCTATTGGTTCGAGCAATAGATCATTCTGAAGTAGCCTCCTAAGATTTATCTTGACGAGCAACTGGTCGTGATTGTGCTGATCCTTCTCTTAGATCTGATGGTCGTCGAAAACTCCTCGACATGGTCTTAGGTGGACTCCTATTCCTCCTAGGGCCTAATCGACTGAAAGGAGACACCCTACTCAATCTTTCTAAGGCACTAGGTCTTTCTGGAGAGAGGGTGATACGTTGATCAGTATCTGTAGCCCTTATTGACGAAGTTCGTCCAGGTTGATAAGAGAAATCATCAGACTCCTCATTACGATATGACTCAGTACGCCTGGAACGTGAAGAAAGTAAATAAGTTTTCCTCTGACCGCTTTGTTGTCCTGAACGTGCAGGTGCATTGCCATGAAGGGTTTGTATGAGTTGCCTCATTGTGTCTTGCATGGAGGTTTGTCCTTGAGCCAGATTCGTCATAATTCCGGCCAGATCTGGAGGTGCAGAGGGATTTGGAGAATTTACAGCATTTCCAGCGTTTCGATTGCTAGATTCTGGATTATCCGCCATTGATAATGAATGATTTTTGGTGAAAAACGACAATAACAATCGTTCCCACAGACGGCGCCAATCTGTTGATGTAAAAAATTAGATCGCTCTAATTATTCAATCACAGATAAATAAAATGAGACAAAGATTTTTAAAGTGGTTCAGCCTTATATGAATGGCCTACGTCCACTATTATGTTATTGCTGAGTGTTTGGGAATTCTCGAGTACAAGTTCTCTCCAAAAATTCCGATCCCCTTGAATGAGGGTGATACAAGGTATTTATAGCCCTTAGGATGTACATGAAAGGGTTGATGTATTAAATGATATACATACGAAAGGGTAATACATTTAAGGCATCGTGTGCGTCAAGATGATGAACATTCAATGAATAGTTGAACTGTTGATTATCTGGCAATTAATGATACGGTCGAGATGCAGCTCGGACCGCCTTAGTTGCTCGTTGCTCAGGAGTTCCTCGGAGAGTTAGAGTACCTCGGAGTGTTAAAGTTCATCGGTGTATCCTCGTTGCTCGGAGAGACTATGAGTTAGTCGGGGAAATTAACTTCCTCGTTGCTATTGTGCTAAGTAGATTGACACGTGTTCTCATATTATTCGTCCACATCAGCATATTAATTTTGGTATCAACACTAGGGTTGGGGGATTGTATTCTCGTCATGTTTTTCTTCATCATATAGTTTAAAGTTTTAAATAATTCTTCATCAGGATTTTAGGTAATTTAGCATAGCTGCATTTTTTCATAATTTCATAATTTCTTAATTGCATCTAGCATAGTTATTCCATAAATCAAATCACCTTTTTCTTTGCCTTTAGAGTCAGAGTTAGGATTTCCTTGTCTATCCAACGTCGTTACAATTTCATTGTCCTATTTCCCTGAGGATACGAACCCGACTTACCGGGTTTATTACTAACACAATAGGCTTGCACTTGAGCCTAGAAGAGAACGCACATTAGAGACACTTTCTGAGTCGCGTCAAGTTTTTAGCTCCATTGTCGGGGATTTAAGTAGACTTAAGATTAAATCAAATCAATATAAAACTTTGACCAAAAATTTCCAAAAATCGAAAAACATAAAAAAATTCAAAAATCACAAAAAAATCCATCATCATCTCTCATAAGCTGTTAATGAAAAATTCTGAACTCACTCCCACACCCCATAATACTCAACCCCGCATTCACAAAAATCCAATAGTTGAGTACGACCCCGATAGACCTCACACTCCTAACGCCACACAGTTCTGGATTCCACCTCCCACACCGTCACACTCAATATTAAATAACACTCCATTTTCCTTCTTAGGACACACCTCCGAGCACACTTCGAGCACACCAAGTGAGGACACCGAGTCTTTAAGAGAGAGATAAATGTCGCAACACGGTAGTGCAGCCGCTGGTGAGGAAGAGGCCCTATATCGCCCGTTGAGAGAAATCTTATATCCCGAGCGCACTGTCACTTCGGGATGCATTATACTCCCATTTAATACCGAGAAATTTCATTTTAAAAAAGGGATGATCGAGATGTTACCCCATTACCATGGTATGGATTATGAAAAGCCGTATCTCCACATTAGGGAATTTGAGGATGTGTGCGATACTCTCAATGATCAAACTTGCGCACAAGAGGTGATCCGCCTCAAACTCTTACCCTTCTCGCTAAAAGATAAAGCTAAGACCTGGCTATGGTCTTTACCTCCAAGATTGATTCCATCTTGGAACGAGTTGCAATCTATATTTCTTAAGAAATTCTTTCCACCACATCAAACAATCTCTCTAAAGGCTCAAATTCAAGCTTTCAGACAATCAAAAAATGAGCCATTTCATCGATGTTACGAGTGTTTCAATGAGTTAATTACATCATGCCACCATCATGGCTTTGATACAGCGCAAATCATTTCCTTTCTCTATAATGGGCTGAATCTTAATTCCAAACAACTCATTGAAACCATGGGTAGTGGTCCTTTTGTCGAACTTGATGCCCACGATGCTGAGCTTCACCTGAAGTATGTCGCCGAGACTACCCAATCCTGGGATACATCTAATCCTAATGCTCAAAATCGAAATCGTCAATTGACCACCACTCCAGTGGCGTTCGGTCTATTTCACGTAGATAAGAATTCTATGATGGACATTCAATTGGATATACTTGAGAAAGGATTGTGAGACCAATGTGAGGTATATGGAAGAGGACCAACTGGATCCATACCAAACCCTGTCGAGAAGGTGTGTGGGATTTGTGAGGCCGGTCATTCAACTGACGAATGCCCGACTATACCCGCTTATAAAGTGATGCTTCAGGATCAAGTTAGTGGTATAGGAGGATTTAAGGGTAATTTTGGTGCACCGCATGAGAATTCTTACAACCCTTCATGGAAAAACCATCCTGGTTTTAGCTATGGGCAACAACAAGCTGCGATGAACCCTACTTCACATATTGCCCCTCCTCCACCATAACACTTTCAACAAGGTCCACAAATGCAAGGACATGTGCAAGCACCACCACCTCAAGGAGCATATATCCCTCCACCGCGGAGAACTCTCGAGGATACTATGAATCAATTTATCAATAGCCAGACTACAACCAATGCTAGATATGATCGCTTGATTAGCGTCATAAATGCAAATCTATCAAAGATACAATCCTCGTTGACTGTCTAAGAAAAGGGTAAGTTTCCTGCCCAGGGCCAAAGACGTCCCCAAGGTCAAATTAGTCTTAGCTCCACCTCTACTGAACATCAAGAGCAATGTCAAGCTGTGACCACTCTTCATAGTGGGAGAGTCATTGATTTGTCACCTCCCCCACATGACACAACGAAAGACAATGAGATTTTGCCCGACACAAAAGGGGCCGAAGATGTCCCCTTGAATGAGAGTGACAAAGAAGACACTAGTGAGCTAGAGGTAGTAGTGAAACCACCCACTGCGGTACCGTTCCCTCAAAGGTTGATTCCTTCCCATAAAGGAAACCAACGTGATGATGTGCTAGACGTGCTAAAGAAAGTAAAGCTTAATTTACCTTTCCTCGATGCCATTAAGCAAATTCCAGATTATGCAAAAGTCATCAAAGACTTGTTGATGGTAAAGAGAAAGATGAAGGTAAAGAAAAATGTTTTTCTAGCACAGAACGTGAGCTCCATTCGACTTAACGATCTCCCACCTAAATTCAAAGATTCCGATGCACCCACCATTTCCTGCATCATTGGAGAAAATAAAATCGAAAAATCCTTACTTAATTTGGGAGCAAGTGTTTACTCCATCTATAGGCAACTTGATTTGGGCGACCTCAAGCCCACAAGAATCACTCTCCAATTAGAGGATCGAACTATGAAGATCCCATGAGGTGTAGTTGAGGACGTGATCATCTAAGTTGACACTTTTTACTTCCCGGTAGACTTTTTCATTTGGGACACGGAGCCTTCCTTCACCTCGAGCAATCATGTTCCCATCATTCTCGGGAGCCCATTTTTAGCTACGGCTAATCCTATTATCAACACTAGGAATGGGAAGATGCAACTCACTTTTGGGAACATGACCTTAGAGACCAACAGCCTGCATATATCCCAAAATACGGGGGAAGAAGATGATCTTCACGCGATGAGCTTTATAAATGAGATAGTAGAGGAGTACTTCAAGGAGAACTGTTGTGGAGACGCCTTAGGGTCCTGTTTAGTGTCGAGACACGAGAGTGAGGGGTCGTACATCGAATTCGAGAGGGAGGTTGAGGAGTTGAGAGAGTTACTCTATCAGAGAGCATAGGACGAGGACGCGAGGGATATAAGTTGGGTTTCTAAATTCGAGGAGTTACCTCTGAGGGATACACGCATGGTTCCTTCCAGCAAAAAATTTCCAACCCTTGAATTGAAGAAACTTCCATCCCATATTAAATATGCATACCTAGGAGAGGATGAGACATTTCCTGTTGTTATTTCCTCTAGCCTAGACGAAGAGCAGGAGGGTAAACTGTTAAAATTTTTGAGAAAGCACCAAAGAGATTTTGGTTGGTGCATTGCCGATTTTAAGGGGATAAGTCCTTTGATTTGCACTCACAAGATCCATCTCGAAGAGGATGTCAAGCCCTCATGAGAAATGCAAAGAAGACTAAATCCCAATATGAAAGAAGCAGTGAGAACCGAAATTATCAAGTTATTGGATGTCGGGATTATCTACCCAATCTCGGATAGCAAGTGGGTGAGCCCTATTCAAGTCATCCCGAAGAAGTTGGGCATGACAGTGATTGAGAATGCTAAGGGAGAGCTTGTTCCCCAACGTACCACCACCGGGTGGTGCATTTGCATTGATTACCGAAAACTCAATGCGGGAACTAGGAAAGACCATTTCCCCTTGCCATTTGTTGATCAAATGCTTGAGAGAGTAGCAGGCCACCCATACTATTACTTCCTTGAAGGTTATTCCGGATATAACCAAATTGAGGTAGATGTACTTGACCAGGAGAAAACGACCTTCACTTGCCCTTTTGGTACGTTTGCCTACAAACGTATGACATTCGGCTTGTGTAACACACCCGTGACCTTTCAAAGGTGCATGTTGAGTCTATTTAGTTACATGTTCGAGAGAGGACTCGAAGTGTTCATGGACGATTTCAGCCTTTTTAGCACCTCTTTCGATCTTTGTCTTGAAAAACTGGAACAAGTACTTGCCCGGTGTGTGGAAAAGAACTTAGTGTTGAATTGGGAGAAATGCCATTTCATGGTCAGTGAGGGAATAGTTCTTGGCCACATAGTATCATCCAAAGGGATAGAAGTTGATACGGCAAAAATAGACGTCATAGCTGATCTTCCCCCACCAAAATCGCTCAAAGATGTGCGCTCCTTCTTGGGACACGCGGGGTTTTATCGAAGGTTCATTAAGGACTTTAGCGCCATCACTATACCCTTAAACAACCTACTCATGAAGGACACCCCATTCGAGTTGACGAAAGCATGTCAAAACTCTTTTGAAAAACTAAAAACCATCTTGTGTCCGCTCCCATCATGCAAGTTCCGGATTGTTCTTTACCATTCGAACTTATGTGTGATGCTCGCGATTATGCGATAAGGGATATTTTGGGCCAAAGAAAAGATAATCAGGCTCACATCATCTACTATGCTAGCCGAACTCTTACCGAACCACAACTCAACTACTCTACCACGAAGAAGGAGTTGCTAGCGGTATTCTTTGCCCTTGATAAATTTCGGTCATACCTTATCGGTTCTCCCATTACTTGCTTCACCGACCACGCGGTATTAAAATACCTACTTGCAAAGACAGATGCAAAGTCGTGCCTCATAAGGTGGATCCTACTCCTACAAGAGTTCAATCTCTCCATTAAAGATAAGAAAGGGGTAGAAAACGTCATTGCCGACCACTTATCATAGCTTTCGTCCCACGTACCTAGTGATCCCATACCCATGGACGAATAATTTTCGGATGAGAAACTATTTGCTACCTCTTCATTGCCTTGGTTTGCGATATAGTGAACTACCTTGTCACGGGAGCCATCCCTCCCGATTGGACATCGCAAGATAAGAAGAGGTTTATTAATTGGTCGCGCATGTTCTTCTCTGATGATCCTTTCCTTTACACCGAACAAATCATCCGACGATGTGTACCGAATGACGAGATCCGGAAAGTCATCCAGTTTTGTCATTCGGAACCCTGTAAAGGCCACTTTTCGACGAAAAAGACGAACGCTAAAATTCTGCAATGCGGCCTCTATTGGCCCATAATATTTCGGGATGTGAACGTTGCTTGTAAATATTGTAATGGGTGCCAACGGATGGGAGCCATTACCCGATGAGACATGATGCCTCTTACCCCCATACTCATTATTGAGATCTGTGACTGTTGGGGTATTGACTTCATGGATCCTTTCCTCCCGTCCTTTGGTTTCCTATACATCCTTGTCGCGATAGACTATATTTCTAAATGGGTGGAAGCTATAGTTACCAATACAAATGACAACAAAGTGGTGATTAAGTTCCTGCAGGAACACATACTTTCCCGCTTCGGTGCTCCGAAAGCGATAATCCGCGATAATGGCACGCACTTTTGCAATAGGCCATTTGAGAAGCTAATGAGAAAGTATGGCATCGTTCATAAGGTTGGAACGACTTATCACCCGCAAACGAATGGGCAGGCCGAACTAGCAAATCGAGAAATCAAGAACATCCTTGAAAAGATCGTCAATCCTACCCGAAAAGATTGGTCACATAGATTGAACGATTCGCTATGGGCCTATCGCACCGCATATAAAAATCCACTCGGCATGTCACCTTTACGCTTTGTGTATGGAAAACCTTTCCATCTTCCCGTAGAGTTAGAACACAAGGCGTATTGGGCGATTAAGCAGTTGAACTATGCCATGGATAAGGTTGGTGAAGCTCGCAAGCTTCAATTAAATGAGTTAGAAGAGCTACGCAATGACGCGAATGAGAATGCTAAAATTTCCAAAGAAAGGATGAAACTCGCTCACTATAACATCATTCATCACAAAGAGTTCCTTCCCGAAAAAAAAAATGATCCTCTATAACTCTCGGCTTCATCTCTTTCCGGGCAAGTTGTGGTCACGATGGGCTGGCCCGTTCGTTGTGAAGAATGTTTTCCCTTATGGAGTTATTGAGTTAGACGATTTGAAAGTGGGAAATACGTTCAAAGTAAATGGACAACGCTTAAAGCCATATCTAGAGGCGTGTGTGGAAGAAGTCGAAACCGTTTGGTTATCGGACCCCATTTATGGGGTAGAGTGAGATGCTACAGTAAGGTCGTCGCACCCCCGACGCGTATGGGGTGAATTCTTTTGTATAGTAAACGAGAGTCGTGTGCGTAGTGAGAGTCCATAGGATTAGGGTACAATAGGATGAAAGCATTCACATGTTTCGGTAAATTGAGTCAAGTTGCGTTGATCATTGATATCAAGAGGTTTTTAGTCCAAAATTGATAGGGAGTATGATGTGAAAGTGAAAATTTTTGGAGAAGAGCGATCGAAATTAAGTTAGGGGACGAAATCCAGCTCAGTCCAAGCCTCGGACCGATTCCTTTAATTTTGGGCCGGACCCGTTTGCCCTCGACTGGTTCCTTTATTTTTGGCCGGATTGGTTCGTTAGTTAAAATGGCTAGCATATTAAAGGACCGGACTGGTCCAGTCCTATTCTAGCCAGACCGGTCCGCTTTTGCCAGAAATTCCCCCTTTCCCAAGGTGCACCCCCCCCCCCTTCTCCCCAATCCCCTCCCTTCCCTCCTAATTCGTCCCCCCATACCCAAACCTTCAATTTCCCTCCCAAATACACCCCCTTTTCCCTATAAACCATTTCTCTCCAATTCCAAACCCTACCCTCACCCTTCCACCTATAAATAACTACCCATAGCCTCCCTTTCTCTCCACACCTTCAACCACATCAGTCCTCTCTTCCCTCTCCCTAATTTTCCAGCAAAACCTCTCCCTGTTATCATGGACCAATGACCTGCCCCCACCAAATACGACTCCACGGAGATCCTACACTCCGGCCATGGGGAATTATGTTCTCGCTAAGAGGAGCGTTGGTGCAATCGATTCTTCAGTCCGGATCGTAAACTCCACATGGAGCGTGCTGTCCAATGGACAGGTCTGCCTAACTCCGTCACCACCCTATTCATGGATAGGGGTTGGTACCGATTTCTTAATGAACCGTAAAAAGTGGTTTGGTCAACCGAGGTCCGTTCCTTCTATTTACCCTTGTTCGGACGGGCCAATTCGAATCTCAAGCATACGTGGATGGTACTGTCATCCCCTTTTCATTGGCCCTTCTCACGGATAAGTTGTCTGAATACGACATTCTCGATGTTCAAGAATTCACATACCCAAGGAACATCGCCCCGGTCGCCAAAGAATTGATCATGGAGCGCATTACCCCCGATGTTGCATGGAGGGGGCAAATCGTCGTTGTTGGCCGTCACAATGAGAAAGCATGCCTCACCTTCCAAATAGTGTGTGCAAACATTTTGCAAACGTCCAACGATTCAGCGATACGTCCCTTCCAGGCCATATTGACCTACCACCTCTTCGATCCCCACACTTCCATTCACCTGGCTCGCACCCTATATGCCGACATCATGGTCGCAGCCATGGATGAGAAATGTGCAACACCACTTCCATATGCACATTTGATTACCTCCATCCTAAAGGACGCTGGCATTGAGGCACCGCTCGATCGTAATCGCCTCCCAGGTCCTTTTGGACAGGGAACCCGCACTAAGAGCGCCAAACAGCTAGTCGTCCTTCGGGCGACGCGGGGAAGTGATAGCGAGGACGATGCTGACTTGAGTGAGAGAGAAGAAGAGGGAGAAGAAGAAGCCGACACTGATGTGGAAATGGCTGACGTAGGTACGGATAAAGAGTCGGCGGAAGAAAAAGATGACCCTGATTTTTAATGGTGGGGTAGAGCCCTCACGAACCGTATGTCGGCCCTTGAGATGAGATTCGATAACTTTTTGACCGACTACCGTCGTGATACGAGCATGATATTCCGTTTCCAAGAGAACTTGTACCGACGCCAAGGGGATCCCAACGAACCATTTCCATCCTACTTCTATGGCCCCTATGGCCCCAACGCGCCCAACTCTTCCCAACCCCCGCCCCAGTGAAGCTTTATTTGGTTGCGGCAGTATTTATTTGTTTTCCTTGTTTCACATGGTTGTATGTTTTTCCCTATAATTATACCACAGTCCTGTTTTATATAAAATCTGCATTTTCTCCATTTGTTTGTTTTATTTATCGCATTTCTTATTTTGCCTTGTTTAGCTTTTAGTCCTTTTTGCTTGAGGACAATGCAACAGTCTAAGTTAGGGGGGGGGGGGGGGGGTGACAAGTGCGTATTTCTAAAACTCCACAAATTTTCAAAAATGCCCAGATATTTCAAAAAAAATATCATAAAATTTTGAAAAACCCAAAAATATATTTGTTCAAAATAAATAAAAATTGGAATTCAAAATTTTCAAAAATATCATTAAAAGTCGGATTGAAGTCTCAAGTTGTAAAATTCAACATACACAAAGCCGAAATTGGCTAAAGATGGAAATTGAGCGAAAATTGAAGACTTAACGAATAAATGTGGAGATTAACAAACCCAGGGAGATTCAAGTCTATCACTTTTTGTGAGTTTTTAAATCAATCCGAGTTAATTGTTAACTCAAAGTTCTTTTCAGCATCTAAAAAGTCATCGAGGATCTCAATCCTTTCATTTTGATCGATTATGAAAAACGTGTGTGATATTGCTTTGAAAAATGTGCCAAAATTGTTCTCTAAACTTAAATTCATCTCGAAACGCATATGGTAACGCAATTGGTATTTTGTACAATGAAGTAGGCCCTAGTTTGTCACCTAAAAATATTGGCCAGAAAAGATGCAAAAACAAATCAACCCTTTTGTAACCCAAATTGAGCCAAATAGATTTTTCCTTTCATTTGACAACCCGAAAAACCCAAATAGCCCGAAATTGAGAAAAATGGAAAATTTTAGAATTTAAGTCCGAAAAGTGCATATAAAGGGGCAAGAAAAAAATAGATATGCTCAACAAAAATAGCAATAAAAGAAAAGAAGTGAAAAACAGAAGAAAAAAATAGAGAAAAGGAAGAAAAAAATGGGCAATAGCCTGAAAAAAGCACAAATGGACATCATAAATAACTTTTCCAATTCCACCCTTCCCTACCATTGTATTTTACCCCATATACCTTAAAACCCGAAAAATTCCTAACCGAGTCTAAATTATGAAATTGGTTACCGTGTGGAGAGCTAATACACCAAAAGATAATAAAAGAGATTGAATGTGCGAATTAGAGGCAATGTTCCCGTTTTTAAAACCGTATTCCGTTGATGAGATCCTATCACTGTAAAATTTATTTATTTCTACTTGTGTGCATGACTTTGCATCCATTATATTTACTCTTTATATCACGCATACCAAGAGAATATCCACATTCTGAGTGATTCGTTTGAGAGAGCATTCCGTGAGAATTTGAAATCAGAACAAATTTTTGGATAAGTAACATAATGATCAATCGGTGGAAATCCGTTGTTAAATTTTTGGCTTTGCACACACGCACTACGATTTGAGACTTGTAAATATGACTTGATGATGACTATTTTCTGGGAATGTTTGAGTTATATAATTTTTGCGTATTTTGATTTTTCCTTGAGTCAAATTTTATGGGTATATTCTCTGTAAACCCTCACGAGACACAACTCGTCCTACTAGGGTGACCTAGGGGTTTAAAGGCTTGTTGCATACACTAAATGCAATCGCTTTCCCATGAAAAAAGGTATTCTATCCCAATAAAATGTTTATCAAGAGTTGAGCCTTGCCAAGATTCTTTTACATTGCTCGGGACGCGCAAAGTTCTAAGTTAGGGGGATTTAATTAGGCATAAATTCTTCCAAATTTATCCCTTTAATTTAGTTACTTTTAGCACCTCGAACAACGTAATCAATTAGATTTTATCTCATAATCTTGCTACTGACTTATCCTAACGACTACACCGAGTTCTGGTATAACGAAAGAAAGAAACCGGAAGAATCAAGAAAGAAAAGAAGGAAAAGTCAAAAGGGAAAAAGTGTAATTTTTACCCAGAATTCGGATGAGTCATCTAAAGAAAAGTTGAAGAGCCTTCAATTACGAGTACAAAGGAAGAGACGACACCTCAGTCGGAGTTCCGTTGTGAAATTTATGAGCAGTCAAAGTTGGAGAAAAAAAGTCAAAGGCAGACCGATCCGCAGGAGGACCGGACCGGAGATTTATCAAAACTGAAGAAAAACAAAAGAATTGATCCTCCTCGGATCGATCCGCCCAAGAAATAAAAGAACCGGTTCGGATTCCAAGCAAATCGATCCGCAGGAGGTCCGGACCGGTCCGACTATCGAGTTTTGAATTTTTATCTTTCTCTAATGGAGAGACCTAGTGCAACTAAAACGCTTGGAATTTTGTAGGGTATATAAACCCGAGTTATTATCATTTTTAGGAGGGAGAATTAATATAATTTTCCATTCTTTCTGTAAAACCCTAGTTTTGAAGGTAGATTGCAATTTTAATTCCGAGAGTGAAGATTATTCAGATTTCTGTGATTACAAGTGCTCTTAATTGCTATTTTTACTGCTTTGGTAAGATTAGGAGTTAATTTTCTTCAGTCTAATTCCTTTCTACATCATTCTACAAATTTTTCTTAGTTTAATCATGGTTTTCTGCAATTCAAAAAATGTTTCCATTAGTTTCAGCATGGTAGGCTAGATTTTCTAAGGCCGGGATACATGAACCCAACCTGATGTGATAGTTGCATGTGTATAACATTAATCCTATGAATTTAGTGAATTATTACGACCGTACTGTGTAGCAACATGACAATTGTAGATCTTTGGATCTCATTTTCTTTCGGGTAACCGGGATGCTTTAGAATGCAATTCGAGTGTGACTATCGTAATACCGATTTACTCGTCCTCTGATTAAGTGTGGTGCGGGCTTGAACCTCATATACGTAATGCTTGGGAGTACTAAATTTTGTGTCTAATTAATCAGTTAAATTTACGATTAGTATTATACCTAAAATACACTAGTGTTGGGGGATTGTATTTTCATCCTGTTTTTCTTCATCATAGACTTTAAAGTTTTAAATCATTCTTCATCATGATTTTAGGTAATTTAGCATAGCTGCATTTTTTCATAATTTCATAATTGCATCTAGTGTTGTTATTCCACAAATGAAATCACCTTTTTCTTTCCTTATAGTCAGAGTTAGGATTTCCTTGTGTATCCAACGTCGTTACAATTTCATTGTCCTATTTCCCTGAGGATACGATCCCGACTTACCGGGTTTATTACTAATGCGACAGGCTTGCACTTGAGCCTGGAAGAGAACGCACATTAGAGACACTTTCTGAGCCGCGTCATCAATATTTGAGGATAGGTACGTCTAGTTTTAATTGATATGATGATGTCCTTATAGATGAGTGCCTTAGTGATTATTGGACGAGGGATGTATCTTATAAGCCCTAGTTGGAGTTATGAACCAAATGTGCTAAGGGTGTCACATGTGTAGCAATGATGAGTTGAAGTGACAAGGGAGTGAACCTTAGGTATTCCCTTTGTGGGTTAGTTTTTGAAATAATGATGCAACATTTGATGAATAGGGTGACACCGGTAGTGTATACCTAGAGATGTATTGTTTCAAAAAAATTTCATGTATCCTACCAAAATCCTTAGTAGTGTTAACTTGTGGTTTAATGCATGGTGAATAGAATTAGTTGTACTACAAAGGTCCTTGGAGTATCATTGGGATGAAAGGTCAACTTGTTATGATGCCTTGAGGCGTCTGATGACTATGACCATTCATGTTAGAGAATTATTAAAGGATAATTGGGATGAGTGGCCAACAATTATCAATTTGAACGTGGTGAGATCATAGGGCACGATCAATTTTTGGAAATCAAAGTTGATAAAGTCTTATATAGCCTTTGGTGACAATTTCTTGGGCACACTTGGTGTCCTCAGGGGATTATCCAGGCTATATTTTATAGAATATGTTGTGTCAGGTGATAATACGTGGAAAATTTGGTGATGACCTTAGGTTATCGATTAAGTTCAAAGGAATCGATTCATAAAGGCATGAGTGAGGTTGCCAAGTTTATTGTAGATAGGTAGTGCAATCTTTTGGGGTGAAATTAGAAATTCACATCATGATTGTGTGTAATAGTCATTGTCTCGAGAGGACCAATGTAGGGAGGGTCGTATTAGATTGTGACGAGTATTAGGAACACATTAGAGATTTGATCCAATAATGTTATGATTGAGGCCATGCATATAACAAATTTGATGGGGTGTTGCTACATGATCAGTATGTTCTAGGATGACACTAGTAGGGAAATATGTAGGGCTTGGGTCATCTTGTTTGACTCATGTGGACTCGAGTGGGAACATTCGCATGATACTTGTTGCCCTTATGGTGTTAATCATGAGTGGTTGGTCATTATTTGGAGTCAAATGAATTGAACTTTGGGATAAGAGATAGTGATATTGTGATGATGATAGCTACCATAGGGTAAGTGCTTCACCGAATCGAGTAGTGCCTAAGTAAACGTTGGGTACCACTATTGTACAATAAAGTGAGATAGTAATCTAGGTGTATTAGATTGGCGACGTCTTCAGTAATGAGATGGATATAGTTGGTGTCGATAAGGATGTTAGCATTTGTCGACCGCGTGGATTGTGTTTTCCAAGGATGTAAGGAGGAGGTCTTACTCCTAAGGAGGAAGTCTGGAATATGGCTTAACATAGAAAGATAGGTTCGTATGTTACTTTCATCTTGTGATGATGAATGGTTGAGATCCAATTCATCACGATTGGTCACTCAAGCCAGGGTATATGGCTAGGATAGTACCCAATGGGTTTGTATGCGATGAGTGATAAGACTTCAAGCACATATAGTTGGTTTGTTTACCATAAATCTTAGCCTGACGCATACATGTGAGATTTTCTTAAAATAGTTGATTGTTCCTTATGACTCATGTGTGTCCCTTTTGGTTTCGATGATCAAGGATCGATATTACCACATATTTGGTAGTTCAGACCATGTTATGGTACGACGCGATTGGACCTAGTAGAGTGCAGGTGGACCTGGAACGGTCAATGCAATTCGATAACTGGGCGCGCCCTATCGAATGTATTCTTGCTATTACATAAAGTTTATTGTAGGGGTGGATACGATTGTGTCCGAAAGGTTTGCTCATAGTATTTTCTCTGTTTAAGATTAGTGACCTTTCGACTGGTCAGCATGGCAGTCAATGGCTCTCATTGTAAAGAGCGGGGTGATGACTTGAGGACATTGTCTAGTGTTAGAACTCAAGGTAACTTAGCACATAGTGTTACTTTTCCATGGTGAGTGGATTGGTGCGATGCTTAAGTAAGTGCTTAAAGTGAGACGCCTAAAGTAATACAAGGGTCATCAGAGTGACGCAGTGAAAGGTATCAGCTGAGTGTGCAATGATGATTGGACAGTGTGTTACTCCTCAGAGTGAGTAATTGGCGACGTAAGGTTAATATCAGTCTCGGGAAAAATTGTGTAGTCAAGATGACTTAAAAATTAGTGGGGACATAGGATATATAGTCCTAATTATTGAAAAAGGTTCTTGATAATGAATTTGGTGATTGTTTGTATTAAGATTAAACCATGGGTGAGTATCAATCATGAGAGGGTGTTGTGTAACATACCGCCTAATTAAATATCGGGTGATTAGTCCTTTACTAAATTAAATTAGGATTTACAAATTGGTTCAATCTTAGTATCACTGCCGAAAACCAAATTAATTACTGATCACTTATTACTTAATTAAACCGATGCCAAATTTTTTCTTCTATTAAATCGATAACAACATGCGGAACTAAAATAAACCATATACCAATAAAACCCAATCCATCACAAGCTATAGATAAATAGAATCCTGCAGAATAAACCATCGGCTAAAACCAAACCAAATAAAATCCAGTAATAATAACCAAAACTAGTACAAGTCTGAACTGAGATAGTTTCAGGAGAAATTTAGGAATTATAGGCAAAAAAGGAGAACTTACATTTTTCAGGGAACCGAACTGATTTGCCCCCTGAACCGAACCGGTTTGCCCCTCTGAACCTCTTCTTCTTCATTTCGCATATGCATTTTTCACCATTAATACACATATAACATCAATGATTCTCCATTAAACTCCAAACCAATTCTCCAAAATACTTCTGACATGTATTATGACAGTTTTTAATGAAATTTTTGCATCAAAACATTACGAATATCACTCTAGAATGGATTTAAACATCTTATCCTCTAGAACCCTAGGTTTTCATGTTCTTCCTCTATTATTCATCGAATCCCAGATTTAATTCATGGATAGTCATAAAAATCCTATATTTTATTATCCTGTATAAATATCAAATCTTTCTACATGCAATTCCTACCCAAACATGCATTTAAATCAATATTTTCTTCCAAGAATCATCAAAATAATCAATATAATTGAAACCCTAGTCACATGGGTATTATAACTTCATATTGATAGCAATAAACACTTGCCTTAGTACTGTAGAGTCTGATTTCATGGATTAGAAGTTAATTTGATTGTTTTTCTCCTCCAATCTTCCTTCCCAAGTGTTTATGGTGCAAGACTCCCTTAAATTTCTCAAAAACCCTTCCTTAATCTCTAAGATTGGTCTTTAATGGCTTCTCTATGTTTACTCACCTCTAAACCCTAGCCCCCAATCCTTATAAGATGATTAAAAGTTCTAAAATTTGTGGGTTCCCCATAATGTAAATTGACCAAAATACCCTCTTATGGTCCTGGTTTAGCTTATAATCGACTAGTGACTCAATCTTCATCCCCAGGTATACTATTTTGACTAATTCGACCCTTTCGGACTCATCTGTGACCTCGCAATCATAATGTGAATCACTCGAAGCAAATATCCCATCTTGGCCCTAAGTTAGTCTACATGTGACTCCCGATTGAAATAAATTCCAATTACGCCCGTATCACTCGCTATGATGTATTTTCTAATAACTAACCATTTAATATTCACTTAGTAATTATAATTCACAATATTAATCCTTATCTCACTCTCGATTAATATTTAATAATCACAATATTATTCCATTCAATTAAATTACTTCTCTCGCGTAATTTAAAATAAAACAATTTAATTACAGAATTAATTAAATCTCAAATATACAGAAAAATACGGGGTATTAAATAACTCTGGATACTGCTCTTGCATGTCATCCTCCCACTCCCAATTAGACTCATTAATGTTGTGGTGTCCCCACTGCCCTCTGACTAAAGGTACCACCTTTGACCATATCTTTCGCTCATTGCGATCTAGAATAGCCATGGGTCTCTCCTCATAAGAAATGTATGGCTGCAAATCATTATCCTCTAATGGAACGTGCCAAAAATATCTCTCACTCCTCCTGTACTTCTTCAGCGATGACACATGGAACACGTCATGTATTCGCTGAAAATGCTTTGGTAAGACCAATCTATATGCTACTGGTCCCATTATCTTGATAATAGGGAAAGGTCCCATGTACCTTGGTCCTAAGTTCCCCTTATTTTCAAACCACATAACTCCCTTCATGGGAGACACCCGTACTAACACCTGGTCACCAACCTCTAAATCAACGTGTCTCTGATCGGTATCAGTATAACTTTTCTTCCTATCTTAAGCTATCCTAATCATCCCCAGACAAGCTTAATATTGACAGCCGTCTCCTATATCATCTCAGGACCCAATAAGTTGTTATCCCCCCACCTCTAACTAGCAAGATGACGAATGATAAGGTCTCCCATAAAATGCCTCAAATGGTGCCATACCGATGGTAAATTGGCACAATTTGCTATACACAAACTCTACCAATGGAAGGTATCGCTCCCAAACTCCCTTATAATCTAGGATGCACATCCTCAACATGTCTTCCAACATCTGGTTAACCCTCTCAGTCTTCTCATCTCTTTATGGATGGTAAATGGTACTCAACCACAAGTATGTGACCATGGCCTCTTAAAAAATCTACCAAAAGTGGGAAACAAAGACCTTGTCCTATCAGATACAATGTTAATCGACAACCCATGCAGCTTCACTGTCTCTGCGATAAACAGCTGTGCATACTAACTCATCTCGAAATCGGTATGAACTGGCAAGAAATGAGCCACCTTGGTCAACCGATCCACTATCACCTAAATGGAATCGTGATGCCTCTGCGATGTTGGTAACCCAGTAATAAAGTCCATCAAAATGATCTCCTACTTCCACACGAGAATCTCAAGTGGTTGTAGCATCCCTAAAAGTCACTAATGGTCAACTTTCATAATTTAGCAGGTAACGCACTTTGAAACAAACTCTGTTATGTCTCATTTCATACTCGACCACCAGTACTATCACCTCATATCCTCATACATCTTATCCCTACTAGGATGTACTGTAAACCCCAAACCATGAGACTGTGTCATAAATACATGTCTCAAATCCTCATCATCTCTCCTTATAAGTCTCCCATTAAATTGTAGACCTCCCTTTGAGATGATCAAGAAAGACTCTACGCCCTCGGCTAATAACTGTCATACCTCGTCCTCATAAAATTGATCCTATGCTTGTGCCTTCACTATACGCATCATAATCTCGGGAGTGATAGATAAAATTGCCATGCATGCTTGGGAAACCTTATCATCGTGTCAAAGCTTACTTCACTTCTCCTTCTAGTCCTCTGCTATCTCTCATGTAGGTCATCGTGTCAACGCATTTGCCACCACGTTAGCCTTACCAGGGTGATATCGTATATCGAAATAGTAGTCTGTCATAAATTCTAACCACTGCCTCTGCCTCATGTGCGGATCCTTCTGATTAAAGAGATACTAAAGTGACTTGTGAATCGTGAACAAAGAGAACTGCTCCTCCAGAAGATAATGTCTCCATATCCTCAATGCAAAAATGTCCACTGTTAACTCAAGATCGTGGATGGGGTAATTCTTCTCATGAGGCTTAAGCTTTCGGGAGGCATAAGCTATAGACCTCTCCTCTTGCTTCAATACACCCCCAAGTCACTGCAAGGATTCATCGGTATAGACCTGGTACTCCAATACTCCCCTAGGCAAAATAGGTACTAGTGTTGATGTCAACCTATCCTTTAGCTCATCAAATGCTAACTGAAAATGACCGCTCTACCCAAACGGTACCCCTTAGTGAGTCAGGTTTGTCAATGGACCCGTAATCTTCAAGAACCCCTTAATGAAGAGACGATAATACTCGACCAACCCTAAGAAGCTATGAATCTCGGTCAGTGTTGTGGGCTTTCCCCACTCCCTCGCCGTCGATACCTTACTCAGATCAATAGCAATGCCCCTATCGAACACAATATGGCCCAGAAACTGCAACTTTTAAAGCCAAAATCCACATTTCTTGAGTTTAGCATACAACTGATGATCCTGTAGTGTCTGCAGAACCATACAAAGATCCATTACATGCTCATCCTCTATACGGGAATAGACCAGAATGTCTTCTATAACCATGATCACGAACTAGTCTAGGAACTCCCTGAATACCCTATTCAAGAGGTCTATGACACCATCGACGCATTAGTGAGCCTAAATGGCATTACCCTAAACTTGTACAATCCATACCGTGATAAAAAATCAATTTTAGGATCGTCCTCTTCCTAAATACGTAACTAATGAAACCCATATCAAAAATTAATTTTGGAACAGTATACCGCTCCCCTAAAATGGATAAAAAGGTAATCGATCCTCGGTAACGGATACTTATTCCATATCGTGACCTTGTTCAGCTCCCTGTAATTGACAACACACAAGCGTACTGAACTATCCCTCTTCTTCACAAACAATATTGGTGCACCCCACGATGATATGCTCTGTCGAATGAAAGCCTGATCGAAGAGCTGCTCAATCTGATCTCTCAACCCACGTATCTCTAAAGGTTCCATATGGTAAGTTGCTCGAGCAATTGTCTCAAACCTAGTGCTAAATTTATAATAAACTCAATCTCATGACGTGGTGGTAGCCCTGATATTTCCTGAAATTTGTCCTCGAATATCCTCACAGTTGAAATCAAGTCTAACGGTATAACTACCTCCTATGAGGTCTCCTCCTCAATATAATATAAGTGTGTGCACGATCCTTCTTTAAGAAGAAGCATTTCCATAAGGAACATCTTCTTACCTAGAATAAAAAACACAATGGTCCTCTCATAGCAATCTACCATCGCCCGCCAACCAATCCATCCCCAAAATCACAATGTAACCCTCTATATCTAACATGAGGATATTCGCCGCTAAGATCAGTCTCCCTTAATAATATTGATTCCTCTACAAATTAAGTGTATCAATAAACCACTACCCATCGGTGACTCTACACACATAAGGAGACTACCGGCTATATCTAATGAACTAAAAGCTTAAGCAAATCTATTTTTTATAAAAGAATACGATGCCTCAGTTTTAAACAAAATCTTACCCTCGAGCCAATGAATAGTAAATGTACCCTCTATTATCGACGGTGCTGGCGGCATGGATATGTCCCAGACGTTATACACACAACCGTAGTGCATCTACCCATACTGCTGTTATTAAGTTAGTGGTGTTGGTACTGCAAGAGGTATTGGAGCCTTCTCTCCCAACTGAGCACCCCACTGTTATGCTCCCCCCTTCTATAGGCAATCCCTCCTCTTATGAACCTCCTGGACATATATAAAGCACTTACTCTGGAATACCCTCTGTCTCTGGCCCTTCCTTCTGTCCCTAACCCTGGTAGCCTTACTAGCTTCGGCCCTGTTGTCCTCCCCCTTGGTTCCCTTGGCCCTGACGGCCTTGAGGAACCTGCTACTGATTTGGGCCCTGCTGACCTTATCAGTAAACGTGTCTGAATATCTTAGCATTGTTCCTCGATCGAAAATCCTATCCTTGTTGACTCACCGTCTACTACTGCTGTGGTGCTCCACTGGCACTACCCGCATTAGCCTTGATCGGATGTCTAGACTCTAATCCTCTTTTTCTTTCGTTCGCATGGAAGCGATAATCCTGGAAGTGAACAAGTGCGGTATTGATGACATCAGTATATGTCACTAATGTGGTGTTACCTATCAAATGTTTCCTGATCTACCAGGCCGGACCATCTAGAAACTTAGTTTCCTTTTTTTATTTATTTCTCACCTCATATGGCATAAAGTTAGCCTGACGGGTGAACTCCTCCTCATAGTTAGCTACCGAGTGGTCACCCAGAATAACTACCCCAAACCTCTGATGCCACTAGAGACTGGGCCTGGGGCTAGGGAAAATGGGCTACCATAGCTTTCATGGTTGCTTTGACTGCTTGGGCCATAATATCTTCCCCCTAGGCAGTTCGAAATCATATCTTCTGGTGGCAGTGCCTGTGGCTCCTGTCAAGGCTCCCTCAAACCCACTCTAGCCTCGGCCCTATCCACTCGCTCTCTCTTTAGTGGCATCTAAAAAATAAGTCGATTTGGTATGAGTTCGCAGTCATTACAATTAAAATTGAAGAAATATGTAAATCACACATACGTCAAGATAAAAGAAAAAGTCCTAATAATAGGGCTCTAAATCAAACGAACTCTACACTAAAATCATAGTAAGCCGTACATATCCTATGGACTCTAGAACCTGATGCTCTGATACCATCTGTGACACCCACCTAATTATATACCGTGTGATCAGTCCTTTATTAAATTAAATCAGTATTTATAAATTGGTTCATTCTTAGCATCCCTGACAAAAATCAAATTAATTACTAATCACCTATTAGTCAATTAAATCGGTGACAAATTTTATCTTCTATTAAACGGATAACAACATGCGTGTGACACCCCGACTAATTAAATACCGGGTAGCTACTCCATTATTAAATTAATTCAAAATGCCTAGTTGGCTCAGTTAATAGCATCACTGTCGAAAACCTTTTAAAGATTACTAACCACCTAGTATTTAAAAAGTAAGTTGCCAAATTTTAATTTAAGTCTGATTAACATGCAACAAGTGTAAAGAAGAAATAAATAACACCATTCACCATACTGAAGTAAAACGAATAACCATCACAATAGAGTAAATAAAGTCTGGAGGAAAACTCCTCACTACAATCCCATAACTGAAATGAATAACCGAATACTGAAATAATACATGCTAAAGTCTGAGAACTGAAATGTAAAAGATGTCTCTAAATAGAAATGGGCAACATGCCCAACAACTGATAGATAGTGACTCTGGAATCCAAAAAGATAGAAGCGTCTACATGCAAATCCCTATAGCTTCCACAGCCAGCTACAGCTCGTCACCTGAATGAGTATCCTATGCTTGGTGTCCTTGTGGCTGGGCACCTAAAATGGTTTTACAAGAAAAAGATTTGAAAAGCAAACGGGTCAGAGCCCGAATGTGGAGTTATATTTTTAAAAACCTGCAAGTGCTTTAAAAACATTTAAAACATTAAATGCAAAGTACATGTTAGGACGTACACTCACATGATATTCTCACCTCTCGTCTAACTGTGCACTCCTAACGTAAGTACCCATCTACAATGATATAAACCACTAGCTAAGTGACATCATAACCAGCTAGACTGTAATAGTTCCTACCCTTGTTACCCTGTCCTATTAACATATAACGCTCGTAATTAGATAGGGATTTAATGTAAACTCAGATGCTCAATATGCAATATATTTCTCTAACAGCTAACTCATTATGTTTCTCGGAACAATACCGTAATTATTTATACAACATTAACATGAATGTTCTCATTAATTAAGTGTATATTATTCACATCATAAATATACAATACAAGAACCCTGAGAACTAAGCTGCGGTGCACACATACTCTGCTATCCATCTCGGTACATCACGTACATAAGGATCACACATTCCGAATCTCTCAGGAATAGTTCAGATAACACAAATCACAAATAGTGGAGGCGAACACAGTCACATCACATGGGTCACGCACATACCTACGCTCCCACGATCAGCGGACTTATAAACATCACAATAAGTCTTTCTCTGACCTATGTTCATCGAGGTACCAGTCTATATCCCCCCCGTAGGCACACAAGGATTAGAGGGTCCTAAGCGAACGCAACCTCCCGTGATAGCAAGTCTGGTAGGTATGTCATACACACAATTCATATACCAATACTAAGTAAACACACATCTTAGTAATACCGTATTTTAATCGTAGTACATATTGCACTCTCGTACTAACTATAATTATTACAATTTGTACTATTCCGGTTTGTAATCATACGCGCCATAATTTCTCACGTCGTAGTAGACACTCACGTCTCAACCCAAACCGTCCATGTAATACAACTCTCGTATGTAAATTCCTTCTCATAAATACCCAAATGTCCCGATTCTATCATTACTACATCTACGGAATGATATCTATATCCTCGAATAAGTTTACGGAACTCCAAAAATCAAAACAGTCCAAAATGGCCCAAACTGCCAGCTCGTTAGAAGTCTCGTTCGAACGAGACTGTTCGAACGAGTTTGGACTGTCAACTCACTAGAAGTCTCGTTCGAACGAGGCTGTTCGAACGAGATCCAGTTCGTTCGAACGAACTGTCCCTTTTAACGATATCTCGTTCGAACGAGATATCGAACGAAATCAGAACTCATTAGCAATGACTGGTCAACTCGTTAGAAGCTCGTTCGAACGACCTGGGGACTGCTTCTAACGACTGACCAGTTTCGGCCCAGATTTTTCCCCAATTCGTTTTTCATCCATTTTAACACATCAAATCTTCTAAACTAAGTCCCAACCAATCGTTTAAAGGTCCATAATCAATACTAAACATATATAGTCACATCCTAACATGTTTTTAAGGGATCAATCCATCCTAACATCAATTAAATTTACAAATTTCTACACTTTTTCCCAATATCTCAAGAACATGAACCCTAACTTTATATCATCATCAATTTCCAGAATTTAATTCATTTTAATTTCTTCTAATCACAGTTATTATGAGGGAAATCATCTACCTATCATACTACATGCAATTCTCTTCCAAATTTTCAAGTTCTAAACTCCAACTACATGGGTTTTCATTTAATCTTTCAAGAACAATCAAAATTCTTCAATTTCTAACATGGAAAAGACATTCTCTGAATTTAAATGAAATAAAGTCACTTGCCTTGGTTTGATTCCTGATTTTGGTGTAGGTTTGATGAAGTTTTCTGCAGAAATTCCTCTCTCCAAGCTCCTTCTCCAATGGTGGCTTAAGGTGGCTAGGGGTTGATTTGGGGAACTTAGAAAACCTAAATGATAACCTACGTAGCCTTCTAGGTTAATATGGGTTGGTTATGGGCTTAGTGGGTCAAATCCACATCAGATTTAATTAACCAATTTTCGTCACTTTTAATTCCTCAAAATGTAAAATTACCAAAATACCCTTTAAGTTGCCGGTATGGCCTAAAAATATCCCGGGACCCAAACTATACCCCCGGCTAGTGTTTTCTGACTATCTCGACCCTTCCGGATGCGTTGGCGCACTCAAAACGACCATACGGATTATAGATTTTAAATTCACTTTTATTATCAAAATATTATACCGTGACGCGGCGGTCCCACGCGTCTCAACAAAATTTCTAAAATGTCGTATATAAATCTCATGAAAAATATTATAATACCAAGTTCATATATAATCATATATGCACATAATCAAATACCAACTCGCATCTCGTAAGTATTTTTAACCCGGATTAATTTCCAATTAATACTCATTTAATTAATTAATCTCAAAAATAAATATAGCCAAGAGTACGGGGTATTACATACTCCCCCCCTAATAACTGAATTTTGTCCCGAAATTCGAAACTAGAAAGTACCTGCTAAAAACAGCTCTGGATAACGTTCGCGCATCTCATCCTCGCGCTCCCATGTGGACTCCTCGACATTGTGATGTCGCCACTGAACACGCACTAACGGAACTATCTTTGACCGCAGTTTCCTCTCACTTCGGTCCAAAATAGCAATTGGCCCCTCCTCGTAGGAGCTATCCGGCTGGAGATCGATGTCCTCCATAGCAATGTGAGAATGGGCCAAATTATCTCTAAGGTATTTCCTCAGCGAGGAAATATGGAACACGTCGTGAATCCGATGCAAGTGCTCCGGTAGTCCAAGTATATACGCAACCGGTCCGATTTGCTTAATGATAGGAAACGGCCCCACATACCTCGGTGCCAACTTCCCCTTCTTCCCGAAACGCATAATCCCCTTCATCGGAGATACCCTGAGCAAAAACTGGTCCCCCACTTGGAACTCCCTGAAAAAACTCTTCGCATCAGCATAACTCTTCTGCCTGTCTTGAGCTACCCGAATGCGACTCCGAATAAACTCAATCCTTGCCGAAGTATCCTGAATCACTTCTGGCCCAAGTAGTTTGTTGTCCCCCACTTCTAACCAACATGCTGGGGAACGACAAGGCCTACCGTAAAATGCCTCAAACGGAGCCATGCCAATAGTGAACTGTTAGGAGTTGTTGTAAGCAAACTCCACCAGTGGAAGGTACTGCTCCCATCCACCCACGAAGTCAATAATGCACATGCGTAGCATGTCCTCCAACATCTGATTGGTGCGCTCTATCTGCCCATCGGTCTAGGGATGATAAGCCATATTCAACCGCAAACTCCCAAAACCGCGAAACAAATATCTTGTCTCTGTCAGACACGATATTTAGGGGCACACCGTGAAGTCTCACAATCTCTGAAATGAAGAGCTGGGCATACTGTCCCGTGGTGTAGTCAGTCCTTACGGGTAAGAAGTGAGCGACCTTGGACAACCTGTCCATAATTACCCAAACGGAGTCGTGTCCCCTCTGCGACGTAGGTAACCCCGTGATAAAGTCCATGGATATGCTCTCCCACATCCACACCGGGACCTCCAACAGCTGTAGCAATCTTACTGGTCTCTGATGATCCACTTTTACAAGCTGACAAGTGGCGCATTTCAAAACAAACTCAGCGATATCTCTTTTCATACCGCTCCACCAATACTGCCGTCTCATGTCTTGGTACATTTTGTCCCCTATGGGATGTACCGCGAACCGTGAACCGTGCGACTCTGCCATCACTTCGTGTCGTAATTCCTCTCCTTACGGAATTACCAATCTCCCATTGAAGCGTAATCCCCCGTCTGAGCTAATGGTATAGGATTCGGCTCCCTCTACTAGTAATCGAACTATCTGCTCCTGACCGAACGAGTCATCGGCCTGTGCCCGTACTACCTTCGTGACAATCTGCGGTGTAACGATCATCACAGACATGAAAGATCGGGCCACTGCATCCTGGTAACCCAATTCCTTCCACTTTGCTTTCCACACCTCTGCCACCTCATCTGCTGGCCTACGGCTCAACGCGTCTGCTACCACATTAGCCTTACCCGGGTGGTACTGGATGTCGAACTGGTAGTCTTTTACAAACTCAAGCCACCTACGTTGCCGCATATTCAACTCTTTCTGCATGAACAGGTACTGTAGAGACTTGTGGTCCGTGAACAGTTGGAACTTCTCCCCCAAAAGATAGTGCCTCCAAATCCGTAGGGCAAATACCACCGCTGCCAACTCCAAATCATGCGTGGGGTAATTCTTCTCATGAGGCTTAAGCTTACGGGAAGCATAAGCTATGGCCTATCTCTCCTGCTGCAATACACCTCCAAGTCCTTGCAAAGACGGATCAGTGTAAACCAAATACTCAACTCCCGGTCTCGGCAATGCTAACACAGGTGATGAGGTCAATTTGTCCTTCAATTCATCGAATGCCAACTGATAGGCATCACTCCAGATGTATGGCACACCCTTACGAGTAAGATGTGTCAAAGGACCTGCTATCTCCGAGAAACCCCGAATAAACCTCCTGTAGTATCCTGCTAGACCCAAGAAACTAAGAATCTATGTTGGTGTCGTGGGCTGTCCCCACTCCCTCACCGCTAATACCTTCCCCGGATCAACAGATATCCCTTGGTCGGAAATAATGTTACCCAAGAACTGGACTTCCTTCAGCCAAAACCTGCACTTCTCATATTTTGCATACAACTCGTTCTGACGGAGTGTCTGCAAAACCTGCCTCAAATGCCCGGCGTGCTCCTCTTCTGTCTGAGAGTAAACCAGAATGTCATCAATGAAGATAATGACAAACTGATCTAGGAAATCCCTGAACACTCTATTCATCAAGTCCATAAACACTGCTGGAGCGTTGGTCAAGTCGAAAGGCATAACCCGAAACTCGTAAGAACCATCTCTCGATAAGAACGCAGTCTTCGAGACATTCTCCTCCCTAATACGCAACTGATGGTATCCCGATCTCAAGTCAATCTTCGAGAAGAAAGAAGCTCCTCTCAACTGGTCGAATAAGTTATCGATTCGAGGCAACGGATACTTATTCCGTATCGTGACCTTATTCAACTCTCGGTAGTCCACACACAATCTCAGTGAACCATCCCTCTTCTTCACAAACAAAACTGGAGCGCCCCAAGGTGAGGTACTCCTTCGAATAAAGCCTTGTCCCAACAGCTGCTCTATCTGATCCCGTAACTCTCGCATCTCAGCAGGAGCCATACGGTCCGGTGCGCGTGCTATAGGTCTCGTACCCGATAGTAAATCTATAACGAAGTCTATCTCTCGACTGGGTGGTAAGCCTGGTATCTCCTGAAACACATCCGAATATTCCCTGACTACTGGGATAGAATCTAAAGGAATCACTACCTCCTTAAAGGTATCCTCCTCAATGTAACACAGATGAGCGGTCGATCCTCCCTCTGGGCGAGGCATCGCCACTACAAACATCTCTTGCCCCGGAATGGCAAAAACAATGCTCCCGCTAAAGCAATCAATCATGGCCCTATATGCTACGAGCCAATCCATACCGATGATCACATCGTGAACATGCATATCTAATACTAACATGTCCGCAGGTAATACCAAACCACCAATCTTTACCTCCACTCCCCGGCATATAAAGAAAATAAGTGACCCATTCCCCAATGGTGAGTCGACACACGTCACTGTGCTCTCTGCCGTAGCTAACAATCCTAAAGCTTTCGCGAAGTGTGTAGCTATAAAACAATGTGTAGCACCCGTATCAAATAATACCCGACCCATGGTGCCATGGATAGGAAACGTACCCTCGATCACAGGCGGCGCCTGTGGAACTGCAGTCTGGTGGACGTTGTAGACACGTCCATACTGTAGCTGCCACTGCTGAGCTGGGACTGCTGGAATGGGTGGCAATGCTGCCATCTGTGGTGGTGCGGGGAGAGCGGAGGGAAACATAGGCCTCTGTGGCTCATGGCGAGCACCCTGCTGCTGCTGCTGTGGGGCCCTGCCCCTATCAGGACAATCCTGCTTCTTATGGCCAGTCTTGCCACAAATAAAGCACTTCCTTGGGAAGTTCCCTCCCCTCTGCCCCTGTTGTCCTCGGACCTGGTGGCCGTTACCGTTCCTCCCTTGGCCCTGCTGGCCCTGATGAAACTGCTGCCCATTCTGCCCCTGTTGGCCCTGATGGCCGTTTGGACCCTGATGGCCCTGACGGAAACCTCCCTGCCCTTGCCTGTAGTTCCCTAACCAGAACCTCTTATTATCCCCCTGCTGGGAGCCCTGCTCATTCTGTCTCAGCCCCTGACCCGATTGTGCCCCGCTGACACCATGTCCTCCGGTCCTGCCCTGATGGCTAGACTCCCCCGACCTCTTACCCTCGGCCATATGAAAACGGTGGTCCTGGTAGTACAACAATCCAGCGTTAACCACATCAGAATAGGTGGCCAACGATAGGTTCCCTAGCAGATGCTGACGGATTCTCCAAGTCAACCCGTCGGTGAACTTCTCTATTGGTATTTCGTCTGGAACGATGTTCAACAGATTAGTGAACTCGGCCTCATACTCGGCCACTGTCTTACCCTCCTGCCTCAGACTCATTAGCTTCCTCCTCATTTCCGTATGAACAGCTAACGGAAAGTACTTGCAGTCAAACCGCACCCAGAACTCCTGAATCGTGAGAGCATCCCTCTCCTCCGCGGTGGTAATGGACTCCCACCACTGCAGTGCAGATCTAACCAGGTTGAAAGTAGCTAGCACCTTCTTCTGAACATCAGTGCACTCATTCATTCTCAAGTGCCTCTGCATATCCTTCCTCCATTGGCTCGAGACTACCACATCTGAGCTACCTGCAAACTCTGGTGGATGCGCTTTCTAAAAAGCATCACGTACACGCTCCCAAGCAGACGGGAATGCATTTGCCTGTACCGGCGCGACAACCGGCGCCTGAGGTGGTGCCTGCTGAATCACGGCAATCGCGGCATTTACCGCTTGGGCTACTATAGCTACAACCTCAGCGGCGTTCATCATACCCTGAACTGGAGCGGGCTGGGGTTCGGGCGTTGCATCCCTGGGAACTCGTTGTGCACGTCGTGGAGGCATCTGAAATAAGAACAAAGTTTATAAGTTCGCTGTTTATAAACTGAAAATAGCTGAAGAACGAAGCATACACAAAAAGAATACAACAGTCCTAAAATATAGGGCTCTATATCAAAGAAACGTAGCGGAAACATAATAGCCGTACAGATCCTAAAGGACACTAGAACCTGATGCTCTGATACCACTTGTGACACCCCGACTAATTAAATACCGGGCAGCTACTCCTTTATTAAATTAATTCAAAATGCCAAGTTGGCTCAGTTAATAGCATCACTGTCGAAAACCTTTTAAAGATTACTAACCACCTAGTATTTAAAAAGTAAGTTGCCAAATTTTAATTTAAGTCTGATTAACAAGCAACAAGTGTAAAGAAGAAATAAACAACACCATTCACCATACAGAAGTAAAACGAATAACCATCACAATAGAGTAAATAAAGTCTGGAGGAAAACTCCTCACTACAATCCCATAACTGAAATGAATAACCGAATACTGAAATAATACATGCTAAGGTCTGAGAACTGAAATGTAAAAGATGTCTCTAAATAGGGCAACATGCCCTACAACTGATAGATAGTGACTCTAGAATCCAAAAAGATAGAAGCGTCTACATGCAAATCCCTGTAGCTTCCACAACCAGCTACAGCTCGTCACCTGAATGAGTATCCTATGCTTGGTGTCCTTGTGGCTGGGCACCTAAAATGGTTTTACAAGAAAAAGATTTGAAAAGCAAACGGGTCAGAGCCCGAATGTGGAGTTATATTTTTAAAAACCTGCGAGTGCTTTAAAAACATTTAAAACATTAAATGCAAAGTACATGTTAGGACGTACACTCACATGATATTCTCACCTCTCGTCTAACTGTGCACTCCTAACGTAAGTACCCATCTACAATGATATAAACCACTAGCTAAGTGACATCATAACCAGCTAGACTGTAATAGTTCCTACCCTTATTACCCGGTCCTATTAACATATAACGCTCGTAATTAGATAGGGATTTAATGTAAACTCAGATGCTCAATATGCAATATATTTCTCTAACAGCTAACTCATTATGTTTCTCGGAACAATACCGTAATTATTTATACAACATTAACATGAATGTTCTCATTAATTAAGTGTATATTATTCACATCATAAATATACAATACAAGCACCCTGAGAACTAAGCTGCGATGCACACATACTCTGCTATCCATCCCGGTACATCACGTACATAAGTATCACACATTCCGAATCTCTCAGGAATAGTTCAGATAACACAAATCACAAATAGTGGAGGTGAACACAGTCATAACACATGGGTCACGCACATACCTACGCTCCCACGATCAGCGGACTTATTAACATCCCAATAAGTCTTTCTCTGACCTATGTTCATCGAGGTACTAGTCTATATCCCCCCCGTAGGCACACAAGGATTAGAGAGTCCTAAGCGAACGCAACCTCCCGTGATAGCAAGTATGGTAGGTATGTCATACACACAATTCATATACCAATACTAAGTAAACACACATCTTAGTAATACCGTATTTTAATCGTAGTACATATTGCACTCACGTACTAACTATAATTATTACAATTTGTACTATTTCGGTTTGTAATCATACGTGCCATAATTTCTCACGTCGTAGTAGACACTCACGTCTCAACCCAAACCGTCCATGTAATACAACTCTCGTATGTAAATTCCTTCTCATAAATACCCAA
Source organism: Sambucus nigra (assembly GCA_949130495.1). Classification (NCBI taxonomy): domain Eukaryota; kingdom Viridiplantae; phylum Streptophyta; class Magnoliopsida; order Dipsacales; family Adoxaceae; genus Sambucus; species Sambucus nigra. The sequence goes on along the minus strand of CASBWL010000561.1, from coordinate 778,645 downwards.
ATGTCCCGATTCTATCATTACTACATCTACGGAATGATATCTATATCCCCGAATAAGTTTACGGAACTCCAAAAATCAAAACAGTCCAAAATGGCCCAAACTGCCAGCTCGTTAGAAGTCTCGTTCGAACGAGACTGTTCGAACGAGTTTGGACTGTCAACTCGTTAGAAGTCTCGTTCGAACGAGGCTGTTCGAACGAGATCCAGTTCGTTCGAACGAACTGTCCCTTTTAACGATATCTCGTTCGAACGAGATATCGAACGAAATCACTACTCGTTAGCAATGACTGGTCAACTCGTTAGAAGCTCGTTCGAACGAGTTCGTTCGAACGACCTGGGGACTGCTTCTAACGACTGACCAGTTTCGGCCCAGATTTTTCCCCAATTCGTTTTTCATCCATTTTAACACCTCAAATCTTCTAAACTAAGTCCCAACCAATCGTTTAAAGGTCCATAATCAATACTAAACATATATAGTCACATCCTAACATGTTTTTAAGGGATCAATCCATCCTAACATCAATTAAATTTACAAATTTCTACACTTTTTCCCAATATCTCAAGAACATGAACCCTAACTTTATATCATCATCAAATCCCAGAATTTAATTCATTTTAATTTCTTCTAATCACAGTTATTATTAGGGAAATCATCTACCTATCATACTACATGCAATTCTCTTCCAAATTTTCAAGTTCTAAACTCCAACTACATGGGTTTTCATTTAATCTTTCAAGAACAATCAAAATTCTTCAATTTCTAACATGGAAAAGACATTCTCTGAATTTAAATGGAATAAAGTCACTTGCCTTGGTTTGATTTCTGATTTTGGTGTAGGTTTGATGAAGTTTTCTGCAGAATTTCGTCTCTCCAAGCTCCTTCTCTAATGGTGGCTTAAGGTGGCTAGGGTTTGATTTGGGGAACTTAGAAAACCTAAATGATAACCTACGTAGCCTTCTAGGTTAATATGGGTTGGTTATGGGCTTAGTGGGTCAAATCCACATCAGATTTAATTAACCAATTTTCGTCACTTTTAATTCCTCAAAATGTAAAATTACCAAAATACCATTTATGTTGCCGGTATGGCCTAAAAATATCCCGGGACCCAAACTATACCCCCGGCTAGTGTTTTCTGACTATCTCGACCCTTTCGGATGCGTTTGCGCACTCAAAATGACCATACGGATTATAGATTTTAAATTCACTTTTATTATCAAAATATTATACCCTGACGCGGCGGTCCCACGCGTCTCAACAAAATTTCTAAAATATCGTATATAAATCTCACGACAAATATTATAATACCAAGTTCATATATAATCATATATGCATATAATCAAATACCAACTCGCATCTCGTAAGTATTTTTAACCCGGATTAATTTCCAATTAATACTCATTTAATTAATTAATCCCAAAAATAAATATAGCCAAAAGTACGGGGTATTACATGCGGAACTAAAATAAACCATACACCAATAAAACCCAATCCATCACAAGATATAGATAAATAGAATCCTGCCGAATAAACAATCGGCTAAAACGAACCAAATAAAATCCAGTAATAATAACAAAAACCAATACAAGTATGAACTGAGATAGTGAATTTAAAATGGGAAACACGCCCAACTGAAACTGAAAATGTAACTGAAAATAGATTCCCACATTAGAAATGAAGAATAGATGCGTCTAATCCAAAACTCTGCAAGCATACACCTGTGCCGCAACTACATATCCACGAAGCAGAATATCAATTATGGCATCCCTGTGGTTGGACACCTAAAAGGTTTTGAAAGTATATTTATAGCAAGAGTTAGTACTCAAAACATTTTGAAAATATTTGGCAAGAGTTAATTACAGTTCAAAATCGATTATTAATTACACATATTATGTACACTCTCTTGAGTATCCTCACCTCTCATCTATAGTGCATGCCTAACGTCTCTGCTTAGACCACTTAACTGTGCTACCAAAGCTAACTAGACATAAGTAACTATCCGGAGAAATCAAATCTCTAAGTCCCCGTACCACCCATATAATATGCTAATCGAATTAACATCCTTGTATGTTAAGCATTGAAATTATCATTTCAATTATCTTCTCTTTTATTCAATTAATTAAGTTTCACTACTTTCTTTAGATATGCTCTATCTATCAGTCTACTATCACACATAAGTAGAATAATCTTGATCGCATATATATATATACGATGTCTCTCAATATGACCACCATGAAACAAAAGGCATACTCTGCTATCAGTCCAACTACCTCTCGTACTAAATGGGGACTATTGGTTCGGCATGTCTCCTCGAACCCAAAATCAAATATCAAACGGTGGAGGCAAACATAGTTTTAAGCCTTGGGGATACGTACATACCTAATGTACCCAAATGACACGTCGGTCTCACTATTACATGTCATATAGAGAGCTACTCTAAGTTCTATGTTCCGGGGAACCAATCTAAACCTCACTGGAATCGTCAAGGTGGGATCGTTCACTACTCAAAAACCTCTGGTGATATCAAGTAGCGTGGGTATGCTAACTCATAACATCAATCATCAAGGTACACACACAACCTATATATAAATATTCAGTATGTATTCACACAACCTAATTATAATCGTTCATACGTAGTATAATTAACTCACATACTCCCCGTACTGGTTACTTTACGATTTAACTCACCATCGTATTATTCGAGTATTATTATCTACTATAATGGTCCTAGCTACCCCTTAATTTATTTGAGTAGCTAAGTCTTACTTGCCCTGTGGGTCCATGCCATAAGCTCACTCACGCTTTCCCGTAATTACATTCTCATTATCTTAAATTAATTACTTTGACGTTAAATCCCGTTTAATCATCGTTTTAATTCTCTCAATACGACTAAACTCGCATAACCCTATCATGGCCTACTGCAATATAGTATATCCTTCATTATAGTCTAACAATCTTCCAAAGGTTTTCGTGACAGCAATTGAGGAATTCTAGGCAAAAAGGAAGAATTTACATTTTTCAGGGAACCGAACCGATTCGCCCCTCTAAACCGAACTGATTCACCCCTCTGAACCTTGTCTTTTTTATTTCGTAGATGTATTTTTCACCATTAATACACATATAACTTCCATGTTTCTCCATCAAACTCCTAACCAATTATCCCAAATCCTTCTCTCATGTATTACGACGGTTTGTAACGTAATTTTTGCATCAAAACATTACGAATATCACTCAAGAATGGATTTAAACATCTAATCCTCTAGAACCCTAGGTTTTCATGTTCTTCATTTATTATTCATCAAAACCCAAATTTGATTCATGGATAATCATACAAATTCTCTCATTTATTATCCTCTATAGATATCAAATCTTTCTACATGTAGTTTCTACCCAAACATGCATTTAAATGAATCTTTTCTTCCAAGAATCATAAAAATAATAAATTTAATTGAAAGCTTAGTCACATAGGTATTATAAGTTAATATTGATTGCAATAAAAACTTGCCTTAGTACTGTAGAGTCTGATTTTATGGATTAGAAGTTAATTTGATTCTTTTCTCCTCTAATCTTCCTTCCCAAGTGTTTGTTATGCAAGACCCCCTTAAATTTCTTAAAAACCCTTCCTTAAGCTCCAAGATTGGCCTCTAATGGCTTCTCTGTGTTTACTCACCTCTATTACCTAGCCCATAATACTTATAAGATGATTAAGAGTTCTAAAATTTACGGGTTCCCCATAATGTAAATTGACCAAAATACCCTCATATGGTCCTAGTTTAGCTTAAAATCGACCAGTGACTCAATCGACATCCCCAGGTATACTATTTTTACTAATTATACCCTTCCTGACTCATCCATGATCTCATAATCATCTTTCGAGTCACTCTAAATAAATATCCCATCTCAGCCCCAAGATAGTCTACACGTGACTCTCGGTTGAGATAAATTCCAATTACGCCCATATCACTCGCTTTGGCGTAATTTCTAATCATTAACCATTTACTATTCACTTAGTAAATATAATTCACAATACTAATCATTATCTCACTCTCAATTAATATTTAATAGTCACAATATTATTCCATTCAATTAAATTACTTATCTCGCGTAATTTAAAAGAAATTAATTTAATTGCCGAATTAATTAAATCTCAAATATGCAGAAAAATACAGAGTATTACATGTTGTCTGGTAGGGGAACCGATATGCTTTGGGTATTAGCAAAGTTAATCCAGGACCCGACTAAGCATGATCACCAAGAAGTGGATACTCGGGGAGTGTAAGTGAATTTGATGACTTACTTAAGAGTGAGAATTAGGTTATATGGCATGATGAACCTTTTGGTGACAAACCTGTGAATGAGCGTCGGTTGTTATCTTGAATTTTGGAGACTTTGATGATTTATTCTTGGGGGATTCCTATTACTTAGAGTAGAAATCAGTAAACCCCATGAACTTGAGGATTAGTGACTCATAATTCCAGGAACAAAATATCCTAAGGATGGAAGGATGTAATATCCCGCCTCAATATTTTATTCTTTTTTCGCATAAGTTGAAATAATATGAGAACCTTAGGATTTGGATCTTGTTTATTGGGTTTGTATTCTTAACTGGCCGCATTTGGGGCCCTGATAATAATTGTTGGATGTTTTGGGAAAAAATGAGAAATTTAGGGAAATTGAACAAAGGTTATTCGAACGATTTCTGAGTCGCTCGTGAGAATCTAAGATCGCTGAAAGAGCTCTAATACCAATTTGTGAATGTTGTGTGATATCGATTGTTTATGGATTCAAAAATTTCCAATTAAAAACTTGTTTAATTAGATGTTAACTTTTGATCCAAATTAATTAAACCCACAAATAAACATAAATTTCTCACACACAAATTTCAAGAAAAAATTGCCCGCAAGGGAAAAACCGTTATTTCAATAAATGCAATAATACTTATAGAAATCTACATTGAATATTCCGCATAACACTCAACTAGGCATCAACCTAGAATCAACAACCACATCAAACCCACAAGAACTATAACTCCATCTTCGAAAAGACACACCCTAAAGCTTCCCCAATTGACTGCAGTCGTCAGCTAGTAATTCCCTCGAGAACAACCAAGTCAACAGTAGAGAAATCATCCCTACAAGAGAAACTTCAATGAGATCGTGTCTTGGGATACAAAACAATTCACTAAAGTAATTATGTTTATTTCTGAATTGAAAAACAAAAATTTTAAACCCTAAATGAGAAGAAAAAAAATCTCCAAATTGCAAATTTCTTGTATCAAAACTCTCAGGTCTTATGAAGCAAAATGGACTCAAAATCAGCTATTTATAAAAAATTACCTCGGCAGCCTCGTTCGAACTACAACTGAATGTCGTTTGAACGACATTACATATTGCTTGAAGGGACTTCGCGTGACTTATCAAATAGGGTAAAATAACCAAAACAGTAGCATGTCGTTTGATGAAATGCTTCTCGCGACCTTCGCACGACTTTACATATCGCTTGAAGACTTCGTCAGTGAGACAAAACCATATCATTTGAACGATATAAGGATATCGTTTGATTATTTCATTCAAATAACCAAAGCGAAAACATTTCCCTTTTAAAGCTCCGCCTACAGGTCTTAGAAAAATTATTAAGACAAAAAAGCCTCAGATGTTTAAATAACATTTTAGAAAAATATCCTAACACTTTAAATGAAACGTTAAAGGATTTAAAGACAACCTTACCAAAATCTATCTCGCAGAGGCTCATTTGTTGAAGAAATTTGATATTTGTATCCGTATTGATGCATGTATGATCTTGAACTTCTTCGATAGTGTAGTTGTATACGATATACTCTATTGTAAAACAGACTATGTAGAATATGTCCTTACAAATATCCCCATATGTCTATGCTGGTACAAACTAAAAACAATCCGAATTATAAAAAAACATATACAAATCTAATACCCTCCCATGAACCTAAAAAGTGAAAAGGTACTAAAATTGTAAGTTTTTAAAATTTCATAAAAAAATCTTCAACTTAAAATCATGGATACGGAATGAATGGATGTGAACAAATTCGACAGGAAAATCCATGTAATCAAACATAACATATGTACACGATGAATATGGATATTCCTAACTAATTAACTAAAAATCCTCCTTAGGTGTCAAATGTGAATTTATATGACATCGACTCAATCTAATCGACACATCAAAGTCAAATGATTTTCACACCAATAATGTCTAAAACTGTGTAATGCTTTTTCAAGACTTGGTCAGGATGTGCAAACCCGTTGATTAAATTCTAAGAAAACACCCTCATAAATAATAACTCTTTTATTTTTATAATGATGTGATCTATAACCTAATGGCCCCTTTTGGCATATTTATCCTTTTATTGCCTTTGAATTTTTTTAGGCTCTTTTCAACCTCTTTGGACCTTGGCTACTTTTTACAATGCCACATTTTTTAGGTCCTATTTTAATGGTGGCTTAATCACAAAGGATATATGAGTACCTTTCTCAGCCCTTCCCCCATTCACTTATAAATAAAGTCCCCACACACAACGGTTCATACGTGCACTACTTTCATTGTCAAATTTTATCGAATTTGATTCATTTTATAGATAGGATTGAGATGAAAACACATTTACCAACATGTTATCGATAAGTCCCATAATCAAATAAATCCATGCAAGTGTGCATTACAGGAGACTAAGCATGAAACATGTAGAAATTAATATGAAATTACATCTTAATGACTTCAAACACTATAAAGTACAAAATGAAATGATGACGCATATCAAAACACTATCAAATAATCACATGGATATGGAATGATGTTGTGACTTAGTCATCCCAAATTTCCATTCATAAATTGTTTAAAACAAAATACAAAAATGTTTTTGTGTTTTTCCAAAAACTTTCAAAATTAAATCTTTTTGGCCTTTTCAATTCTTCCTCAAAAAAATAGAAAATCTTTTTGTATTTTTCCAATTTTTTTCAAAAATAAAAATATTTTGGGTCTTTCAAAAAAATATCAAAATAAATAAATTAAGACAAATGTGGTACACACTAACAATAGATATAAAATATCATTATGAAAATCATCCTATGCTAGCAAACAATTCTAAACCTTAACCGTTAGGTGCGGAGGAGTTTTCCAACGGTGGTTACATCCTATGAAAAACATCCATCAAATAATGTGAAGTTTTGACTAAAAGAATTATTTGCTTCCTAATATGTGAAATCTCTCTCATGTATTCTCCAGATGCATCAATGTGGGTGCGTGTGTGGAAACACATGGAAAAACTCTATGTGACACACTACCCTACTTAAAGAAAAAATTTCTAAGGTCTCCTCTCTTCTTACAATGGGTGAAAACATAAACAGTCCTAACAACACCTTTACTAAAATGTCCAGGACTCACTCTCCTATGGGGTACGAGATGCCTAGGTTGCTTGGGTTGAGAGACATATGGATCTATCATAAACTCGAGAACTGACTCGGGTGCAATGTTGGAAGTGGATGCACCGTCATGACCTATTCCTAATCTTTCAACATTAACTAAAGCGGGACCGGGGAGCAACTTTCCTACCTTCTTTGATGTGTCCTCTATAGCGACCTTACCTCCCGAGCATGTTCAAGATCTCTCTCTAGTTATGACACACGGGCTTCAAGTTCACTTTTTTCCCGACCTACGATGATCAATTTCTCACTTAAATTAACCTTCACCTTCTCGAGTTGAATCGTCGACACCTCCAATCCCCTCAACACTTCTATCTCTCTCTCCAAATCTAACACCCTAAGACCTAATTCATTATTCAACTTCTTCATTTTTAAGGTCTCGGTGTAAAAATATCCAAACACAATTTGGATCTCACTTTCACCTTCGCTTCCCAACTGACTTTCACCCTCACTCTCACATAAAACACTTAAATCTTCATCGGGGTTCTCTCGTGCACAAGTATCCTCATTATCATGGGACAAACTAGGTATAATAGGGTGATTATATAAAAAGGCAACACACATCCCTTGTGAAGATTCTTCCTCGAAATCCTTCACCTTTTCCTCACTATCTTTAAGAGTGGATGGCATGGCAATCTTTTTGCCCTTTCTTTTTAGCCTAGTGGGACACTCAAATGCCCTATGCCCCTTTCCCTTGAACTTAAGACATCTATCCGCTTCCTCATTCTTTTTCTCTTTCTCTATCTCACCGCTCTCTTTAGCCTCTTCCTTCTTTTTATTTTTCCTAAAAATCTTTTTATTGGAAGAATTTTCATTGGAAAATTTAGAATTTTTTTGAAATTTTTAGCAATCATGGCCACATCATCAAAATCAAACTCCCCCTCAGACTCGAACTCATCAACTTTCACTTACTTTTTATTCTCTCCCTAGTACACTTCCTCACTCTTCCTAGAACAGTCTCTATGTGCTATTACTCTATCCTTAGGCTTGACAGTGTTAAGGAACATGTCAATTTCATATGTCTGGAGGTCTCCTACCAATTCTTCCAACTTAATATTGCTCAAATATCCTAAGGAATTCAACACAGTGACTTTCGAGATAAAACGTTTAGGCAACGATCTCAAAATATTTTTAACTACTCGTTCATCAGGAATGTGCTCCACACTATTGAAACTAATGTTGACAATATCAGACAAATGTTCATAAAACACATCAAAACAGTAAGATTCTAGCATGGTAATCGTTTCAAATTAAGTAGTTAAATTTTGCAATTTAGATTCTTTTACTACATTCTTGCGTTCATGGGTAAGTTTTAAAGCATCCCATGCTTATTTTGACGTGGCGCACGTCATGATGCGTTGAAATGCGTAGGGGTGACGACTCTAGAAAATGCACTTACCCCACGAGAATTAAAAGTTCTCCATTTAAATTCATCCTTAGTCCAGTCAGTCACATGTTTAAGATTGGTGACATTATTAGGGGTGATAGTGGGAGGAGTTCACCCTCTTTCACAAACAACCCAGATACGCTCATCGATTGCTTTTAAGGCAAATTCATGCGAGCTTTCCAATAGGCATAATTAGTCCCAGCAAAAACTAACAACCGATTATATAAGTTTTCATTTGGAAACATTACGAAATTTATCAAAATCATATTTTTCAAAAAACAATCAATATCACAAAAATTTTGCAAAAAAAGGTTCACTTGATAAATTAGAGAACCCCTCTATGATACTAATTTGAGAAGGTAAGATAGCTTAAAAATCTCTGATACCAATTTGTGAATGTTTTGTTATTTCGATTGTTTATGGATTTGAAAATTTCCAATTAAAGACTTATTTAATTATATGTTAAATTTTGATCCAAATTAATTCGACCCGAACACTTTAATCGAGGTGGAATAAATCATTCCATCACAAATAAATGTAAATTATTGACACATAGATTTCAGGAAAAAATCCCCTACAAGGGCCGAATCTTTATTCTAATAAATGTAATAACACTTACAGAAATCTGTCATGTATATTTCATAGAACACTCACATAGGCCTCAACCTAGAATCAATAATAGATTATTAACAACAAACCCATAAGAACCACAATTCTATCTTTAGCAAGGCTCACCATCAAGCATCCCCAATTGACCTTAGTCGTCAGGCAACAATTCCCTCGAGAACCACCAAGTTAGCAGTAGATAAATCTTCCCTACAAGAGAAACTTGAACAAGATCGTGTCCTGGGCTCCGAAATAATTCATTAAAGTAATTGGGATGATTTGTGAATTGAAATTAAAACCTTGAATGTGAAGACAAAAATTCTGCAGATTGCAATTTTCATGTTTCAAAACTCTCAAGTCTTCTGAAGAAAAAAGGACTCAAAAATCATCTATTTTTAAAAAATTGAGTTGGAGGTTTCATTCGAATGACAACTCAATGTCGTTTGAATGACATTACATGTCACTTGAAAGGACTTTGCGCAACCTATTAAATGAGGTAAAATAACCAAAATAGTAGCATGCCGTTTGACGAAATGCTTCTCTCGAGCTTCTCGCAACCTTCACACGACTTTGCATGTCACTTGAAGACTTCGTTTGCGCGACAACACCATGTCATTTTAACAACATAAGGATATCATTTGAACGACCAAAGTGAAAACATTTTTCTTTTAAAACTCCGCCAATAGGTCTTAGAAAAATTATTTTGATGAAAAAAGATGGCTTCGATGTTTAAAAAATATTTTAGAAAAATATTCCAACACTTTAAATGAAACATTAAGGGACTTAAACACAACCTTACCAAAATCTATCTCAGAGAGGCTTATTTATTGAAGAACATTGATATTTGGATCCATCTTCATTCATGTATGATCTTGAAATTATTCGATGCTATAGCGATATACGACATACTCTATTGTAAAACAGACTATGTAAAATATGTCCTTACAGTTCGAATGAGAATCACCCATCGTTGAAAGTGGGGATCGAAAAATATTTGAACGAGATTATGTATAGTCGAATTATTTGACTTGCCCTTATGCATTTTAATATTTTGGTCTATTGATTTAGTGAGGTGTCGAATTCTGGCGCGCCTAGATTGGGAAAAATGGGGAATTTAATATCTAGGGGTGTTTTTATAAGGGTTTTTGAGTTTATTTGGGGGATTTTAGAGTTGGAAGAAAAGAGAGAGGGTGGGTCTTCCACCATTTTATGACTCTTTCCACCCCTCTCTTTCACAAACCACAATGTCATTACTATTCTTCCAACTTATGCCACCATATTCTTCTAGTATCCCACCATATTTAAGCCTATTCCACCCATTTTCACCATTTTGAGTCGAGCTACGAATTTTGGAACGTTTTGTTTTGGAGAAGATGAAGTTAGGAGATTCATGGAGTTTGAAGAGGGTTTTGATGGATCTTTCATGGAGACAAGCTTGGTGAAGCTAGGCAACCTCTCTAAGGCCACCTTAGGAGCTGGGAGGTTTCCATCTTATTAGAAATTACGTGCATTCCATTGTTTGAGCTTCATTTGAGGTGGAAAAATCTACTCTTTGTTTAAGACTCTACTTTGTGTATCAATAGTTTTATTCTTAGAATTTGAGACTAGAATGCACATGGATAAAATGATGGGTTTTAATATAATTGGTATTAAATGTTGTTATGGAATAACAATGTTGAAAAATATGTTAATATGTTGGAAATAAATGATGAGTAAATATTTCAACGTCTTCTTAAAATAATTGGGATTTTCATGTAAAGGGTATGTTTCAAGAAGTTGGGTGCTAAACATTTTTATGGAATAAAAATGTTTTAAATTTACATTTTTATTTTACTAAAGATATTTGGTAAATTAAGTTTGACTTCTTGTAAAAATGAATATTTTATAAAATTAGGACATTTATTTGAGGTTGTAAGAAATTATAATGTCCTTTAGTCTTTGAAGTGTATGTTTTGGAAGTTTTAATAATTTTGAGAATAAAGCATGTGTTTAACCCATTTAATACGATTTTTGGAATTAAAATCTATCTCCTCATGCATGTAGACCTGTAGTGTTTTGATAATGAATATAAAAATAATTTTAAGAAGCTTTTGTTGGATTTTAATATGAAATAATAAAATAGAAATTATATTCTTCAAAGTATGTGAAAAGGGGGTTGGAGTTGTGATAAGTGTAAGGTTGTAAGCCTACATGAGAAAAGGAAATGATATTTTCTTATAAAAGTAGTCTTTAAGCGTAATTGGATTTCTCGGATAAAGAAAGTAAAGAAATGTCTATTTTGAAAAAGTGGTTCGTAAAAGTGTTGAATAAGTGTTAACGGTTAGAACATTTGGAAGTTGGTGTATGTAACTTAATAATGTTTTGAAAGATTAACACTTATAAAATTTGAAGAAAAATAATGGAATAAAGATGTTTCCAACTTGAAAGAATATTAATCCAAATGGTAAAAGGGTGATAATGTGTCAAAAACACTTGAGATGTTAGTGTGGATAACTTAATGGTGTTTTGGGAGAAAACACTTGTAAAAATGGAGTAAATGACAAGTTTGGAAACAAAAAGGGTAAAATAATAATTTTATTCAAGGTGGAACATTTTATGAAATAAAAATGTTGGAAAGTTGTTACAAAAATTGGTCCTAAATGAAGATGAGTCTGGAATAGAATCAATGCTAAAGGGTAAAGCACATGAAATGATAATTTTCAAAGTGCAACAAAAGTTGGAGTGAAATCCTGAGTTTTGGCTTTGACCCGGTAAAAAAGGAAAGTAGAATAATGTGAACATTTACAAAATGTTACAACACATTAAAAATGACGTCAGATGACTACGGGATAATTAAGAAGGGCTCGAAGTCTAAGGGTGAACGACCTAAAATCACTACCTAGAGCATATGGTGGCGTCGACGGCGGTGTGGAGCCCGTTAAAGTACAAGGTTAATTGAAAGATTCTGAGAAAAAGATAAAGAATAAAGAACATGTCAAGAAATGGATTTTGTGGTGAAAAAGTGTTAAGACAACCAAACTTGAATGAATTTAATAAATGTTTCGCTAAAGGTTAAATGTACAAGATATGTATAAATTGATTAATGTACATACATTAAAGGAAAGGTATACTATAGTGGTTAAATAGATAAGGTAAGTTACCTAAGGAGGTTTAACCCATAATTAACAAAAAGATGTGTTTGTGAAAGGTTTTCAAAAGATAAATAAGTATTCTATAACATGGTGTTCAAATGTGTTGAAAAGGGGTAATTTTCAATAAAAATACAAATGTGGAGTGGATTAAATGAAAAGGGAAATTTCAGCAAAGAAAAAGGTTTCGGTTAAATAAAATGTATTTTTTTTAATATTTAACCATGGGTGTTACATAAACGGGTAGATTGCAAAATAAGAAAGAGGAATTTCTTTGTAATATTAAGGTAAATTAACTGGGAAAAATAATGTTTTCGAAAGTAAAACGGTTTCATGCACTGATGTGTGTGTGTGTGTGTGTGTGTGTGTGTCTATATATATGTATGTATTTATGTATGCATAAAGTAGTTGCATGTACATGTTGGTATAACATGTTAGTCTTCTTCTACCGTTCTTTGTTATTCTTCATTTTGTATATTTTTCACTAAGCATTCGACTCATGCGCTCATCTTTGTTACAACAGGACGGACATAGTTTTTTATTCCGAGATCATTTTATAGGTAAGTAATCTCTTTTGTTTTAGATTAGTAGCTATGCATGTTTTGACTCCGGAAATGCCTCCCATGGGTCCTTCACATAGTTTAATTGAAAATTAGAATTGCATGCTAAATAAGTCAAACATTAAATAAATTAAAATTGGATTGGTAACATTTTATACGGTGTTACGTTGCACTGCACACCTAATGCTTGGGGCGGATCGGGTTGACCATGGGTAACCCATAAATTCGGGCGGGGCATTACAGTTAAGGGGGAATTCAAATTGTTTTAACCGTATCATAAGGGATACCTTTTAGACGGATACTAATTTGCAGTATTTTCGTACTACGTTTAGGGACGCGTAATTAAGACAACTAATTTTATTAGTCCCAAGACGTGGGTTTTAGAGACTCAAATTTTAGCCATCTCGAAAGATTCAGTCTCAAAATTTAGTTTTTGTAGTGATATTATATGTATATTCTTATGTGTTTTGTATTTAATTTCTTTATTGAAGCAATTTTACAACCATGATATAATAGTAATTTTAACCGATTGATGGACATTTTATTCTTTAACCAAATTCGGTATGTTGCATGTACTTGTAATTTTTTTTTTACTTTTGGACCGATAAACATTTTAATTTTTTTATGTTTTTCGTGCATGTTTTATTATTGGGAGTGGTCCTAACAAATCCCGTTGCATGTGTGAAAGTATCCAAATGATAACTTTGTGTTTCCTATTAGGATACTTAATTATTAAAATATGAGAAACTTTTGATATTCCCTAAAGTCAATACATTGGCTTTCCTTAAAAATCCAATTATTTAATTTCAATTTCTTGGGGTATTAATGACCTACAAATATAATCATACAGACTAAAGGAGATTTTTTGTCTCCCCACTTCCCTATGACTTCACTTTTTGGAAGGAAGGTTCTTGGATCCACCCGTGAGCATTTTCTTGGCATTCTTTTGCATTTCAAATGTAATTACTAAGTTATTTAAACTTGTTTATTTCTTTATATTTCTTTTTTATCCTTCACTTTCGGTCTCCAAGCAAACTTTCAACCCTCAAGGCTATTTTTTATTTCTTTAAACATTCACATCAATAACGTGTAGTTCTACAAGACCGGGTATTTACTCCCAATTTTATGAAAGCCTTAACAATTTTGTGAGCAATGACTCTTTTGTCATTAGGAGTATTGTTTTCCCCTTCAAAACCCCTTGTGGGGATACTCGCTACACTATTGACACTTTTTTTAAAAGAGGAGATCATATTTCCATTCACAAGGTTCTATCCCAGGTTTGAGGATCAAACCCTTCTCATCTCAAATCCTACTTGCCTCAAATCCTCATTCTCTTCTTGGTTTAGCATTTTGTCTCAAAATATTGGATAATACTACACGAACTAAATGGGTGTGTACCAGATCCTATTCGACAAGGCGAGGGACATAGAGGTGGTTGGCATATATGATGTTGTTAAACTCAGCTTGACTGATATTAAGTATGAGATGTTCATTATTTCGAGTGCAATTTAGTTTGGGAACTCTATAATCTATTATTTGATTTAACTTTTAAGATAACAAGGCCTACTGTGCTAGACATTTTCCACTTGATAGGCCTCAAGTCCATTGGGTAAGAGGTTCATCCTCATATGTCACGAGTTGAAATCCCAATGAAATTGAAAAGACAAAACATTCTCCCATCTTACTCCGCTTTCATAAACAATCACATGAAAAATAAATGAATTATGAGTGGAAGGTAACATTATTACTTTTTCTTAAATCTAGAAGCATTATGTTGGAATATTCCTTCATAGCTGGCACTCTTATGAAAGGTACCACAAAGGATCTTGCTCCTTTTTCGGGGAACTCTATACATAAGTTGTTTTGAGCTTTAAGAGGATCCTTTTAATACCTAAGGTTAACCATATGAGTCCTCCAAATGTGACTACTTGCCTATTTGCCAGAGATTAGGAATATCAAAGAAAATGTTGAATTTAGACATTTCAATACATTCTACCATTCTAAACCTGGAAAAATATATATTTGCAACTCTTATTAATATGTTCAGAGGTATAAAACCTAATACGCACAGTTTTTTTTACAACCTTTGTTGGTCCACACGGAAGCCCTTTGTTGGTTTGCCTCAATTTTGAAAAATCCCTCTTGTGGTGATAAAGTGAATTCTTATTGGGGAAGCTTCTTGATTTCTCGC
Source organism: Sambucus nigra (assembly GCA_949130495.1). Lineage (NCBI taxonomy): Eukaryota > Viridiplantae > Streptophyta > Magnoliopsida > Dipsacales > Adoxaceae > Sambucus > Sambucus nigra. Next base: position 763,325 of record CASBWL010000561.1, on the reverse strand, counting down.
GTAAGGACAATATCCATTTGAGTCAATTTGTATGTAGTTGGCAGTATTTTGAACAAGACATTTAAGTCATAGGTAGACTTTTTGTTGTTGATCCCATGAGCCTCTGATGTCTTTGATGAAGACGCAATGCCCAAGATTTAAAGATTGGATAAACTGTGCTGAGTTTATCGTGGCATATTAGTCTTCACGTTTACAAGGATCTCACATGTATGAATGTGTATTGATTATGAGTTCTAGCAAATTTTAAGTCTGTTTGTTTTTATACATAAAACGTTTGGAACTTTTTAAAAATATTTTTAAAGAAAAAGATTTTTTTGATTTTGATCTCGGTAGAACGAGATTGAAGCTCATTCAAACGAAAATACATTTTCATGCGAACAACTTTAAGTCTCGTTAGAGAGACATTAGGATCTCGTTATAATGACTTATGATAACCTTTAAATGAGAATTCTCGGTCAAAAATTTCATACCTCATGTAAATCACATTGGAAGCTCGCTTAAGCAAGAAAGCAACTTCGTTCGAATAATATTCAGTTTTGTTAGAACCAAAGTTATAACCTTGTTTGAACGACCCTAGTTTTTGTTCAAATGAGTTTGCCGCCCCAAAATTTATGCTTTCAGTATTGAATGCATGAAGGACTCAAATTTTTAAGAAATTATAGTGAAAAAGGTTTTCCTACCCGTTTACCAAAGATCTAAAACCCTTGTTTCACCCTATACTTTTAAAGATCCAAGATTCATAATTCACATGCTTGAGATCTTGAAATTGGGCCATAATGTTTGTTTCTTTCATCTTGAGAGAACTTGTTTCGTGCAATGGACTTGGTGCATACCATTTGAAGTGTTAACGATTGCTAAGCGTCATCGGTGGATACTGAGATGTAAATGGAATTGTGTATTGTGGTAGTTGGCTTAGGTGGACTACTATGTTGCACTATGTAGAACAATCAAAGATTTAAGAGCGTTAAGGCTTGTGGGGGATCAATTCATTGTGTAAGTCTACTATTATTTTTTGTAATTTCGCATCATAGTGAATTTTTTAGCTGGGTCGCCCGAGATTTTTCTCTTTGTGGTTTTTTCATACATCGGCATCTTATGGTTGGTCCCTTTATCATATCTTCTTATCATTTAGATGCATGCTTTGGGGGTAAAAAGATAAAATTTAGAAAATCAATTTTTTCACAAGAAAGATTTAAAATTGGTGCAAACTTTATTTGTATAAATTTTGTTTACAGTTTCATTCTATAAAATTAAAAAATATATAAAATTGGGCTTGTGTTTATTCATACCATCCTTACCTGGTGGGATCACATTCTTAAATTGGTATCAGAGCTAGAACATTCAGTTTTTTATTTTGATCCGTGTCTTTAGGCATGAATTTTAGTGGATTTGATGGTATTAGAACCCCAATGTATGATGGCTCAAATAACAAATAATAGAAAATACGTATGAAGTCAGCACTTAACTCTATAGATGAGTAGGTCTGGTTAGATATTGTTAAAGGTTGGATTACACCAACCACTATAGATGGAGAAGAATTTCATTTAATACCTGTAGAATCATTGACTAAGGTCGAGCATAGGTTAGCGAATTTATATTTTATAGGTTTAAATGCTAGGTTTTCTTTTGTCAACGCGGAGGAGTTTCACTATATTATGACTTGTGAGACATCTAAAGATGCTCGAGACATACTCCAACTCACCCATGAAGGAACTAGTGTTTTTAAGGTTATCAAATTCCCAAACTTCGCCACTATGTTTGAAACGATTAAAATTATGGAGAGTGAAACCTTTGATGAGTTTTACGCTAGAATATTTGACATAGTTAACTCGTCTTTTAAGTTAAGAGAGAAGATACCCGACAACCAATTAATGAAGAAAATATAAAGGTCGTTTCCTGAAAGATTTAACACAGAAGTTACTGTTTTGAATACGTTGGGTACTTTAGACGCTAAGAAACTTTAAGAACTTGTAGGTGACTTACAAACTTATGAGATTAACATGGTTACCACTAAGAATATGATGAATTAAGAAAATGGTATAGCTTTGAAAGCCCAGAAGGAGGAAACACCTATTTTGGATGATAATTCTGACATTGATACCTAGGATGGGTCCATGTTGGCAAAGAAATTCAAGAAATTTCTCAAATTCCAAAATCAATCGAAAGATCCAATTTAAGAAAATAAGAACAACAAATCCGAGCACTTCCCTAAGAACTGTAGTGATAACTTTAAAAGGAATACGTCGAAAAGATGTTATGGTTGTGAGGGTTATGGCCATAGCTTAGCTAAGTGCCCTAATAAACTAAGGAAGGAGGGAAAGAAACCAAAAGCATCTAATTAGCTAAGTGCCCCACTAAACTAACATTTAATTCCACCCTTACTGATAGTGATCCAAAAGAGGGAAACGATTCCCCCATTAAGCGTAACTTTACTGCGTTAATATCTAGTCCTATGAGCTTTGATGAGAAATCTTCCCATGATGTGGAGATGAGAGTGAGGATGAAGATGAGGAGGAGGAGAGTGAATTACAAGTTTACTTTTGTGATTTATATGCAAAAACTTTGAAGTTAAATAAGGCTAACTTAAAGTTGGAAGCTAGGTTGAAATAACGTTGCATAGGAAATAATGATAGTGTATTGATTGAGAATCTTAGGGCTTCAAGAGAAGCTAGAATATCTTGAGGGTGAGAGAGGTAGTGTTCATAGTTTGATGAAGGCTGTGAAGAAATAGCTTCTATAGTTTGAGGAGTCTAGGATTTTACTTGAGTCGAGGATAGTTAAGCTTGAGGATAAAGGGAGATATTCAAGCCAGGTAAAATTTAATTTGGAGTCTAGGTCATAAAAGTTGGATAAAATATTAGGCACCGTCCAAATCAAAGATGATAAGTGTGGAATTGACTTTGATGATCATAATGCTTCTGCTACCAAAGCCAAGACCATGTGTTTATGAGAGTTGACTAAGAACATTTAGAAAGGTCAACCCTTAGGTAACACCCCTCGTCGAGTTTACACTTGCATTCATTGTGATAAAAATGTCACCATAGGCATTTTTGTCATGATGTTAAGAATGAGACTAGGAAGTCTAATAATAGAGAATATATGGTTTCCAAAGCCCTTAAGAATCATGATACACCTACTTGGGTTATGAAATTCGATTTAGAGACTTTAGATATTAGACTTGTTGATTTTCGTTTGCTTGTACACGATAATTCCCATGCTATATCTAATGGTTGATGTTAGCTTGTATGTCATACTCTAGTTTTTTCTCCATGATATATGGTTTCTTGTGTTATGACATGTGTATGTTTTGTACTTGTATTTGGAATCTTTATTCCCCAAACTTCATTAGTTAATTACCCTCAAGAACCACAGTCTGACATCTCCCTAATCCAAATTCTAAGTCATTCCGTAATGATTTCTTCAACTCCTTCATTAAATTAAATCAACATTGCCACAAAGAAACCTAAACATTCATATAAAATTCAAGACTTTATCAATAGGATACAAGAAGTGGATGTGGAACCTCAAGAAGTCACTACAGTTGAAAATTTAATTCTCTCACCAAGAGGTATTAATTTTCTTCCCAATGATAAATCATCTCTACATGATAACCTTGCCTTGTCAGACTCTCAAATAAATATGGATGCATATCCTCCCATGTCTGAGGAACTCAAGATCTTTAGCAACAACTTATCTAGGAAATTGGAGAGGACACATAGATCAAAGGTTGAAGAGGATAAGAAATCATGTTCTAATCATGAAACATTACAAGTTCAAAGGGAAACAATGAAACCCACCTACAAACCCTTTTATCCAATGTTTAAAAAATCATTACAGTTTCTTGTAAGACTGATCAAACTTATCTACCTTCTATTTTTAAATGATCGGTTTCATTTTATGGAATATTAGAGGTTTAGCAAATAATCCATTTAGAAGAAGAATAAAAAAGCTATGCTGAATGCATGAGCTTCCTTTCATTGCCCTTTTAGAGCCAAAAAACAAATTAGAAACCTTAAGGACTCCAAAAGCAGAATAATGTTTAAGGACGGGATATCTAACTTATCCAATAAAATTTGGTTTTTATAGAGGCTTGGAATCTCTTGTCAGGTCATTATAGATGTTGAGCAGTCTCACCTCAAAATTTAGCATGACCCTTTACCTAAACTACCTTTCCTCTTTATTGTCTATGCTAAATGAAGCAGAAAAGAAAGAGTTTCACTTTTGGAAACGTTATTAAATCGTAAATTCTATACCGATGGCTACCCTTGGCTTATTATGGGAGATTTTAATGTTGTTAGTTGTAGTGAAGAGAAGTTATGAGGGAATGAGACAGACCATGGGGCGGTTGAATGCTTTAATGGTTCTATCTCAAGAGTAACCTTGCTTGAAGTGGGCTTCACAAGGTCTAAATTTACTTGGTAAAACTCTACAGATCATGGGAAAATTTGGGTTGGGCTAGACAAGGGGTTTAAGAATGGTCCTCTTCCTTTCCTAATTTTCACCTCAATAAAACTTGCTTTGATCATTCTCCCCACCTTTTATCTATTCATCCAACTTCTTATAATACCCCCAAGACTTTATAATTCCCAAATATCTATATTTCCCATCCTCAAGCTAAAGGCATTATCTAATATTCTTAGGATCAACCAGTCTAAGGCAACCCTTTCAGAGTCTCTTCTTCGAAACTTTAAAGACTTAAATCAGACCATTAGGTGGGATAAAGTAACCGTTAAATACATCTTTGATAAGTTTACTAAATTAGAAGATGAAGTATTTAATCAATGCGGTCAATTATGAATCCAACCCTTCAGTGGAGAACATATCAAAGTTAGCTTAATACAAAGCTTATCTTCTTAATGCCTTAAAATATGAAAAATATTATTAAAAACAAAAGATAAAAGGTAAATGGCTGCTAAATGGTGATTCAAACACCAAATTCTGACATGAACCAGTCAAAAGCAAAAGATAAAGTCTTACAATCTATAAAATCAAAATTAAAGAAGGTGTCTGGATAAAAACAAATTTAGGTATTCTAGACCTCTTCATTAACCACTTTCAATATCTGTTCAGTCCTGCAAGTATTAAAAGAGAAGAGGAGGTCCTTAAAGTTATTGACTAGTAATCATGGATCAACATCTCCAAATTCTTGATGCTTTTCCTTTGGAAATAGAAATGTGTAATAATATAAATGAATTAAAAACAGATAGTAATGTTGGTCCTAATGGATTTTATGGTTTTTTTTATTAAACCTATTGGGATATTATGAAAGAGGATGTCCTAAAAGATGTTGAATATTTCTTCTCTGGTGGCGAACTGCCTAAGAGTTGGACTACCTCTAATATAGTTCTTATTCCTAAATCCAAAAATGGTTTCAAATGATATGATTTTAAGCCTATAAGACTTTGTAATTTCTACTTCAAAAAAGATGTTGTAATTCCTTATTTCTATACTTGCAAATGTTCTTCCTGATATTATTCCCAAACTAGCTTCATTAAAGGTAGAATGATTCGTGATAAAATCTTGATTTGTCAAGAATTAATGGAATTGATTAGGAAAAAAGATCATTGTTCTAGCTATTAAATTAGACATGCTCAAGGCTTATGATAGAGTAAATTTGTTCTTCTTAACCAAAACTCTATGAAAGTTTTGCTTTTATGAATTATGTATTGATAAAGTGTGGAGATTTGTAAGTAATGATTGGTTATCTATCAATATTAATGGTGATAATGTTGGTTTATTCAAGTCCTATGCATACCTCAATAGGGAGATCTTCTATCTCCAAGGTTTTTCTTTTGTAATTATTACTAAAGTTTCAAATAAAGGCCTCCACAACCTCATGATACAAGGTTATATTAACCCATTCACTCATCCTTAAGGTAGACCTCTCATTAGTAACTTAAGTTTTGCTGATGACACCATTATTTTTTGTAATGAAAAAATTAAAAACTTAACAAACTTAGTGAAATTCTTAAAGAGGTCTGAGAAAGCATCTGGGTAAGTAATCAACTTTGATAAAAGCATCTTCACCACTCTTGAATCTATAACCAAGAATAAAAACATGACCATACTATAAACTCTAAATCTCAAACACAAGGTTATTCCTCTAAAATAATTGGGTTGCCCTATTTTTTATGGTAGGTTAAAACATAAGTATTTTGAAGAACTTATCAGTGGAATCAAGTGAAATATTATAGGATGGAAATGCAAGTTCTTATCCTTTTAATGTATGAAAAAGCTCATTCAGTATGTTCTTTCCTCTATCACTATGCACATCTTTGCTATTTCAAACCTCTAGTCGGGATAATTAACCTCATAAATAAGATAATGAGTAATTTTTAATTGGCCAATTCTAAAAGATTGGGTGCAAAATGACACTGGTTGATGGGATAAGCTTTGTGTCCCATTAGAAGAAGGCATCTTAGTATTTAAAAAGATTCCTGGTATTTGTAAAACAGTTACCATGAAGATATGATGGAATTTAAGGACTAATGACAGTTTATGGTCCAATTTCTTTTGGAACATGTATAAAAACTTCTCAAAGACAACTAGTTCTTTCATTTATAATAGATTTATGCATGCTAAAGGATAAACATATCAATACATTATTGATATGGACGGCTCTTGCTTCTAACATCTTACTTATGATTGTGAATTCTCATCAAAATTAGCCTGTCAAGCTATAAGGTCAACTCAGTCCTCTTCATTCATGTTCAAAACCATCTAGAATAAATCTCTTACTCCTAAACTCACCATTTTATTATGGAAATGTATTTATACTAGTATCCCTCTTGATTCAAATATTCAAGAAATGGTAACCTCAAGGTGTAAATCTTGTAATAAAGCTTCTGAAGATCATAATCATCTCCTCATTCGTGGTCCTATAGTTAAAGAAGTTTGGAAATACTATGCAAAACTTCTTAAAGTGAAAAATTCATTCTCCCTTATCAATTCTATGCTTATGTCCTATTGGTTGAGGAACCCTAAAGAAGACTACATCAAACACCTGCTAGGGATCATTCATGGTGTAATTCTATGGGAAATCTGGCTTAGTAGAATCTAGAAAGTTTTTAAGGATGAAAATATGGATTTTGCTTATATAATTGACAAATTTAGTCATCTTGTGACCTCTACTTGTTCCAGTCAATCATTTAAATCAAACCACTCTTAGCAGGATAACATCATTCAAAAACTTTTTATTACAATTTGCAAGGATAATCCCAAATTGACTCAAGCAGTTCGCTAGCCAAGACTTCCTCAAGGCAATTTTAAGTTGAATAATGATAGGGCATCTAACGGAAATCCAAAAAGATTAGGATCACGACATCTAGTCAAGGATTATAGAGGAAAATTCATCCAATATTTTTCAACCTTTGACAGTATAGATACAAATAACAAGGATGAATGTATGACCATTTTAAAAGGCTTAAAACTGCGTATTTCTCTTAATCTGTCTAACATCATTGTTGAGTCTAGTTCTAAACTCATCATTGATGTTCTAAAAGGTCATATAAAAAAACTCTAGCCCCTAATCAACATTATCAATACCATTAAGGAGCTAGTATCATATATTGAAATCAAATTCATTCATTGCATTAGGTAATCCAACTTTGTAACAAATTGTCTTGCTAACAAAGTTCTTAAGATAATGAATTATTTTCTTATAACTTTGATTAGGACCTTCCAGTTTCTGTTAGAGATCATTAAAGTCTAGATATTCAAGGTTTTCCAGCAATTAGAATCAAGTAGTTCATTTATTTTAAGACATCCCATGTATTTTTATTTATTTAGTATAGTGAAGATGTCTATTTATAAAGATATCCACTTGATTCATTGTAAGCATCCATGGTAGGGCTCTTCTACCATTGCCTTAATAACATAGGGCGCTGTTGATACCAAATTTAGTTTGCTGACAGGGCTCAATTGAGTGAAGACACGTGGCAATCTGCGTGGCAATAACAAACACTTCCGAATAACACCTTGACTTCGAGGAACCATACTGCAATGAGGAACTGTGCTTCCCCGATCAACTCAGACGCTCCGACCAACAAGAGTTCTTCGAGGAACTTTAATACAACGAGAAACTTATGAGTACCGAGCTATTTAGGTGGTCCGAGCAGGTTAGGCGGTCCGAGATGCACCTCGAACAAAGCATTAATAGCAGGATAACCAACAGATGGACTGCGCAGTAAATGCTTATTATTATCATACAAATGTATACGCCTAAGGGACATCTATGTATTACTTTTTCATGTACAGCCTAAGGGCTATAAATACATTGTATCATCCTCATTGTAAGGGGACCGGAAATTTCTTGACTAAACTGGTAATCAAGAATTCTCAAACAGTCAACAATAACAGAAACAGTGGACGTAGGCCATTCTTATAAGGCTGAACCACTTTAAAATTTCTTTGTCTCATTTTATTTTATCTGTGATTAAATAATTAGATATAATCTAATTTTTTACATCAACAGATTGGCGCAGTCTGTGGGAAACGACTAGTAATATCATTTTTCATCAATAATAATTCATTACAAATGGCTGATATTCCAGAACCCAGCAATCGAAACACTGGAAGCCCTCCAAATCCATCTGCTCCGCCAAACGTTCCAGATCTGGCTGGAATAATGACAAATTTGGCCCAGGGCCAGACAGCCATGCAAGAAACTATGCGACAACTCATACAAAGCCTTCATGGCGGAGTATCGACCCATTTAGGACATCGAAGTGCTCAAAGAAATACCCGTTTACTTTCTTCGCGTACTAGGCGTACCGATTCATATCGAACTAAGGAGTCTGAAGATTTTTCTTATCAACCTGGACGAACTTCGTCAGTACGAGCCACAGATACTGAACAATGTATCACTCTCTCTCCAAAAAGGACTAGTGCGCTAGAAAGGTTAAGAAGGGTATCTCCTTTTGATCGATTAGGTCATAGGAGGAACAAAAGTCCTCCTAAGGCTGCGTCGAGGAACTTTCGACGACCATCAGACTTAAGGGAAGGATCTTCCCAGTCACGACCATCTGCTCGTCAAGATAAATCACAGGAAGCCACCTCAACGCGATCAGTTGCTCGAAACAATAGGCCCGAGGAAGGAAATGATGCGTGGAAAGGCTCTATTCAGAGGATGGAAGACAGACTAGGGGAAATAGCTAAGGCCAAGAACCCCCTACAATGAATTTTTGTTCAAGGGACACCTTTTGTCCAGGCCATTGTGGATTTTCCCACACCGTCAAAGTTCAAAGCACCTGTTATGACTCTCAAATATGATGGAAAGACCGACCATGTTCTTCATATAGAACAATACCAAGCTGCAGCCGACATCTATGCCGTTCCAGATGAGATGAGATGTAGAGCATTTTCAGGAAATCTTACCGGATCTGCTCAAATATGGTATAATAATCTTCCTCGGGGTAAGATCTCAACTTTCGTTCAACTGGACGAGTTATTCATTAGAAATTTATGTTTTGGGGCAAAGCCAGTTAAACGAGTAGCGCATTTATTAAGTGTTAGACAGAAAGCTGGTGAGAGTACCAGAGATAATATAACTCATTTTAACAACGAGAAACTCGAAGTCATTGATTATGAAGAAAAGACAGCGATTACCGCCTTGATGAGTGGGCTGCTGCCCAACAAGTTGTACTACACTTTGGCCAAAGATTCACCCAGAACCATGTCAGAACTGATGTCAAAGGCGGCCAAGATCATGAATGCCGAGGAGGCTATGGCTGCAAAGAAGAATATGGATGCCAAAGAAACCAAGGTGGAAGGTGATAAAGTTAAGAAGAAAGAGCATCAGAACAAACAATCAAAAACAAGGTCGTCATGGGAGGTATTGAAGAAATTTGATAATTACACTCCTTTGAAGATAGACATCAACCATGTTCTAGAAGAGATCAAGAACAACGAGGAATTAAACTGGCCAGAGAAAATGAAGAAAGACCCTGACAGGAGGAATAAGGCAAAATATTGCGATTTTCACAAAGATCATGGCCACATGACCAAAAATTGCATAGATCTTCAGAATGAGATTGAAACACTTATTAGACGAGGAAAATTGGCAAAGTATGTTGATCGTAGAAATGAAAGAAGAAACAGCGACCGAACAAGAGAGAGTTCTAGATCTCCTCATCGTGCAGAGGAAAATAAGAAAAGAGACCATGAATTTGATCCAGAAGACGACCCTGATCTTCCTAAGAGACCAAGGCAGCCAGAACATGAGGTCTTTTCAATACGCTTTGGGTCATTTGACTGTAATGTTATTACAGGTGGAGATGCAGGAGGAGGAGACCTTACTGCAGAGAGAAAAGCTTACCTCTGTGAGGCTCAAGCTTGCTCATACATTCAACGAATAAATCTAGCTGAGGAGGATCGCCCGAGAAAGGTAAACAAAGAGAAATTGGTCATTGGTTTCTCAAAGAATGACCTCGCAGGTGTTCTATATCCTCATGATGACCCATTGGTGATCAAAATGAGGATGAAGGAAGTAATGATTTCAAGAGTACTGGTAGACAATGGTAGTTCGGCAGACATCATGTTCTACTCGTGCTTCGACAGTTTAAATCTAAAGCTATCTCAACTAGAGCCTTATCATAGACCCCTCCTCAGTTTTGCTGGCGAGAAAGTTTTTCCACTTGGAATGATGAAATTGGATATATTCATTGGTACATGGCCTGCTTGTCGAACAGAAAGAATACGCTTCTTCGTGATGGATAAAAATGTTCAATCAGCCTACAATATCATCATGGTAAGGGTAGGATTGAAGAAGTTCGAGGCAGTGCCATCTATGGTACATTAATGCCTAAAATTTCCAATAAATTTTGGAGTAGGAGTTGTGAAAGGTGATCAAAAAGTAGCTCGGGAATGCTACTAGTCATCTGCCGAGCAAGAGGAACTGGAAGAATCAAAGAAAAAGACTACTACCTATCAAGTGGACAAAGGTGCAGAAATTAAAACATTAGATCCTAGAGATGAGTCCCAACTCGTGAAAGGCCAGGTGGCGGAAGCTACTGAACACGTCATTCTGGACGACGAGCACCCTGAATGAACAACTCAAATAGGTTCGTCGTTGGAGGCCTCACTAAAACAGAAATTGATAACTTTCCTAAGAAGCAGAAAGAAAACTCTTGCATGGAGTCATGAGGATATGCCCGGAATAAACCCAAACTTCTTATGTCACGAACTCAACGTGAATAAGGAGATCAAGCCAGTAAAGCAGAGAAGAAGAGTATTCAGTCCCGAGAAGAATCAAGCTATACAAGAAGAGGTCGAGAAGCTCCATAAAGCTTGCTTTATTGAAGATGTTAAATATCTAGACTGGTTAGCAAATGTGGTGATGGTAAAGAAAAAGAACAACAAATGGAGGATGTGTGTAGATTTCACCGACCTCAACAAAGCATGCCCAAAGGACCACTTTCCCTTGCCGCAAATTAATCAGTTAGTAGATGCTACCTCGGGACACGAGCTGTTAATCTTCATGGATGCTTATTCTTGATACAACCAGATTAAGATGAAACCTAAAGACAGGGAGAGTACTTCTTTCATTACACCTAGGGGAACTTACTGTTATAATGTTATGCCTTTTGGTTTGAAAAATGCAGGTGCAACATATCAGTAGCTGATGAATAAGGTGTTTACAAAACAAATCAGTTACAACATGGAAGTCTATATTGATGATATGCTGACAAAGAGAAAGAAAGTTGTTGATCATCTAGTTGACTTAGGCCAGACCTTTGATCAATTAGATAAATATCAAATGAAGTTAAACCCGATGAAGTGCATATTTGGAGTACGAGAAGGCATGTTTCTCGGGTACATTTTCAATCAACGAGGCATTGAAGCAAACCCCGAAAAGATCAAAGCTCTGTTAGAGCTGCGATCTCCAATGACGAAGAAAGAAGTGAAAAGTCTTACAGGACGAGTAGCAACACTCAACAAATTTTTATTGCAAGAAACTGATAGATGTCTCCCATTCTTCAAAACGCTCCGAAAGACTTTTGAGTGGAATGATGAATGTGAGAAGGCTTTTCAAGACTTGAAGAAATATCTGGGAGCACCTCCACTATTGTCCGGGCCAGTGATGGGAGAAAAATTGTACTTGTATCTGGCAGTGTCAGAGAATGCAGTTAGCTCGGCATTAATAAGAGTGGAGAATGGAGTGCAAAAACCAATTTATTACACTAGCAAAGCCTTTCGAGGAGCAGAGATCCGATATCCAAAGCTGGAAAAAATGGCACTAGCATTGATCGAGGCAAGTAGAAGAATGAAGTCATACTTCCAGGCTCATACTATAGTCGTATATAATGATATGCCATTGAGGCAAGCTCTTCATAAACCAAAAAAATCAGGAATATTGATGTATTGGGCAATAGAGCTCGGTGAATATGACATAATTTATGAACCCAGACCATCGCTTAAAGGGCAAGCAGTAGCAGATTTTATAGCAGAGTTCACCTATCCTGATACCCCCAAGGAGCAAAAGTTGCTCATCGATCAACCTGTAGATGTTACAGAATCATCAAACCCAAGCCCAGACCAACTTAGGTTGGTAAAAGGGCAAGTAGATGTTACAGGATCATCAAACTCAAGCCCAGACCAACTTAAGTTGGTAAAAGAGCAAGAAGTGATGATTGACGAATAGCAAGTAATATTAGGAGAGGGTCAAAGGAAGCAATAAATTTTCCATCGAGGAACTCTGTCAGATCAGAAATTTGAAAACGAGTTACCTATATGGAGTTTATATGTGGATGGCTCATCTTGCACAACAGGTTGTGGGGAAGGGATTGTTCTTAATAGTCCAGATGAGGTCGACATGGAATATTCCCTACGCTTCTAACTCAAAGCTTCGAATAATGAGGCTGAATATGAAGCCATGATTGCAGGTCTTAATTTGGCAAAAACTATAGAGGCAGAGCAGGTTATTGTCTTCAGTGACTCGAAATTGATCATAAACCAAATGATGGGAATATATGCAGCCAAAGGAGAATTAATGATCAGGTATCATGCAAAGGCAAGGGAATTGGTATCAGAATTTGCTGTTATTCAGCTGGTCAGAATACCAAGAATGGAGAATGTGAGGGAAGACGCCGTAGCTCGATTAGCATCAGCTACTCATACCGAGCTACGAAGAACAATCCCAATTGAAGTTTTAGCTGGTCGGAGTATAGCTGAAGATTTGACCATGAATTTTATTACCCTTAACTTAGGACCATCTTGGATGGATTCCATCGGGGCATATATTGAGGAGGCGGAATTACAAACTGAAAAACTTGCAGCCAAAAAATTGAAGTTTAATACTGCTCGGTATGTACTGAATAATGGTATTCTGTACAGACGAGGAATTATAGGAGGTTTGCAAAGATGTGTGCATCCCACCGAGGTGAAAAACTTGATTGAAGAGATCCATGAAGGGTCCTATGGAGCCCGTGTAGCAGGTCAGACGCTTTTATAAAGGGTTATGACGTAAGGATACTACTGGCCAACGATGAGGGCTGATTGTATAGCCTATACTAAGAAATGTGACAAGTGCCAGCGCTTATCCTCCATCTGAAGAACTCCCCAAGCGTTGTTGACACCCATTACTTTCCCTTGGCCATTTGCTATGTGGGGAATTGACTTGGTCGGACCACTTTCAATGACCAGAGGAAGATTTAAATATCTCGTCATCGCATTGGATTATTTTACTAAGTGGGTAGAAGCTGAGCCTCTTGTCGACATGACGTACGAGAAGGTGTTTCAATTTATTTGAAAAAATGTCATCTGTAGATATGGTCTTCCCCGTGCATTCATTACCGACCATGGAACGCAATTTGATAACGAGGAGTTTGTTGCCTATTGTCATCAATCAAATATCTTAAAGATCCACTCGGCACCAGGCCATCCCCAAAGCAATGGACAAACTGAAGTAACAAACAGAACACTATTGAATGGCTTGAAGAAAAGACTGAATGACGCAAAAGAAAATTGGATCAACGAGCTACACTCAGTACTATGGGCTTACCGAACTACTCCCCGAACAGCAACAGGGGAATCTCCATATATGCTGGCATTTGGAAGTGAAGTCGTTATACCTGTCGAGTTGGGTCTCCCAACACACAGAGTACTGAATTTTAATTCCCCTGTCAGTGACTTAATGAGAAGATTGTATTTAGACATGCTCGAGAAAGTTAGAGAAGAAGCAGCCATTAGGAATGTTGCTTACCAACAATGAACAGCTTTGTTCTACAACAAGAGAGTAAAGAAGTGCGACCTGAAAAAAGGAGACTATGTGCTAAAGAAAGTGATTCAAAAGCACAACAAATTGGAAGCAAACTGGCATGGACCTTACCGAGTTACAGAAGTTGTCGACCAGGAACCTACAGAATAGCAACTTTAGAAGGGCAGGAGTTTAAGAATGCATGGAATGCAGAACACTTGTGCAAGTATTATCAGTGATGTAAACTCTCATGTAATATATTTTCATTCGTATGAATAAAGTGACAATGTTCTGCCCAGTTATCTCCTTTTGTTGGTATTTTTTTGCGGAATACTAGTGTTACACACTACTCAGCAAAACTCGAACTACTCAAAACTATTTCTAAAAATGCCAACTAAGTTTGGTTAGGAAGTAAAACTATTCCTAAAAATGCCGACTAAGGTTGGTTAGGAAGAAAAACTATTCCTAAAAATTCCAACTAAGGTTGGTTAGGAAGTAAAACTATTCCTAAAAATGCCAACTAAGGTTAGTTAGGAAGTAAAACTATTCCTAAAAATGCCAACTAAGGTTGGTTAGGAAGAAAAACTGTTCCTAAAAATGCCAACTAAGGTTGGTTAGGAAGAAAAACTGTTCCTAAAAATGCCAACTAAGGGTGGTTAGGAAGAAAAACTATTCCAAAAAGTGCCAAAGTTGGTCGGTAAGACAAAAATCCACCAACTATGGTTGATCGGGAATAAAAACCCACTAACTGTAATTAGTCGAGAAGGAAAATTTACCGACCTTGGTTGGTCGGAAACATTTTATGAGTACGAGAAAGTGATCAAGCAAAATTTTTGATACTCGTAACTTTTTAAATTACTACCAAGTTGGTCGAGAAACAAAACATCATTAAGTTTGGTTAGTTGTCAAATGATTACCACAAATTCAAACTAGTCGACAATAAATTTTAATCAACTCTAAGTTGATCGACAAATAACACAATGTTTTTATCTTTTTAATAGATATACATACATAAAGTGTTTTACAACCACAATGCAATGGAAATCAAGATTGCGAACAAAAATAAAAGTCCTTTATTAAATCCAAAAACGGAATAAATTGAGAATGAAATACAAATTAATTATTACATCAAGATTCCTTTTCTATTAGTTTCTTCCCCTTTGCTTTTGAAACAGGTTCCTCGCCAGTAGGAGGATCGTCTAAAGCATAAGGGCAGTTTATGAAATTAAGATCTTTAAGCATCCTGATGTTCATCACAGATGGTCGATCGAGTAGGTGCTCGGGGAGAGATATTTTAGCATTGGAATGGAGACTATAATCGCCAAGGTATTTGGAAATCAAACACTGAGGGATTGCCCGGGCAGGGATCCAGCTCATGTCGAGTTTGAAGGGTGGCACTGGCAAGTCAAGAAACCCAGGATTATGATAATCCCACAAGTAGTGACCTTGTTCCAGTTGCAGTACACCCAGGGCATTCCACCACCCTTGTTTGTAACCTTCATTATTCACATTTTGGATCCGATCATCCAAATGGTAAAGAGCCTCATTGTAGCCAGCCATCCAAAATTCTCTGGGCTGCTTATGGAACTGATAAGTCAACCTTTCCAATTGCTCGTGAAGACTTTTTATAAAGATTTCTTTATTCTCCAAGGCAGACTTCTGTGTAGAAATCTGCTCATCCGCATTCCTGATCTTCTTAGACATCTCAACCAATGCCTGGTTCTTTGCCATCAGTTTGAAGGCCTGATTCTCCAGAGCAGATTGAGTTCTCTGTTCCTCGACAGTAATTCGAGCAGCTCTTGCTCGTCCCCGAGGAGCTCTTGCTCGTCCCCGAGTAGATGTAGAGGGGCCAAATCTCTTCAAGGTTTCTAATTTATCCCTCAGGTTGGCATTTTCGACCTCTAAGAAAGAGAATCCCTCGTCATTCATAAGGACCAAAGCGTTTGAGGTGGAAGCTGCAGACTTCAACAGAGACACCTCTCTTTACAGGTTATTATTTTCCTGCTCTAACAACTCAGCTATATGTATGTGCTCTTCGACCTCAGCCTTCAAATTTCTCTCCCTCACATCATAAGAAGCAAACAGTTTATCGTATCCCTTATCAGCACTGATTTGCTGATACTTCTTCTCGTATCCTTCGTGCAAAAGGGCTGTAGATTCCTTATATTGTTGTTGAAGCTCTTCAAGAGTTCCTTGGAGATCTTCAATCATTTCATAATATGCTACATTATTATCCACTACACGGTCAACCAGGCACTTCAAATACTGGTAGGCTAAAATTGCTTGCTCTGAAGCACCTTGACCGAGGATGTCAACGATTTGTTCCGCACTCATATCTGTATGACCAGCTTTGAAGTACTCATTGCATTGCCTCAATAATTTTGTATCATGAGCAGACACTAACTCCATCCTGGCCATAAACTTGTAAAGGAAGAGAAAGAAAGAATCAATAAGAGTTCAAACAGAGCATGAAGAAGAGAAACAATAGTATGAATAGGCGAAACTTCAAATTTTATAACATCATAAAGGAGAAGTACAAAATTCAGAGTTACATCTGATAAATAAAAACAAACAGAGAGAAAAATTCGAACAACTCTACACATTTTCCTTGTCTCCCAAAACTTTCTCGGGAGGCTGGGACGAGGAGATAGGTTGCTCGGATGGTACAAATGGTTGTTCTGGGATTGCTGGAAGTTGCTCGTTTGAAACAATGGATGGTTAAGGTTGCTCGCTGGTGGACTGGATAGCTGGGGAATGAGGAATTCGATCTCCCATCACCATGGAGGATTCCTTAGAGGCGGCTTCGTCCTCTTCTTCTTCTTCAGGAGTTGGAGGGGGGCCGGGATGTGTCGCTGAAACATGTCAAAATTTTCATCGACCTTCATCTCTTGCAGAGCAGCGACCCAGCCATCCCTAAAGTATTTGTGACTACTATATTCCACCCGCAACATCATGGCATCCAGACCTTTATTCCACCCCTTATCCCAGCCAGTGCTGAAAAACTTTTTTATAGCCAACTTCCTTTTTGCTTTCTCTAAGGAAAGCTTCTTAGAAAAAAGATCCTCGGCAACCATCAGCTTATTCTCTATTTCTTCCTTTTGACGACCTATTTTACGAAGTCGGCCCAACTCTTCTTCAGCATTTTTGAGCTTAGTTTCAAGCTCCCCAGCATTTTTGAGCTTCTCATCGAGCTCTTTATTCTTCTCTTCCAAGTTTTTTATTTTCTTCTCCAAACCTTTGGAGACTTCAACAGCTTGTTTTCTCTCCTGCTCGGTGGAATCAAGTTTCTTCTCCCAAGCAACCTTATCATCATCATACTTCTGATGAGAATCTTTCAAAGACTGCGTCAGGCCCACCAAAGCTTCCTCTACACCAGACGAGGAGCTTGAAGCTTTAATAGCTTCATCTTTCTTTAAAATGGTATTAAAACAGGTCACCAACTGGGAAAAGAAAATGGTATCAAGTCAGTACACAGATGTAATAAGGGAAAAATGAAAGTTGAGGACAATGATACTTACAGAAGGTATATGATGAGCAACTAATGAGGTAACCATGTCCCGAGAAAGATTTTCTTTCATACCTTGGATCTCAGGAATGATCCAAGACTTCACCGAGCTCATGGTAGAGCTCGGGGCAACAAAAGTGGGAACACCACTTTCAGTAATCGATGGCTGAGAGATGGATTCAGCCAAATTGACCGAGGAGCTCTTCTTCAGCTTCCTCGGGGGAACAGTAATGGTCTCGACTAACGATGTAGTCTTAGTCGGAGAGATAACAACCACCTCGCTTGGAACAGCGGCCTTGCTCGGAGCTACTGGGGGCTTCTCGGTGACCTTCACAGTAGTAGCCGTAGGGGGTGCATCAATCTTCTTTGTCCCCTCTTCTGGAACATCATATTTACTTCTCTTTGTCTCTCCAGCAACAGAGGCAGATTTCTCAAAGATGGAAGGAGCTCTTCTTTTCTTCATTCTTTCACTTAGAGGGATACGAGACTCAGGTGAAGAACTTGCAGAGGCAGATACTGGTTCTACCTCACTTATCACCGGACGAGCAGTAAAAGATGAGGTGTAACTCTTATACTGCAACAAATATGAAGCTGACCTGATATGCTCATCAGCAACAGTCTGATGCAAACTCCAGATAGGTTTTAGATGCCTTAAATTAACTTCTGTCTCTTTTGGAGACTTTCTTTTGCTGTCAACTGCAAATAAATGAAAATATCAGTGACACATTTTATCAAACCCAAAGGAAGCATAATTTCAAAAATAAAATAAAATAAAAACAACATATCCCATTGCCATAGGGAGGACATCTAGGACCCTGGTACACATCATTTCCAGTCAGTGGAGGGTGTTGCCAATTTTCATAACAACCCCGTGCTCGAAGTAGTCCCTATTGGCATTTGGGAGATTGACCACTAAATCCCTATTTAAAAACCAAGTTTTTAAATAAAAAGTATTGTCACCAACAGCCCATCTATAACAGAACATAATTTCAGGAATTCCTATACGAGTTCTAGGAATTTGATTTAATCTATGAACTCCGTTAACTATTCTCCACGTATTGGGGGCTATTCTTGCAGGAACCACGTCAAAATATTGACAGAATTCCAGACATAAAGGGTTTGGGGAAAAAAAAGCCACATTCAGCGACAAAGAGAGTGGGGAACTAATGTCCCTCAGCCAAACGAAAATAATTTGAAGGCTCAGAAAGTTCCTCCAAAATAACCCATGAAGGAATAGAGAAATCAGAACGAAAATTATCAAGCGACTCTACAGGGTAAACCATGATGAGTAAAGGAAATCAAATAGAAAGAAGAAGATCTTTCAGGAAAAAGGATGAGCCTATTGACAACGAATGATGAAAGGGATGAACGCACAGCAGAGAGAGACAATGGAAAAATCAAAGAGACAAATTTGAAAAAGTAGAAGATGAGGGGATTTTCTGCAATGCTTAAATACCCTGTCTTGGGAATAGGCAAAGATAATGATTACAAAAAGAGACGGTTACGTTATCGGCGGCTAAAAAGACAAAAAGGGCACGGGAATCGAAGCGGTTATAAAAATTCAAAAAGTCTGATTCTACGAATTTGGAAGAAGAAATAAATACAAAAGAAAATACTCCTAAATTTCAGGATGACCATTTAAAACCACCATATTTCGAGAAAGAATGTTCCACACTCCTCAAATTTCGAACTGTAAAACATTGGGGGCTTCTGTTGATACCAAATTTAGTTTGCTGACAGGGCTCAATTGAGTGAAGACACGTGGCAATCTACGTGGTAATAACAAACACTTCCGAACAACACCTTGACTCCGAGGAACCATACTGCAACGAGGAACTGTGCTTCCCCGATCAACTCAGACACTCCAACCAACAAGAGTTCTCCAAGGAACTTTAATACACCGAGAAACTTATGAGTACCAGGCTACTTAGGCGGTCCGAGCAGCTTAGGAGGTCCGAGTTGCACCTCGAACAAAGCATTAATAGCAGGATAACCAACAGATTGACTCTGCATTAAATGCTTATTATTATCATACAGATGTATACGCCTAAGGGACAGCTATGTATTACCTTTTCATGTACAGCCTAAGGGATATAAATACATTGTATCATCCTCATTGTAAGGGGATCGGGAATTTCTTGACTAAACCAGTAATCAAGAATTCTCAAACAGTCAGCAATAAGAGAAACAGTGGACATAGGCTATTCTTATAAGGCTGAACCACTTTAAAATTTCTTTGTCTCATTTTATTTTATCTGTGATTAAATAATTAGATATAATCTAGTTTTTTACATCAACGGGTGCTCTCACCTTTCTTGACAAAAAAAAATCTAATTTTTTCTGTGATATTGAAAAATACAAAAGGATTTTGTTTGTCTTTTGAGTTAGAATTTTCTTTTAGAAAATCAAAAAACTAAAAATTGGTGTTTTATTTTGAATTTTTTTAGAAAAACTCAAAAATAATTTTTGTTGTGTGTTTTAGTTTTACACGCTTGGTGTGGCATATTAGTGTGTTTGAATTCAATTCACTCCATACTTTTCATGTGACTAGGACATTTGGCTATGGTTGCAGATATTTAGATTGTTCTTAATCATGCTGGCATGGAGTTGTTTAGAACTTGATTTTCTTAATGGATTCGACATTATATATGCCTCCACACACACATGCACGAGGTTTTTGAATTTTAACTTCACACGTATATTTTAGATTTGTGTTATGTTCTCCCATCAGTCTTTTCATCTCTATGTTTTGTGACTATGGGGGATTTGTGCACGTATGAACCGTTGTCTGTGAGAATGTTTGAATTGTATCAAAAAATATAAGGGTGCATGGGAAAGGTCTATGAAATGAGAAAATCTCCTTTACAAGAAAACCACCATTGGTAAGTGCCTAATGAAAAGATTTAAAGGCAATGAATACAAAAAAATTGCTAAAGCCCAACATATTTTGTTTGTTTGATCTTTGAAAATAGATAGATTCAAAAGAATTGAGAATAGAAAAGAAAAGAAAATATAACGCATTTATCTTTTGAGGGTGTTTAGTTGAAGATCAATGGGTTTTCTCAATGAATCCTGGTTATGCTTATTTTGTGTTGACACTTTCGATTTGTAGAATCATGAAAATTCTAGGCTTATGTGCATTATGCTTTTATGTTTATTAAGTTCACTTTATCTTGCCACTTGAGTTTAAATCTTAGTTTGATAAAGTTTGAGGTCAATTAGAACATCTTGAACATATTTGAGTGTTGGGTCATAATTCATTTGGATTTAGTTTATGCCCATTCATTCCATCCCGTATGTTTGGACACGTCAATACTATTCTAGTGTGTAAATATGATGTGTTTTGTGGACATTTATACCTATATATATGTGTTATATTTTCATTGGTAGATTTTTCATATATTATATATGGTACTGTGTTTTAACTATTTATGATTTATATTTAACCCACGCTTGCCATATGCTTTATCATTGGATTTTATTTGTCATGTTTTATGATCATATTGACATCTATCATTATATGCATTGAAATTCATTTTTGGAATCTTTTCTCAAATTGGTAATTTCAAAATTGGTATCATAATTCATTTCTTACTCATCTTGATATCCTTTTGAGTTGATATGAGATTATTTGATCATAGTTTGGATTATTTGTGCTTGAGATGTCAAGTTATGTGTTTGATACACTTTACACTATTGTATGCTTTATTTACTTCTACCTATGTTTAAACTTGTGGCATTAAATTGGTACCTTATGATCACGTACTTAGGGGGAGATTTGGTTTTATGGGAGTAATTATTTTGTGATATCTTTCTTTGTCTATTCCCGAACAAAAATGGGGAGAAATGGTATCTTTCCTTTGCATGATTATGATATCTTTATCACATCAAGAGACGTCTTACCTAGGCTGAGATCATTTTAGACATCGTTAGATGTTTATTCTTTTATGAATATATACTTGTTATATACTCTCTGCATTTGAAGGTGTGTTTATGTGTGCAAATTTGCAACAATGCGATAATATTTTAAAGTAAAGCAAAGTCACTATCGAGTGTTTATAAACTTTTTCCTTTTTGTGATTGGGGAATGAATCTTTTTAGAGAGCTTGATGGTCCATAGGATTTTTATTTTGGTTTTGTTCCAGAATAACCAAAATGGGATATTTGTAAGGATAAATTTCCAATCGAGTCAATTTGTATGTAATTAGCATGACGTGCTTAATGAGGACATAGAAGCTAAGATTTAAAGACTGGATGCATCATGTTGAGTTTATCATGCCAAATTTATCTCCACGTTTATAGAGATCTCATAGGTATGAATGCGTATTGATTATGAGTTCTCGAACATTTTAAGGGTGATTGTTTTATACTCAACGTTTGGAACTGTTTTTAAAATATTTTAAGAGATTTTTTTTTATTTTGATCGCATTAGAACGAGATTGAAGATCATTAAAATGGAAATACATTTTTGTTAGAATTACTGCAAGTCCATTTAGAATGACATTAGGACCTTGTTAGAACAACTTACTAACGACCTTAAAATCAAGATTCTCTATCAAAGACTTCATGCCTTGTTTAAAGAATGTTGGAAGCTCATTTGAATGGGAACGCACTTAATTCAAATGACATTTAGATTCGTAAGAATGAAAGTGATAATCTTATTTGAATGACCCTAGTTTTCATACGAACGAGTTCGTAACCTTGAAATTAGTGGTTTCAGTATTTAAGGTGTGTTGTACTCAGATTTTGTAAAACGTTTGCCAAAAACGTTTTCCTATCTGTTTACCAAAGTTACAAAACCCATGTTTCACCCTATATATTGAAAGTTGAAGGTTCATAATTAATATGATTTAAGATCTTGAAATTATGCAAGAAATTTTGTTTCTTTCATCTTGAGAGAACTTGTTCTGTGCAGTGGTCTTTGTGCATACCTTTTGCGATATAGACAGTTGGTGAGCCTCATTGGAGGATATAGAGACGTTCGTGTACTCGTGCATTTTGGCAGCTGGCATAGGTGGACTGCTACGCTGTACTATAGAGGATCAGTTAAATGTTGAAGAGCATCAAGGCTTATAGGGGATCGAGTCATTGTGTAAGTCTACTATCATCTTTTATAATTTCCCATCATAATAAACTATGTGGCTGGCCATCCAGGATTTTTCCCTTTGTGGTTTTCCTCGTAGATCGACGTCATTTGGTTGATCTCTTCATTCTATCTGCTTAGCATTTATATGCATGCTTTAGAGTAAAAAGGTAAAATTTGATAAATCATTTTTTCCATAAGAAAGATCTAAAATCGGTGCTAAGTTTATTTGGGTAAATCTTGTTTAAAGTTTCATTCTTTAAAATTTGAAAAATATATAAGATTAGGCTTGTATTTATTCATACCATCCTTACCTAGTGGGATCGTATTCTCATCCAGGGACATGTATTATGGTTCATCACCTCCCAATGCCCCCAATTTTACATATTTTGGGGGAACTTACCATCTACTGAATTTTCTAGACAATTTGGGTTTTATCAATTTTTACCGTTGCCTAAAAGGAGTCTTGCCAAGACTTATTTTTTTTACACGGTCTTCATAAATCTAGAAAGAGACTGTTCTGGCAGGGTTAATCAATTATTATGAAATTCAAAGCAACTTCAGCATAATTGTTACTGGATTTCATGCTGGAGTGGATAAGGATTTTGAATATTAATAGTGAAACTATGTTTATGTTCATTTAAAGCCATTATATGTAGCCACAAAGCCTTTGGTTCCCTATTTTATCACATCTTATAATTTTGTCTTTATTTGTTATGGCATTTTCTTAACCATTTTATGCTATTATAAAATCTCTAACTCCTTTTTCTTGTATTTCTTCTCACATGAGGAAATTAGATAGTAAGGAAATAGAGGCTTTAAGGGAGGAAGAAGTTTCCCCTCTTATTCGAACAATAAACAATAAATCATCTTTTGATCTTCCAACTAGCACTTTTCTAAGTACTCCTAAATCTCCCAGACCTCTTGAACCTCCCATATCATCCATGTTTAATATTCTTAAATGTAAATGGATTAAAATATTAGTCAAAAAATCTATTCATAAGGCTCATATAGCAGGTACATCAATATTTTTTCCTCCCGAAGAAACTTTTTACACTCTCTCATTATTACACCAATAAATATGACTTCAAACTACTTTTCTCTTATCATAATTCAAGTGATACCTCAGCCAATTTGGAGTAAACTATGCTAATTTTAGATCCCATGACACCTCCTCATACATATCCAATAAATGAGCCAGTTCATACTCCTACTCAAGAACCTACTCCAACTTAGAACCCAACTCTTGAAGTGAAATCAACCCTAATAAATGTTGATCCTCCTCTCTCCATTCCCACCTCAAAAACTGAGATTGTTGGTAGTTCATATTCAATGGAAAAAGGCACATAAAGGTGTTAATCCTACCGATAATAGTAAATAATCACATGCCATTCCCCCAGTTCTTGAGGAGCCTCCATAACCAAAGTATTATCCTTTGAGGGAAACTCCCCCATAAGTTGAGGTTGATCCTCTAACGGTGGACCTTATTGATTTGATGACACTATAGGGGGAGTCACTTATTTTCATATGGAAATTATACAACTTTTTTCCTTAGCCCCTGTTCGAACATTGTATAACTATACCAACAGTGTGGAATAAAAATTACATCTTCTTTAAGATCATCCAAATATTCCTCACTAGAAATTGGGAGATTCACAAGCTCTTCGGCTACTGTGAAATTGTGCCATGGTTCTATTTGAGGATCTTGGTTAAATTTAATTTCTTATTGTGTTGAGAATGCCTGAAAGAAAGTGGTTTAAAGACATGAAATACCAGTGTCTAATCATTTCCATACTTAAGAGATGTTATGACCCAAGTCAAAGCTGAGTAAAATCCCTTATCTACAGACGAAGCCCATTTTTATACCAAAAAGCTTAAACAGCTAGAGGACTACAAGATTTGAAAGTTTTTCAAGAAAAAATGACTACCCTTTTAAATGTGAAAGATGCATTAGAGAAGAGTTTAGACGTAAGAAATGCTTAGTTAAAATTCACCCCCATGGAGAAATCTGATCTTCCCTTGAGAATAAATCTATTAGTATGAGATATATAGGTGTCTACAGATAATGAAAACTCATTCAAAGGGAAGGAGATACAAATCAGAACCAAAAGAGTCATTTCACGTAATTTTTGGACCACATTAAGGTCCTTTGCATTTAGACGTTTTTATATCATGTAATTTCCAATACTCACACGTGAAATATATATATATATATATATATGCAATAATTCTTTTAGTTCTTATTATCGTCGCTCCAAAATAGTTGGGTAATATTGCCTTAAAAGTCTAGAGTTTGTTTTTCTCATGTGAATGTGTCCATTAATGCATTTCAAATGGTATGACCTACCCTTGAATTCTCTATATATTTGGAATGACCCTTCTGAGTTTGGGAACCACTTAGCTTAGGTTGAATCCTTTAATCCTAGAGGTAAAAGTGTTTTTCAGCCCGCGTTCCCCTCATTAAAGGTTCTTTTTTTTCACTTTTTTATAGTTGTCCATTATTTTCTTCTTTTGGACCAATATATTATTCAACTCTCTAACATTATCTTCATCTATGTATTATGACCCTATGAACATAGCCTTATATTATCAATTCATATTGGTCTACCACTCTTAATGAGTTTAAAGTGATTTATGTTGGCATAATAATACCATGCCCATAGGTCAAGGCATATGGATTTACCCATGTACATGACCTTTCAAAGGTCCTATAACCCTATAGTACTTCTGGAAACAAATTGTCCCAATCTCTTTGATTTTTCTTAATCACTTTACTCAAGTTGTTCTCTATACTATTTGTAGCATCTACATGTCTAGTTTATTGATCATAATAAGTGATTTTTTTAATAAAGTTAAGTGTAACACTATTTCTGACTAAAAATGATTTCATTCTCTGAGATTATGGTTTCTGGTTAAACATATACATAATTTATTGTAAGAAATCCACCAACTCATTTTGGGTAATTATTTTAAATCTTTTTATACACCCTCTCCATAAAATAATATGTTGCCATAAGAATAAATCTATGGAACTTGGATGATGGAGAGTAGATTTTACATATGACATCAATTTACCATCCCCTGAATGGCCAAGGTTTAACTACATGTTGTAGGTAAATAGAAGGCATGAGTTCTAGATGACCATGTTATTATAACACTTACATGCTTTGCAAAATCAATATAGTCTTTTAATATGGAAAGTGAATAGAAACTATGTTGTCTTAATAACAACCTCATCTTTGGACCATCTTGATGAGATCGACAAATTACCTCATGGGATTGTGCAATGGATATTAAAGCATCATATTTACTTAGTAACTCTATAATTATTCCATGAACACCTCTTTTGAAAAATCTTCCAACGTACATCACATAATTAGTTTCTCTTAATCTCATAATACTTTTATACTTGAGATTTGGGTAAGTTAGATATTAAATTAAGGGTTTTATCTAATATTCCTCAACATCAATATTTTTTATTCTAACTGAAGGCCATCGATTATGTAACATTGGTAAAAATACATCAATGGATCTCAGCTTTGATTTTTCTTTGAAGCTATCATCAAGCTTAAAACTTAACAACTTTTAAGGTATTTCGTTAACCTCTTCATTTAGAAATATGGAAATATAATATAATGTGACCTCATTAAATTTTAAAAGTAAATTCAAGGCCACCTGGTTCTTTAAAGTTAAGCCATCATGGAAACACCTATATTCACTAGTTAACTATTTTATGGCCAATTGAGAATCCCCATATATTTCTATTACCAAAGCATTACAACTTAGAAGGATTTCCTGGAGCATTATAATGACCTCATATTCCAGATTATTGTTGTAACATGTTCTTCTTACAATCTATATCGCTATTTAGTTTTAATATGTTTTGAGGATTCGATAATTACCCCTACTCTTGACATTATTTCAGTCTTCAAAACCACTAAATCATGGATTCCAAGGACTTAAAGATATATTTCCTATTTCGTATTCTTTTTCTATCACATCCGCGCATGGGCGATCTTAAAAAAAGTAAAACAAAGTTTGGCCTTTCATTTCACTTTAAGATACACAATGTTGGAAAGCTCATATAGAGATAATAACCATTCACCCATTATATTGTGCAAAAAATGCATGATTAACATATTGGGAGTGCATATTGCATATTGAAATGGAGAACCACAAAAAATTATTTTAGCACGCGTAAAAGTCTATGATAAAATATTCACCAATGTCTTATCAACTAAATCAAGTTTCAATATTGTTTAAGCATGTGGGTGATACAATATGTAGAAAAGGTAAATCAATAGATAACACAAGATGTACAAGGACAAAAACCCACTAGCGAGAAAAACGTTGGGCCAATGCAATAATATCACTAAAAATTTGTTAAACACTTAGAGAGGGGACTAACGACTAACTCTCCTTTTGTGCTAACTCGAACTTGACATTTGTTCCACTAATTTTTAAAAAGATGGACATCCCTATATGTTGATATAAATTATATCCATCTCTTATGTCTTCACACACATCAACAACATTGCATAAACCATCGTCTTCAACCTTGGAAGTTCAATAAATATAGGGGATTTAATGGAATATGACAAGAAGGAAAATGATTAACGAGATTTAGAAAATGGGTTCCCTCTTTTCCATAGGTGTGTTCTTATCGTGTTTGGAAAGAAGAACATAATAATACACAAACATTTATCTGAGTATTTTTTGCCTTGAAAAAATTGATAAATATTTATAAATTAAGAGCAATAGTGGCCTAAATAAGGAAAAACACAGAAGTGGATTTACCCAATACTAATGTAAGATATAAAATCACATATCTTTGACGAAACATGGGTGAGAGTTGTTTGGGGGATCCTAAATCCAATCAGTAGACAAAAAGTTAATTTTCTCATATTAATCAATAGGATATAAAAAGATATTCATACACTTTTATGGTTCACTAGGGCACTCACTAGAGTAAGGAAAATGTCTCTATAGAAAACTTGTAATGATTTAAGTCGCAAAAATGTACAGATTGTAAAAGTAAAATATATAATTTCTCATTAATTATTTTATGTTTTTCTTATTCCATTACACTCCATTGCACCTTCATAAACGTTCTCAAGTCCTCGAGAGAAAAAAATCTAGTGACCATTTGCAAGAATCGAAGATCGATCCTTGCTACTTTACCCGAGAATGTTTACGAGATTGTTTTAGTAATATAACTTTATTCATGGGTCTTTTGAATGAGTTTGAATTTATAAATATTTTTTAAAATAATAAAAAAATATTTTCAAAAGTTTTTTGAAAAATTCACAAGTTTGTTAGAATGACATCAGATGTCATTTAAACAAGTTTCCGCTGCTCATTAGAGCACTTCGTAGTTTCTTCGAACGAGTTCTTTAGTTGCGTCATTTTAGCAAGCTCTAAAATTTTGTTTGATCATTCATTGTAAGTGTGTTGAATGAGATTAGGTACTTCATTAGAATCAGATGTGACATGATATTTCGTTTTTACCCATTTTAAGTGCAATTTTCCATATTTATCCTTGGTGATTTTGGTCATTTGTTGGAAGTGTGTTTGAATGAGATTGGGTACTTTGTTCAAACGATATGTGACTTTACTCAAATGACTACGCAAGGTTTGATTTTTTAACCAATTTCAAATGTAATGTTTCATGTTTCACCTTAGGCAATCTCTTTCCCTATAAATATGTATGTGGGGATGCATTTGGTTTTAAACCTTTCAAGAGTTATTTTTTTTATAAAACTCTTCAAAATTTTGATCCTAACAACTTAGATCTTTAGGATAACTTTTCTAAGCCAAGAAGAATATATTTTGAGTTATAAACGCCTGTGGAGATTTTCTCTGTTGCTAATTTATGGAGTTAAGGCTCTACTATTGAAAATGAAAGGAATGAGATTCTTGAGGCTGGTAGGTGGATACTGAGGCAAGGGTTACTTATTGTGGGCAGTGTTGGATTATTCCATAATCTGTGGAATATTCAAAGACACTGCTACATTCAACTTAGTAGAGATCTAAGATGTCTTTAAGTCTGTATTGGCCTACTGTATCTAAAACAGTGCAAATATATAAGCTTTCATTAAAGGGATTTTATCTCAATCTTCTTCCTATTTTTTGGTTGAATATTTGGGGTCACATTATCTTGCATGCTGATATAATTTTAATCAAGATAAAATTTGGCTAAAAAGGAATCTTATGTGTGGCATAATATACAATGACTCCATATAACTCACATTTTCAAATTAGTATTAGTGCAGGTTACATTAATTTATTTTGTGGTTATAAGGACAACATGTTGAATAGGGTACATGTTTTTAATGGGTCTAATTATGGTTATTGAAAATATTGAATGAGGTTGGCACATAAATCGATTGACATGCACGTCTAGCTTATTTGTTAAAGAGGTTGACTCTACCCACTGTGACTAATGACTATGTCATATGTCTTAAACCCATCTTTTCTTGGACAAAAATGATTTCAAATGAAGTAATTTTAATTCTCGAGGCTTAAAGGAGAATTTTGGTGCAGTCACATTCGATGAATGTCATTGCATTGTAATGTGTACCACATCTAAGGAAGTGTGTGATATCCTCTAACTCACCCATGGGGTTACCAACGTTGTGAAAGCTTCCAAATCTTCCCAGATAGTTTGAAATAATCACTATGATAGAGACATAAATATTTGATGAATTCTATGCATCACTATCTGACATTGTTAACTCTAGTTTTAGTTTGGGTGAAAGAATTCCTGCGACGAGGGTGGTTAAAAGGATTTTGATATCTCTTTCATTCCATTTTATCCTAAAAGTCACGATCCTAAATTCTTTTTGAATATTATATACTATTAGGTTAGAAGAACTCATTGGAGACCTTCAAATTTATGAAATTGAAATGTTCCCCAAAACTCAAAGTATATATAGAGAGGGATCGCTTTGAAATCCCATTTTAAGAAGAAAAAAAAAAGAGGTTTCTGAGTTCAAATCTGATTTTGATCTCGATCATCTTTTTCTATTTGCTTAAAAGTTCAAAAAAATTCATAAACTAGAAATAAAAATTATTCCAAAGAAAATAAAAGTTTTGGGAAAGATAAAAAATTTAAGTAGGGCGAAAATGTTTTTGAGAAAGCGAGAGAATAGTACATAAGAAATATGACATGGAGAGATGCTACGAAGGTGAGGCTAAAGGTAAAAAACCTTAAAAGTGTGATATGAGTCCAAAGAGACACAGAAAAGGCAAAGCGGCTTATAATTCACTCAAAGAGATAATGATGGAGAGTTAATGGATTAAGAGGATGAATATATGCATTGGCATAACTTCACTACGTACATGGTTAGTCATATTTTCACATCAAGTACGTATCATG
This sequence comes from Sambucus nigra, assembly GCA_949130495.1. Classification (NCBI taxonomy): domain Eukaryota; kingdom Viridiplantae; phylum Streptophyta; class Magnoliopsida; order Dipsacales; family Adoxaceae; genus Sambucus; species Sambucus nigra. The sequence continues at coordinate 733,165 of CASBWL010000561.1, read as the reverse complement.
CTGCTGAGGGAGTTTCTAAACATGATGATTTCCACAGCGACTCGAACCATTATGGAGATAATAAAGGAGATGATGTTTTTATTAAGGGAGAATATGAACTCTAACATGCCTACGCTGAGCTTTACACCAAGTCATTTAAAGTAAAAAGAAAAATAAGCATTTATCACTTCGGTTGTTATCGGTAGAGAAGGATTTGAAGAAGTAGAGGGAGTGAGACCTTGGTGAGGACTTGTTTGAGTGATAAATTTATTTCGGTTGATAGAGAAATGAAACTCCCTGAACTAGACTTATGGGTTACCCGTGAGTCAACCTGGTCCAACTAGAGCATTAGGTGTGAAGTGTAATTAAACAACCTAAATAATTTTGCTAGTCAAGTTTTATTTTAATTAACAATTCACTTGTTAGCATGTGATTCGAGTTTCAAGGTAACCTACATGAGGACCCATAGGGAGCACCCCAGAGTCCAAGTAAACAGAGCTACTAATGTAAAACATAAATAAATATACTTACTTGTATAACGCCCTTAAATACGAACCAACACCCAACCTGTTGTAATAAAGTGGGGATGTAATCCTATGCCTACTGGGATAAATACAAACAGTCCAGAAATGAATGGCTAAAAGTAATATACTCACATGCTATAACCTCAAGCAAGCAAAAATATGTATATACCTAAATATGTATACCTTTGAAAAATACACATGCCAATGGATTAACCATGTTACTTTCGAAAATCTTACTTAACCAGATTAATTTACCTTAATCTTAGTAAAGATTTTCTTTATTCATACTTACCATTTTCACCTTGTTTAACACACCCGGTTCAACACTTGAAACAATTACACTTAATTTGAATCAAATCCATTCCCTTACTTGAATTTAACCCCTTTCTTTTATTTTATTACACTTTAGTATTTTCATTGAAATAACCATTTCAACACACGCATTTGCCATGATAGAAATGACTTATTTGTCATTAGAAAACCTTTCTCCATACATATTTATGAAAATTGTGAGTTTAATAACTCGGTTGCTTAATTACCCATTTACCCGCTTACTTTATCCTTTTACCTTATCTCATGGATCCTAATAGATTTACGCATTTAGTTATCCATTTCACCTTTACCAGAACATTTATTACATTCATTCAAGCTAGGTTGTATTAACATATTTTACCACAAAATCCATTTCTTGATATGTTCCATATTTCCTTTATCTTTTATCGAAATCTTCCAATACTAAATACTTACACAGGCTTCACATCGAAGGCTATATGCACTATATGCTCTGCATAGTGATTTAGGGCTTTTCACCAAAGGGCTCTGGGCCCTTCTTGCCTTATCCTGGTGTCACCCGAGTTCCCTTTATGTCTTTAACATTTAAAAAATGTCCACATTATTCCACTTTATCCTGGTGTCACCCGACTTAACTGTCCGTTTCTTCGTTGACGCTTGGAAAATGAATTCTTTCTTCTTTAAGTCTTTTTTTCACACTTACGTCGATTTTATGTTGAAATCATTTACGCCTATTTGGACTTAATTCAATACTAAATTCTAATTAAAAAACTTCACTAATATTGTTAGTCCATAAAAATGTCCTGTTTTAAGTAAATTACCAACTTACCCCTTTTGTGCCAAATTTGTAATTTAATCCTTTACAAGTGTTATTTTCCCACAAATGGTTATTAAGTTTCCAAGTTAACATTTTAAACACCTTTTAATATTTTTTAACACTTGTCCAATATCACGATTACCCCATTTCTTTCTTTTTACCTTAACATCTTTAGTATATAAAACCACATCTTTTTATATATTAATGTCCCAATTTCTCAACATTTGAAATATACATTTTATTTATGATATTTTGCATCTTAACACCCACTTCACTTCTATTCACACATTTGAACTCTTTATTTCTCATTATTAACTCTTATACCACCATTCACATAAAATCTTACCTTTCATACATTTAAAACATCAAGCCACTTTAACTTCGACATGAGTTTCACACACTTTAACTATTAATTAAAGTGAAAGTTTCTCCTTCTCATATTCATCTTCATTATTAAAGTAGATAATCCTCTCTTTGTCTCATAAAAATGGTTTATACAATCCTAATGAATTTATTTGCATAAAATCACTTCATTTATACTTTAAACACCATTTTAAGACATTTTATTGCTTAAAATGTTAAGGGCAGATATTCTAAAAAATTCTACATTTCAACCCAATTTAAAAGTCATACTTTTGGAACCCATTTTCATACAATTGATAGGATGATTACTAACATATGGATGCAAACTTTCTTTAACACTTCGTATATTTAGTCGTAACATATGTGAAAAAACATGATGAATTCGTACCACACTTTAAACTTATATCAAGTAAGTGTTTCCCACCTCAAATGAGCTCTTAAGAATTGTGGAGATGGTGAAGAAGACGAAGGACCACCACATCCAAAGGTGGCCTCAAGGTGGTCAAAATCTCTCAAGGTTAGCTCCAAGTATGCTCCACAAATTTTCTTCGTTATCCTCAAGAACACCCCCTTCAAACACCCATCAACATATACCCATAACACCCTTTTAAAATATCCATGAAAATATCAAGAACTTCATTTTTTACATTACACAAGGTCATCTAGTATTTACTAAGGTAACACAAGGTGGTTAGAAGCTTTCTATAGGTCGTTTACATGGTGTACATGGGGTTAGTGTAGTGGTGTATGCCCAGAATAGGTTTGGCTAAAAAGTACTTCTATGGAGGTTTCATTTTAAAGAGGGAAGGAGAGGCTACTCAAATGGACGGAACTCTATCATCCCATACTTGGACTTATATACTACAAAAATAACCCTACTCGAGATCATGTTTGCCTAGGATCCAGAAGAAGTCGGCAGATGTGAAAATACAAAGGACCATAATCAACACGCACTTAAATAAATTGTTGCCCATGGTCAGACCTGATGGGCTTCATCAACCACGGCTAGGGGGTCAATCGACCGACCCTAGTGAGAAAACCAACTTCTTCTTCCACTTTTGACCCCATGGACTTTATGTATACATTTTTTAAGGTCCAAAAAATATGGTTATTATAATTTTATAGCCAAAAGGGAGCTCTAGAAAAATCAGACAAAGTTTCATTTTTCCTACGTTGCGTAGTGACATTATTATCATATTATATTAACTATGCTCGTGTTACATCCGTTCCTCATTAATATACTAATTATAACTATACGAGTTCAAATGCCTATCCATTCAGACCATGCAAGATGGAATTTTCATGTTAACCCCTATGCATGATGGGTCACTTTATGCACAATGCTATTTCATTATTTTATGTATTTGTTTCCTCAATAATTTCTCCAAAAACAATATTCAAAATATTATTAAAATATTTATTTCTAGGGCAGGCTATTACAAACTTCCCTCCTTGAGGAATTTGGTCCTCGAAATTCTTGGTCCTCAACTTTAGGATCTAGCTACCAATAACCTGTTTCCAGTCCAAGGGAATCCTCAAACCCATGGCTAAAACCCAAAGACTTCAATTTCATTAACCACCATTGTTGATCCAATCATAATGAACCCTAAGGCTTTATTGCTAATGCTTGAGCATTCCTAATATGTATATCTAAGAAAAACGTCGAGATTTTTTATATTCCCCAAATATGTACTATCACCAATGAACTTATCATCATGGATCGTTCTATGTTAGGATTCACGACTTACGTTTCCTTAAATAAATCATGGGTCACGCCTAGACTAGGCTGATACAACCTCAACATCTTTGATTATACACACCAACGATTGTTAAGTCAATCACCTTATCACAAAGGTCTACCCAACCTATTTCTCCTACGAGATCCTTATGCTAACCTAGAGGTATCTTACGTATCACAATGCAAACACATACAAGTGATATCATCCTCAATCCATACAATTCTGAACTAAGTGCAGCACTACCATCTCATGGCTCATCAAATTACAATATTCAATATATTCTCAAGTCACAACCTCGGGGCACATAACCCAGTCGTACTAGTTACACCAACTAACTAATAAGCATGTTAACCTAAGAAGTCAAGTAATATATACAACTATATGCAACAACGTGAGACTACGTGCACACGCAAATTAGTGTAGAACAAAAGTGCTTCTAGATAAGAGTGTATTCATATACATTGATACATCACATCACTATTGATCTCATGCAGTGATATAACCGCATCCGAATTGATCGACAACTTCCCATTATCGAGATCAAAGAGGTCACAAGAAGGCAACAAATTAGGAGACTATCTCACAAAAATAAAACTATCTAATTTCGACCACGCACACTTGAGGTCTATAACTCTTACCAATACTTTTTAACACCTTAGACATGCCACTTATCTTGGCTTGGCCTAATAACCCTGAAGGATTCTAATAAAAAATAACCCACCCTTGCAGAACGAATGAACACGAGGCTAATTTCCTTGGGAAGATGAAACGGTAGGCTTTCCTCCTTAGGATCGGTGCCATATTTCAATCATTGTAAGTAGAACTAGATGAAATCACATTATTCACTGCTCATCGTTATCTACTGACTTATCATACATAGTAATCCATAGTTTCAACATGTGATAACTAACCCCAGTTTTCTAGATCACTCTCATGAACCGAAAGATAATGTTCATATAGTCTCAATCATCCTATTCATGAATTTCTTCTATAACCCTTAGCATTGCGTATATGATTCCAAGTCATAATCATTCTAATGGCATCCCAACTCTCAATCATCCTACATGCCTAATAATTTTCCCTGAATAGAGTCATACTAACTATACAAGTAGCACATTTAAGTGGTATAATTATGCCAAACATATCCTCCCGAGTTCCATTTCTAGAAGCCTTAATGAAATTCAACATGTTCTAAGTCTCCCAGGTGTATAACAAAGCATTGATCAATCTATTTTTGACATTATCCTCAAAGGTCACATCATGGCACACGATTATAAACAAAGGCCTTAGTACTAACTCCAAGTACTTTTATAAATCAATGTGACCCAACTTACTACAATCATAATTGATTTACCATCACTATGAAAAATCCAATACAACAATGATTCCTAAATGTTTTATGTGTGATGACACTAAACTCAGTTATCTCTCTAACAACTTACACGTCGATTGCGAGAAATCACAAGTCATATCATGACCTATGCTACCCAACCTGGGGTCTACCAATACGAATGTATATCACCACATAAACCTTGATGTGATGATGATTCCCAAATGTTCTAAGGAGAGACACTATTGTCATTATATTACATGGTGCACAACCTTAAATTCATCATTATTAGGAAATGTCTACCACTCACATTAACACACCATTACCTAAATGTTGGTGTAGACACCTCACTCTATTACCCCCTAACTCTCCTTAGGTCCCTAGTACCTCCACTCATCATCACAGACCCAGGTCACGTCCCGAGTATTAACCTGGAAGCCATCGGGCACCCCCCGACTCAGTTTGACCCAAAAGTCACAATCCTCATCTTGATCGAGACTCAATGAATCTTCGAAGGGCACTGAATAACCTTTCCAACGGTCCACCCCGTGCGCGATTTCGACTTACCATGCGGACGAACTCATCGTTTGCGTTTGAAACCTGACCTAGAGGCCACCGGGCGCTCCCGGGCTCTGTTGACCTAAGTCAACCCTTCAGCATGACCGAGGCTGAATGAATCTTCGAAGGGCACTGGATACCCTTTCCAACGGTCTGCCCAGTGCACGATTCCAACTTACCATGCGGACGAACGCGTTGTTTGCGTCTGAAACCTGACCCAGAGGCCACCGGGCGCTCCCGGGCTCTGTTGACCCAAGTCAACCCTTCAGCTCGACCGAGGCTGAATGAATCTTTGAAGGGAACTGAATACCCTTTCCAACGGTCCATCCCATGCGCAATTCTGACTTTCCATGCAGACGAACGATTGACTCCGGGAAACCACCGAGCACTTCCCGGGCCAGGTTGACAAAAGTCAACTCTCCAAACCAGGTCAAACTCTTTGGAATGTCAAACTACGTCTCCTAACCTTTCCAAAGGTATGCCCCATGCACGATTCGGACTTACCATGCGGACGAACGATCCATTTGCGTCCGCACGATTCCCCGTCCAATGAACCGACAAATGCTTCCGAGACATATTTGACCCAAAGTCAACTCCCGAACTCGAGAGAGGTCCAAAGGACTTTCAAAGGTCTCTAAATTACCTTTCCAACGGTATTCCCCGTGCGTGATTATAACCAACGGTTTGCCCTTGGCAGCCAATTTTCCGAAAAAGCCTAAAGCATACTACCAAATGGCAAGTCCCAGACCCTGCCTATCGGCACCTGTCGATAGGCAGTGCCATGATAATGACGATCGGCAATCCCCTGGGGCTATAAAAGGAGGTATTCAACTCATTTTCAAGGATAGCCCAGATCTGATAGAAATCTCTCTGAACGAATCCCAGAAACCTCTCTCGAAGGCAGCGTGATTTCAACTTCCAAATCCCTTTTTCACTTCCACTTTTCATCATCCCTTTCATCAAACTTTCTCCATCATCATCCAAGCTCAAGGTCTGCTCTCCGAAGTTCAAGATCAAGCTCAAGATCTTAAAGAAGGTCTAACTTTCTCAAACTCTCTCTTAAATTCTCTTGAATTCCCAATAACTTATTTTCTTACTTAGCACTTATATAATCTCATCTCATGTACCATAAAAACACTTTTTATCTAGTATTATTGCACATCTCCTATTTTCATATAAATAAAAAACCAAAAAATAAGAAATAGAGGGTTTGCTCATAAATTCCAAGTAGGGATTCTCACACTTTTCTCACAACTAAAACACTTTTTTCTACACACACACACACACACACACACACACACACACACTTACAAATAAGAGATTTCTCCATTTTGGATTTATGGGTTAAACCCCACCCCTCACTTTACATGCGAACTACGTGGACTTTGATGCCTTTATAGGATACATAGGCGTCTCGGGGTAAAACCCGAGACTCGAGTCCTTTCTCTCACTTTTTCTATTTTCTCTAAATCCATTTTTCTTACATTATTAGTCTTAGTGATGTATTACTCCATGTGCGTTATCGTTCCCTTATAACGATCAACGCAGGGGTAGCTGCGTAATTCTTATTTTTCTAATATTACTTTTATATCTTCCTATGAATGACTCACTTTATCTTTTCCATGATACAAGTCGAATATTCCTACCTCCATTCTATATATATACATATGCACACATCTCACGAGGGGAAATATAGAGGAAAATAGCAAATATCAATGAGAGACCGAAAGGGCGGAATGGGTGCCTAACACCTTCCCATTTCGTAACTAAGCCTCCGAACCCTTTCCAAATCATTTTGGTTTCGCACGCACCAGTATGTATTTGGATGCCACTCTTCGGGGTGGCTTCCCCTTTTTCTTTTCCCTGTTTTGAGTAAAATAGACTGGCGACTCTGAATCTCTCTACATTTTTCACACCTCACAGATCGACGCCGGCCGAAGCGCTCTCCCGAGAGGGGACGCGTGGGACCCGAAGGATCCTTCCTCCCTCCTCGGCGGGGATCGGGGATGGCCACAGTGGCGACTCTACTGGGGATTTTATTTATTTTGAAGGCTTGACTCTATTTACATGGATGCTATATTTGTTTATGTTTCCCCCCATATCTGTATGTTCCCCTTTTTCATATGTATCCCATGCTTATGCTTATGTTCACACACTTATAGAAAATTCTCCATGTACACTTCACACCACGTGCACCTAGGATCCCATGTATATCCCCATGTTGCACGCATCACCCATCCATACTTGGTGTACCTTTTGAGGTACTTGTACTTTGTTCCCGGTTTGACATAATCAAAGAAAGGCATTCTCATCATAAGATACTAATAAGAGAATCATGCATAATTCACACGACATCACCAAAGAGCATTGATATTGACCAAATTTTACCCAATAACTGGAGTGTCACTTCGTGATGTGCGCTGGTCCGGCAGGTCGCAGTTAGCCTAAGCGATATGACTCTCACCTTCCATTGGCCAAGTACCTTCGACGTATATCGAACGGTTCCACCGCATCGTACCGCTTGACCGAAGTCATGACGGGAGGTATATCGCAAGGAATTCGTTCACTTACACCGAATATATCGAATTCGCTCTCACACGTACCGTCCCCACGACGTATATAGTGAGGCAATTCACGTACACTCAGGTATATCAAATGGCTGGTCTACACGTACCGATTTCCCGCAAGAGCAAGACGTATATCGTGGAAGCCACGCCAAAGGGAGGGGAACCTATGCCGATTCACCCAACCAAACTGCATACCCTCATATAGGTGTCAAACCTAGGACACGCACTTTAGATTGCCGGTTTCAACCTGAAACTCTCCCGAAATTCTGGGTCGATCTTTCACCCAATTTTTGTGCATTTTTAAAATGGGACTCTGTCCGCGAGCCTGGTTACAAGTCCAAACATAGCTTTGCATGTATTACAACCCCACTTTTCCAGGCTCGGGTCCCGTCTGGCCTTGCATTTAGGAGAATTAAATACAAGTAAGAACATAACAATCATAATAATCATGCTGAGTTCCGTCTCCAAAAATAATTCTCCCTTTTTATCAAAAATCCAAAAACATTTCTCCCTTTTTATCAAAAATCCAAAAACATTTCTCCCTTTTTATCAAAAATCCAAAAATAATCTCTTCCCCTTTTCTTAAAAAATAAATCTCATCCTGTGCCTTCTCAGGTTGATCGCACGCCCTTGGCCTGGCTCCCTATTGGCTTAGGTCTTCAGTGAAATCACCCTGGAGTTTCATCCGTTCCTCTACTACTTCTTTTGAATCCAGAATCCATCCATCTTCCATGGAGAATGCATATCAAGCACCAGTCATACAATCGGATCTGCCGACAGTCCTAGCTCAGCTCGTGGCCAAGATTGACAACCTCCAAGCCGAGGTCCGAGAAATGCAACGAAACCAAGTTCATATTCCTCAAGAGCTCGAGGCTCTGTTCCCTTGTGCTATGGGTCCACTCGAGCCCATCTGGGTCCCGGAAGAATATCATCACGCTCTGCGTGCCCCTCCTGCTAATGGGCCGCCGCCTGCCCAACTTCTAAAGCCAAACATTGCCCAGCCTATGGCTAACTTGCCTGTGGTTGCTGATCCAAAGGAGGAGGAGTTGAACAAAGTAAAAGAAGATCTTAAGATGCTCACCAAGAAGTTTGACCAAGTCAGGATCTCTGGAAATTACATGGACTACACCCATATGTCTCCTTATCTTAAAGCAAGGTTACTCGAGAAGTTCAAGATGCCAAATATCGATAAGTTTGGAGGGAGTGGTCCCCCGATTGTTTATCTTCGCAGTTATCATCGTTCCATGACTCTACTAGGGGCTTCAGAAGAAATAATGGCCCAATTGTTTCAGCAAACATTGAAGGATAATGCCCTCCAATGGTTTTTATCTCTTGAGGAATCCAGAATCCGTAGCTGGGAGGATGTAGCCCGAGAATTCATGTCGCAGTACAAATAAAATGAAGAGCTCGAGGTCACCCACCGTGATTTAGAGCTGCTCAAACAAAACTCTGGAGAATCGGTCAGTAACTTCATAGACCGATGGAGGGAAAAAGCAGCTACCATGACCAATCGGCCATCTGAGGAAGAATAAGTCAACATAGTGAAGAAGAATTTCTTGCTCCATGTCCGAGCAACCATGGGAGGACAGTACTACCCCCACTTTCGAGCTCTCAGAGAAGCTGGGGTAGAAATCGAGGAAAGTCCTGCAAAAATAGAAGTTAAATCGAAGAGGGTGTCCGGACAGTTCACCCCCAGAAAATATGATAAGCCTGCTAATGCTACAGTCTCAACCATCAACAACATCTCTCAACCAACCACATCATGGGCACTAGAAAGCCACTCTGCTCCCGTTCGAAGGGACTACACTAAGCTCCATGCTCCCCTCTCCAAAGTTTACCAAGACCTGTTAAGCTGAAACCTTATAAAGCCCCTGGATCCATGTCCATTACACAATCCACTTCCCAGAAATTTCAAGACCGATGCTCATTGCGCCTTTCACCAAACAGCTGGCCATACCACCGACCAATGCTTCCACCTTCGAAACATAATCCAAGATCTCATTGATTGGGGAACCATCGACCCACCATCCAATCCTAAACCAAACACTACTCATAACCTACTCCCAAATCACACCAATGTCATCTTCTAGGAAGAAAACCTGAATTTCGATCCGTCAACCCAGATCACACCCTTATACCCTACTAAACCCCTTCAACTTTTCCCATATTTCCTCCTACACCCTACTATCCCTCCTGATCAAGCACTGTCACTCCTTACCAGAGCGTGGATCACTGTCCGGACCTGTTCTGAAAGTGGAAGAATGGAATTATCAGATGTGTTGAACCAACTCCTAGAGTTCGGGCTGAAATTGCACTCACAGATGATTATCGACTGCCAGAGGTTCAGTACGTTATTTTTGGAAGCACGGAAATGGATCCGAGAATTAGATATGTGGATGGTACCAACCGATAAAGTCTTCTTAGATGATGTTATCCGGATCATGACGGAAGCATTCAGGCAAACCAATAACATTTGACGTATCACCGAGTTACTTGACACTTTGAAGCTGCAAGGGCACCTGGTCCCTTCACCCTTACACATCCCCACAGAATGGGAAGTCCTATATGAGGAGGCCGTTGAAGTCATGGAATGCATTGACTTCACAGGGGAAAACAGAATTGTTGCCAACGGATGGGGGGAAGAATTCGAAGATTCGAGCGAAGAACAAGTTTCAGAAAGAGCTGGCCCAGTAGCTGACTTATGTGGGATAATATCATTTGAAGAACTCCTCGGAGAAATAGATAAGGTGGAAGAATAACCCGAGATTGATGAGGAAACTGGATTTAAGTTTTTCCCTTCTTCAGTAAATCACATGACCAGATCTGGGAGACATTAGCAAGTTCCTAACTCACTACCAGTAAATGATAAGGGGAAGGGAGTTGAAGACCTTCTTATGCCGAAATGACCCTCGAGGAGAGCAAGATCCTCAATCAACTAAAGAAAACTCAAGCTAAAATCACCCTATGGGGGCTTTTCATGTCTTCCCAGCTGCACAGAAATTCTTTAATCAAATTACTCGTTGGATCGATAGTTCCTCCTTCTACCACACCAGAAGAAGCGGTGAACCTGATCGGATCCTTGACCTCTACTCGAATGTTGTCCTTTTCTGAAGAGGAAATCCCCAAAATTGTGCCAAATCATAATCATGCACTCAACATCTCCATCAAAATTATGGGGAAGGTGGTACCACTTTCTCTCATTGACAACGGATCCGCTTTGAATGTCTGCCCACTGAGAACCTTCAAATGTTTAAGTCTGAAAGAAAGTGACCTCGCTCCAATCTTCGCTGCCGTGCGCGCCTACGATAATACCCGTCGTGAGGTGATGGGATCCATAAAACTTTTAATAGGGGCTGGTCCTATAAACCTTGTCGTCGAATTCCAAGTCATCAATATCCCAGCCTATTTTAACCTTTTTCTCGGACGACCCTGGATCCACAGTATAAAGGGTGTCTCTTCCTCATTTGATCAGAAATTGAAGTTCTTTATTGATGGGCGAGTCATCACCATCTTGGGTGACGACGGTAACGCCAAGGGCACAGGCACCAGCAATCGAATTCTTGAGATACATCATAGGTCAAATGATATGCTCCTATTAGGTTTTAGAGTTGAGCCATCCCTACTCCCGGCAGGGGACGGTTTCAAAGAAAGGGTTTGTCCAGAATATGACCCTCACGGCAATGTCAATGTGATTCAGATGTTCAGAAACATGCACTTCATGCCCGGACTGGGGCTAGGACAAAGGCAGCAGTGGATACTTGAGCCCATCGAACTGAAAAAAGTTGTCCCTCCTTGCTGCTTGGGGTATCAACCATCAGAACAAGAGCTCAGAATGATCTGCCAGACTCGATCAAAAAAAGGGTTAGACTTCGTCAAGACTATCTCAGGAGATTCTTTAAATGGACGATTCATCAAAGAGGGCGAGGATTTCTCCTTTTGCGGTTTTCCAGAACCATGGTACGACCGCACATATAAGAAAATAAAGCCTGGAATGGAGATCTTTTTCCAAGATAGCTACCCATGGGCCGAAAGTTTCCAGCACCGCGTATAATCGCTTATCAAAGATACTGAAGAGACTGAAGAAAGAGACTCTGAAGATTCCTTCAAGCTGCAGACGCTGGGTCTGGCACTCTGCATGGTTCATTCAGGCACTACATCAACGGACCCATCCTGTCTGATCAAAGTTGCTGATACACCTCTCCTCAACTGGCATGCTGCGCCAGTTCTACCTCTTGAAATCTCCCCCAACCCCAATGTTGACCCTATTTCTTCTATTATTGTCCATCCTTGCTCAAATGTAATTGAGACCTCTTTTGATGAGGTCCTCAATGTTGTTTTTCCTATCAATGAAATAAATGAAGATTTTGAGTATCTTGTTGTGCCTTACATTAATTGTGTAGATTCTAATCAAGCTTTTTATGACGATGATTTTGCAAATGAACAATTCTTAACTGATCTAAATAAGGTTAATAATAAACAACATAACTTCATTCAAGTTAATGAAGAAGAGACTGTTGTTATTAATCTCGGTTCTAGTAGCCAACTGCGCGAGATTAGGATAGGGGCCACCCTTGACAACCATGAGCGCGCACAACTCGAAGAATTGCTTAAGGGGTTCGTGGATGTCTTCGCATGGTCCTACGACGACATGCCCGGTATTGACCCCGAAATATCTCAGCACGAGATCCCCACTCTCCCATATGCCAAGCCAGTTAAATAAAAATTGAGAAAACTCTGCACCGAATGGTCGCTTAAGGTCAAAGAAGATGTGATCAAACGGTTGAACGTGGGTTTCATTCGAGTAATCGAATATACCACGTGGCTAGCCAACATTGTATCTGTACCAAAATTAGGAGGAAAGGTTTGAATGTGTGTGGATTATCAAGATTTAAACAAAGCCTCTTCGAAGGATGATTATCCGCTACCTAACATAAACATGATCGTGGACAACATAGCCAGTCATGCTTTCAAGTCATTTGTCAATGGATTTATCGGATACAACCAAATTAAGATGCACCCCGACCATCAAGAGAAAACCGCATTCATCACCCCATGGGGAACCTTTTGCTACACCGTTATGCCATTCGGTCTCAAGAATGTTGGGGCTACCTACCAAAGGGCCGCCACAACCATCCTGCACGATTTGATTCACAAAGAGGTTGAGGTTTACGTGGATGATATGATTATCAAGTCCAAAACTAGAGAAGGTCATGTTCCCGCTCTCCAAAAGTTCTTTGAATGACTGCGACAGTATCAGATGCGAGTTAATCCACAGAAGTGCATCTTCGGCGTTACGAAGGGAAAACTCTTAGGATTCATGGTCAGTGAGAAGGGGATAAAAGCAGATCCCGATAAGCTAAAGGCCATACTTGAGATTCCACCTCCCCGAACAGAGAAGGAATTCCGAGGTTTCCTTGGGAAATTACAATATGTCAGCTGGTTCATCAGCCAGCTAACCCCCATCTGTGAACCAATCTTCAAGCTCCTCCGAAAGGATTCAACTAAGGTTTGGAACGAGGCCTGCCAAGAAGCTTTTAATCGAATCAAACAGTACCTAACCCAACCTCCAGTTCTCATGCCACCACAGCCTGGTCTCCCTTTACTCTTATACCTAACCATAGCCGACACTGCAGCCGGGGCTTTGCTAGCCCAGTACCTTGAATACTCCTGCAAAGAAAGATCCGTCTATTATGCCAGTCGCAAATTGGCTAAGTACGAGGTTAACTACACTGCTTTAGCAAAAGCATGCGTCGCGCTTATCTGGGTCACCCAAAAGTTGCGGCACTACATGCTCACCTTACCCATCAAACTTATATCCCGAATGGATCCCATCAAATACCTGCTCGAAAAACCCACCTTATCCAGCTGAATGGCCCGATGGTTGATGCTCCTAACCGAGTTCGATATCTTGTACGTCACATAGAAAGTCGTTAAGGGAAGGGCCATCTCTGACTACCTTGCGAATTACCCTGTAGAAGAAACAGGTGTCTGGATCTCCGAATTCCAAGATGAAAATGTCCTCTGCACCACTCAAGACTGCCTCCGATGGAAAATGTTCTTTAACGGCGCTGCCAATAAAAGGGGATATGGCATTGGGATACTTCTGATCGCCCCAGATGACTCCCACACTCCCATCGCCATTAAATTGAATTTCTCTTGCACCAATAACATGACGGAATATGAGGCATGCATAGTAGGCCTCAAGGTCGCTCTCAAGAAAGGCATTCAATACCTTGATGTATATGGGGATTCTGCCCTCATCATCGATCAAGTGCTCAGAAAGTGGAAAGTCAAAGACGAAAAGCTCCAACCCTTTCATGCCCAATTAGAAGACTTGGCCTCCCAATTCTGAGATATCACCTTCCATTACCTACCCCGAGCAAAGAATAACCTAGCCGATGCTCTCGCTACCTTAGCCTCCATGGTCAACATGCCCGAGGGAATAACAATGACCCCCTTCCTAGTTCAAAAGCAAGACAATCCAACCCATTGCTACCACATTGAGCTCGTCACCACAGAAGATCCTGAACTAATCAGCTACTGGTACTATGATATTTGGTGCCTCCTCCGGTACGGTAGGTATCCTGAGGGTTCTAATAAGAACGACCGAACTACCCTCCAAAGGTTGGCCGCTCAGGACATCATCTATCATAAAGCACTACTCAAGAGGAATTTCGATGGAACTCATTTGCACTATATCGCAGGGGCTGACATTGAAAAGATAATGCAGAAAATCCACAGCGGGGAATGCGGGCCCCACATGAACGGTCACATGCTTGCTAAGAAGATCATCTGACATGGCTACTACTGGACCACCATGGCCCAAGATTGCACCGCCTATGTTCAGAGGTGCCCCAAATGCCAACAGTTCTCCAATCTCCTACATCTACCTCCGTGGGAATTATACAACATGACTTCTCCCTGGCTGTTCTCTACCTGGGGTATCGACATCATAGGAAAGGTTACACCAAAAGCATCAAATGGGCATGAGTTCATCCTGGTTGCCATCAATTACTTCACCAAATGGGTCGAAGCTGAGTCATACGCAGTATTAAATGCCAAGAAGGTGGCCAAATTCATCAAGAAAAATATCATTTGCCGATATGGGGTCCCGCACGAGCTAATGTCGGATAATGGTTTGCATTTCGAGGTGAATGTCACAGAAGTAGTCAACGATTACGGGATTCAGAGACACAAATCTTCTCCCTACTGACCTCAGACCAATGGTGCAGTTGAAGCCGCCAACAGAAACCTCAAAACAATCATCAGCAATATGACCGAAAGTTGTAGGGATTGGGCCAACCGGATCCCGTACGCCCTCTGGGGCTATCGAACCTCAATCCGAACCTCTACTGGGGCTACCCCTTACTCTTTGGTCTACGGCATGGAAGCAGTCCTACCTGTGGAGATGGAAATACCCTCACTATATGTCATGCTCGAAGGCAAGGTTAGTGAAGAAGACTTGAGCCAAGGCCGTCTTGATGAGCTAACCCTCCTAGATGAACGGAGATTAAAAGCTCTTTACCACATACAAGGTTATCATCGCCGAATATCGCGATCGTTCAATAAGAAAGTCAAGGACCGCGGTGTCCGAGAGGGGGATTTATCCCTCAAGGAGATAATCGAACCCATCTGGGACCCCAGAGGAAAGTTCAAACCCAATTGGAGTGGCCCTTACATTGTGAAGAAGATCTTATCTGGCGGTGCCGCCATGCTCACTGACCTGGATGGGCAAGAGATGGCTCGTCCAGTCAATCTGGACCGTCTCAATAAATTCTACCCCTAGTCCGAAATCTCAGCGAGCTACGACTCTTCTCACCCCCTTCTATTCTAAAAAAAAACTCTCTCCATTTCCCTCTACCCAGAACTACGTGGGCCTGATCCTCTACAAAAACTATTTCCAAACAGATAAGAACTTTTTCAAAAACCCTAGAGGTACATAGGCAACTCATACTCCCCACATGAGCACGACCCCTTCTTTTTCACAAAAATATATTCCTTTCTTATCTCTAAGAACGGCAGTTCATTCTAGACATCTACTTGAACAAAAGGATTATGTATGCCTTAGCGATTGGTATAGATAATTAAAAATACAAAATTCATCGAAAGGCACAGCTGGATGATCAGAAACTTGTTTATTTCATTAATAAGAAACTACAGTACAGATTACATAAGAAAAAGGAACGAATAACTCCTTTCCCCCTACTACCCAAAAAACCAGATAAAATCCCCCACATCTGTTACATAAATAAACTCCCCATGAGTCCTACCCACAGCTACCCGAAGAGACTTCACCCTCATCATCTATATCCAGAGGACCCCAAGTTTCTCCTACCTGAATGGAGTACCGCAAACACTCCATAGACCGATGAGCCTTAACCATCTTCGAAAAGACCACAACACCCCCTTCCATGGAGTTAAATAAAATAAACCACCTCTGACCAGTCTCTACTGCCAACATCTTGCTGACTACTTTCCTCTACAACCACTTCATATAATCTTTGGGGACATGGAAAACCTTCCCAACAGACTGAGAGGGATGGGTTGACGGACGTCGATTTTCCTATAGAGATTCGAGCAACAGACGCAGGCGCTCAGTCAAATCTTTTACCGAAAAGAAATTTGAGGCCCGAAGGGGCACGACCTGCGCCCAGCCAAATTGGCGCAAAAGTCACTAGAGGGAAATAAAAAGAGGTCTACCTGAGACCAACCAGCCGCGCATATGAATATTCTCCTAGATCCAAAACAGGCTGCAACTGTCCCCACCAAGGCACTGACCAATAGAGCCATAAAGCCCCATACTCCACAAGCCAGTTCTCCCAGTTCTCAACATACAGGCCCATGCGGATGAAGTAGCGTGAAAAGAAGTTGGGTACAGCCGACAAAGGATATTCTGGAGGAGTCAACAAGTGGAATCTTTCAGACAACCACATGAACGGCATCACAGGGCTACCCCTTAAAAAGTTGGAACGACCTTCTCTCCAGGCATCCAGTCCATTCAAAGTCTCTGCCAATATCACCGACGCAGGATTGCGACGGTATGACATCCATGAGGTAATGGCTACAAGCTGTGAGTCCACGCGCACCTCCCCAGTCATCAACAGTAATTTTGAAACCAGGCCCAGAACAATGGCTCCAGCATAGCCAGCATCACTTACTTCCCATGAACGCACGGACTGCAACACCGCCGGGAGGGAGATCATTCCTCCGACAACCAATGACCTGGCCGTCGAAGGATAAATATGGAGAAGCCCGACCAAAAAATCACTAGGAGAACGAGAAAATTCGGGTTAAGCCGCGGCAACACTGGGATTCATGCCCAGTATGGCAGAAAATTCCTCATAGGTAGGACAAACTTCTTCCAACCCAAAGCGGAATACATGGTCTTCGAGATACCAAAATTGTACTGCCGCCACCAGCATATTCCACTAAAAAGGTCGATTACGCCACAAGGAGACTTGACGCATGTTATAAGCATCATAGTCGACATTATAAGAGAACATAGCTTCCAAGGCTTCAAGGTAATTGACAAACTCAATGCTACCAGGGAGAGCCATCTCGCAAGACTAAAAGATGACGGGTGGGTATGTAAGAATGCAAAAGGTGTGAGGAAAACACTCCACCCTTCTCCCTTTTTATATTTAAAAATCCTCACAAGGGACATAATCCCTACAGAAATCGAAAGGAATCCTACCCCACAAGGTACTAAAGGCTGAAGAGGGTACCAATCAAAGCTTTCAATTGATAGGACTGGACTGAACTGCCGATAGGCAGGCCAGGGTGCTTACCGATCGACAACCCCCCCATTTTTGGAAATTTCCACCTTTCCTTTTTTGTCAAATTAGAAAAACTTCATAAAAATAAATTGATATTCTCAAAAGAATTTTGAGAATCATGTTCCCTCCTTAGGGTATTCCCCGTTTTAAATAAAACAACTTTCCTTTGAAAAATTCCAAAAATATTCTTGCTTTACGGTCTCAGTAGCAAATTAAAAGGCGCATGTGCATGCATTCATTCATCATTAAAATAAAAGATAGCCAAAAAACTACATTGCATTGCATATATATGTTTTATGTGTTACATCATTTTGCAGGAAATAAGGAAAAAGCCAAAAACAATGTGACTCAGCCCGAACCCACACTCTATCTCTCTCTCTCTCTCTCTCTCTCTCTCTCTCTCTCTCTCTCTCTCTCTCTCAAGAGCTTCCACCCCTGTGACGCGCTCTCTTCCCCCTACGGCGAGACGACGCACCCCCACTACCTGAGCCAGAGTCTCCCGCGAACGAGGCTGACAGCACCAAACAAGAAGGAATAGGGATAGCATCCCGAATATGGGTGGTCATCAAAGATATCCAGTCTCTGATGTCCCTGAGCCAAGTGGTCAACACCCGGACTTGCTACAAGGAAAAGGCAGAATTAGTATCAAGCAAAAGAAATAAAAAAAGAGAGTAAAAGGACCGAAAGGTGTACCGCAGGATGAAGGACGTCCTCTGTCAAGCCCAGCTCCTCTGGATCCATCGCAAGAGGATGGTGCAGCATCGGCACTATCCCTCCATTAGCCCGTCGGATGTTGTATGAAGGAGTGTGCAGGCGAACAAAAGGGACCTCCGAGGTCACCGCCGCTGCAGGTGCCGACGGACCACCACCACTGTGGGAAGACCCCACCGCCCGAGTCGAACTAGCAGGAGGGAAAGGAAAAGCATCATGTATACTGGGCGCCATCAACCAGCTCATCACAAAGTCCATATAATCATACGACGCGGCCGTATTAGTATACAACGCATAGGACTCTCCAATCATCGATGCAATCTTTTAATCCTCCAATAACTGTCGCTCCCGCCTCATAAAAGTAGGAGGCTATGCAGGAGGCACCACCACCTCCTCCCCAGCAATCTGACGGATCACCCTCTCCCCGAGGTACCAGGAATGGCCGAACTCATGCACCAACAAACGCCTTATGTGCGCGTTCACCCCAGTCACCCCCGTATCCTGAATGGTGGTCCCCCTAGGATAAAAGGTCACCTGATATCCCCAAGAAGGCATAAGTCAATACAAAATCAGAAGGTGCAAAAAACCAAGACTGAAAAGGAAAAGACCTTACCCGACCACTAGTCTGGTCATTCAAGACCTGACCCACCGCCTCCAGGGAAAGAGATCCCTTCGACTGCCGGTTGGCCTTAAGCCATCGGTACAGTCGGCAGAAGTCCCCAACAGTGTCATCCTTCAAAGCAATCAGCGGGGTGTTGCACCCAATCACCTCATAAAACCACGTCTGAATTCACAAGAAAAAAGAGACACATAAAGAAAATGCAAATGCATGAAAAGAAAATGCGAATGCATGAAAGGAAAATGTGAATGCATGAAAGGAAAATGCACAAAGTAAAGGATACCTCCAGGAGATACGTGGCTCCAGTAAAAGTCTGCCGGTAGCAACAGCTGAATGCATCCAAAGAAGAGTAAAGGGTTTCTAAGGTCAGACTCCCCCAATCATAGAAAGGGATGTTTGAAAACATCCTCAAGTACGGCAGAAAACACAAATAGACGACGTCGCCGCTCGACCCCACCATGAAACCTCCCAGCACCAACAAAATGAACAATCGGGCCATTTGCCTCACTTGCAGCCCATCCTCCATATCAACCACCCTGCTCAGCAAAACATCCTGCAGCAAAGACAGTCGGATAGAATCCCCAGAGACTATTCTCCTCACATCACTAAGTGCCGCATACACCGCCTCCGGCTTCACCCGCAAAGAGCGATCCACCTCTATCTGCTCCCCGTCAGAATCCAGCCCCAGCAGTTGTTTCACATCTATGGGAGTCACCGTCATCTCCCCGAAGCCAAAATGAAAAGTGTGGGTAGTGTCCCACTACCTCTCCCCCAAGGCACACAAAATTGCTGTCGAACGAGGCATCTCATCCAGCGCAGCCGCCAACCTCCCAAAACCCGCTAATGATACCATCCAGCACACCACGGGTGGAAGATGCTCCCAAACATCCCTAAGCCCCGTCATCCCGCGGGCACGCATGTTCTTCAAGGAAATATCCGACTGGCAAAAGGAAAAATTCAATCAAAGGTCAAAGAAAAAAGGAAAAATCACCCAAAAAGGAAAGAATGCCAAAGGTCAGGTTACTTACATAACCACCGGGAATCATTCTCGAAGAGCGATGACATGACGGCTCCCGCAGCAAGGTCCGCTCATCCGCAACTGGATCGAATGCATCAAAGGTATTCTTATTTCCCAAAGCAAGAGGCACCATGTCCCTCCAATCCACATTTGCCCAGTCATTAACGGTCAACCACTCCCGATGGATAGCGGTACTCATAAAAGTGGCTATTTCTTGAAGATCGAAATGTTAGAATAATTCGCAGAGAGAAATCGCAGAAAGAGAGAAGGCAAGAAGCTGTGAAAAATGAAGGGGATTCGCCCCCTTTATATAGGAGGCCAAACGCCATGCCGATCGGCATTGACCCCTGCCATACCGATCGGCACTGTATCCTCACCTTCCCGAGGTAGCCCAAAAGTCTGTGCCATTGCCGAATGGCACCTCTCGGTCTATGCCGACCGGCATCCCCCTTAAAATCTTGTACAAAAATTCCCAGGAAATACCAGGAAGCCTCGAAAAATCCCTAGAAAATTCCTAAAAATCCCAGGAGGGATTTAGAACATTTTCATCAAGAAAATTCCACACTCCTTCAGGCGACACACCGTTTTCCCAACGGAGCCCTCAAAATCCAAGAGAATGACCTCTCGGGCAAGGCGCCCAGACCACCTAATCACCTCCTCATCAGACTTTATAAAAGTCCTCCCCGGCCATCGGCTACCCGATGCGATACATTATCACATGGTATTTTTCCTAATAGAAATTAGAAGAACCACTCGTCCTGAGAGATCTCTCCCAAGGGCAATACAAATTTTCCCCAGCTCATTCATCGTTCCTCAGCGGAACCTCAAATCCAATTCTTATCCCCCAAACAGAACCCCTCTTCCCCAACGAAATACTCAAAAGCTAAGTGAAAACTCCTCCCAGCAAGGCTCCAGAAAATCCCTACGGATCACATGATCACTTCCCCAGCGGAATTCTCTCACAGCACCTAAAATAGGTTGTTCCCCCCTGCGAGGTATCCTATAAAATTTCCCCCAGCTATCAGCTCCCCAGCTCAAATCGGAATCACAAAGCTCTTTCTCCAGTAGAATCAAAATATAATCTTTATCCACTCTTGGGTCAGAATTGACCCCGATCTTGGATCGTCACCTTAGCTAGGTCAGAATTGACCTCGGTCCTTGGTCGTCACCACTCTTGGGTCAGAATTGGCCCCGGTCTTGGATCGTCACCTTAGCTAGGTCAGAATTGACCTCGATCCTCGGTCGTCACCACTCTTGGGTCAGAATTGACCCCGGTCTTGGATCATCACCTTAGTTAGGTCAGAATTGACCTCGGTCCTCGATCGTCACCACTCTTGGGTCACAATTGGCCCCGATCTTAGATCGTCACCTTAGTTAGGTCAGAATTGACCTCGATCCTTGGTCGTTACAACTCTTGGGTCAGAATTGACCCCGATCTTGGATCGTCACATTTGTTAGGTCAGTATTGACCTCGGTCCTCGGTCGTCACCACTCTTGGGTCAGAATGGGCCCCGATCTTGGATCGTCACCTTAACTAGGTCAAAATTGACCTCGGTTCTCATCCATCATAACTCTTGGGTCAAAATTGGCCCCGGTCTTGGATCGTCACCTTTGTTAGGTCAGAATTGACCTCGGTCTTCGGTCGTCACCACTCTTGGGTCAGAATTGGCCCCGTTCTTGGATCATCACCTTTGTTAGGTCAGAATTGACCTCGGTCCTCGGTCGTCACCACTTTTGGGTCAGAATTAACCCCGTTCTTGGATCGTCTCCTTAGTTAGGTCAGAATTGACCTCGATCCTCGGTCGTCACATCTCTTGGGTCAGAATTGACCCCGGTCTTGGATCGTCACCTTATCTAGGTCAGAATTGACCTCGATCCTAGGTCATCACCACTCTTAGGTCAGAACTGACATCGACCCTATGAATTGGTCATCCTCATTTCCTTAGGTCCTCAAAATTAGCCTCGATCCTCTAAATTGGTCACCCTCGCTTCCTTAAGCCCGCAGATTCGACTTTGATCCATATAATTGATCATCCCCAGCATACTTCTTAGGTCCTCGGAATCGACCTCGACCCTCTGAATCGGTCATACTCCCTCAAAGGCATCATGTGGTGTCTAATCGACGGCTATCATTTGTTCCAAACTCACCCGTCGAGGGGCTCTGTAGACACCTCATTCTGTTACCCCCTAACTCTCCTTAGGTCCTTAGTACCTCCACTCATCATCGCAAACCCATGTCACATCCCGAGTACTGACCTGGAAGCCATCGGGCACCTTCCGGCTCAGTTTGACCCAAAAATCAAACTCCTCGTCTCCATCGAGACTTAATGAATCTTCGAAGGGCACTGAATACCCTTTCCAACAGTCTGCCCTGTACGTGATTCTGACTTACCATGGGGACGAACGCGCCGTTGGCGTCCGAAACCTGACCTAGAGGCCACCGGGTGCTCTCGGGCTCTGTTGACCCAAGTCAACCCTTTAGCTCGACCGAGGCTGAATGAATCTTTGAAGGGCACTGAATACCCTTTACAACGGTCTTCCCCGTGCGCGATTCCAACTTACCATGCGGACGAACGCACCATTTGCGTCTGAAACTGTCCTAGAGGCCACCGGGCGCTCCTGGACTCTATTGACCCAAGTCAACCGTTCAGCTCGACTGAGGCTGAATGACGTGACTGAAAATGTGTCTCAGAAATGCGTTCACTCTAGGCTCAAGTGTAAGCTTGTCGCTCAAGTAATAATCCGACAAGTCGGGTATCGATCCTCAGGAAAAAAGGACAACGATGTTGTAACGACGAAAAAGACGGAGGAATCCTAATCTTGACTCTAAAAATAAAGGGAAAATGATTTGATTTTGGGAATGATTACAGCTAAGTGCAAAGATGAAATTATGAAAAATGAAACTACAATAAGTTACCTAAAATATGAATAAAAATTTATTTTGAAACTTTTGACAAAGTGATGGGAAAAACGAGGACGGGAATACAATCCCCCAACCCTAGTGTAGTGCAGTGGTAATATTAATCATAAATTTATCTGATTGATCTTACCCGAAATTTAGTACTCCTAAGCATTATGTATACGAGGTTCAAGCCCGCGTCATACCTAATCTGAGGATGAGTAAATTAGTATAGCGATAGTGACACTCAAATTGCACTCTAAATCATCACGAGTACCCAGAGGCAAACGTGATATAAAGATCTACAATTATTGTGTCATTATGCAATACGATCATAGTCAATCAATAAATTCATCGAATTAATTTTATACACATACACTAACACCTCGGGTTGGGTTCATGTACCCCGACCTTGGTAAATCTAGCCTAACATGTTGAATTTAATGAAAATAATAATTGATGTGCAGGAATTCATGATTAATATAAGAAAAATGATAATTAGATGTAGAAATGAATTAGAACTAAAAATTACTCACTAAAATTATCCAAACAATAAGTGCAACAATGAATGAAACCGATACTCACAAAAATTACTGGATCAATCTTCAATTCTTGAAATAAAACTACAATTCTTAGCTAAACTAGGGTTTTTTTGGAAAAGAAGCAGGAAACCCTACTAATTCTTCCTACCAATAACAACAATAAATCGGGTCTTAAATACCCTACAATAATATCAAAAGTCAACTGCACTAGGAGCCTTTTTAGGAAGAGAAAAGATTTTCAGATCTCGAGGATCGGACCGGTCCGGGTCTTATGCGGACCGGTCTGCCCCCAAGGCGGATTGGTTCTTTTTATTTTGGGACGGACCGGTCCGGGGGCGGACCGGTTCTTTTTATTTTGTCCTCCTTCGGTTTTCATGCGATCCGGGGTCTTCTGGAGTTTGGCAAGGTGGACCGGTCCGAGGCAGGGGTGGACCGGTCCGGCTATTTGACTTTTTGGCTCATCTTTGACTGCTCATAACTTTTGTTCTGGGATTCCGATTGGGGTGCCGTTTCTTCCTTTGTGCTCGTGAATGAGATGTCTTCAACTTCTCTTTAGGTACCTCATCCGAATTCCATGTAGAAATTACGCTTTTTCCCTTGAAACTTTTCCTTCTTTCTTTCTTGATTCTACCGATTTCTTTCTTTCGTTTCTTGACATCAAATACCTGCAAAATCACTAAAAAAATACCAGAAACTCGGTGTACTCATTAGGATCAGTCAGTAGCATAGTTATGAGATAAATCCAACGCAATTACGTTGTTTGAGGTGCTAAGAGTAACTAAATCAAGGGATAAATTAGGAAGAATTTATGCCTAATCAAACCCCCCTAACTTAGAACTTTGCGCGTCCCAAGAAGTGTAAAAGAATCCTAGTGTGGCTCAACTCTTTTAAAAAATCATTTTATTGGGATAAAATACCTTTTTCGCGGGCTAGAGATTGCTTTAGCATATGCAACAAGCCGTTAAACCCCTAGGTTACCCTAGTAGGACGAGTGTTGTCTCGTGAGGGTTTGCAGAGAATATACCCCCAAAATTCAACTCAAAGAGAATTCAAAATATGCAAAAATTGTGCAATTTAAACTTTTCCAGAAAATAGTCATCATCAAGTCATATTTACAAGTCTCAAACCGTGGTGTGTGTTTGCGTAGCCAGAAATATAACCGCTAATTTCCACCGATTGATCATTACGTTACTTATCCAAAAATTCATTTTGATTTCAATTTCTCACGGAATGCTCTCACATACGAATCTCTCAGATTATGGATATTCTCTTGGTATGCGTGATATAAAGAGTAAATGTAATGGAGGCAAAATCACGCATACGGTTAGAAAGACGGACATTTTGGGGTGAAAGGACTTCATCAAAGGATTACGGTTTTAAAAATAAAAACATTGCTTTTATTTCGCGCACTTAATCTCCTTTATTATCTTTTGGTGTATTAGCTCTCCACGCGGTAACCAATTTCGCAATTTAGACTCGGTTAGGACTTTTTCGGGTTTTAAGGTATATGGGGTACAATGACAATTGTCGGGAAGGTTGGAATTGGAAAAGTCATTAATGATGTCTATTTGTGCTTTTTCCGGACTATTTCTCATTTTTTTATGAGCATATTTATTGATTCCTTGCCCCTTTTATGCACTTTCCGGACTTAATTTCTAAATTTTCTCATTTTTCACAATTCCCGCTGTTTGGGTTTTTCGGGTTATCAAACGAAAGGGACAATTTGTTTGGCTCAAATTGGGTTAGAAAAGGGGTAATTTTTTGCTACTTTTTCTGGCCAATATTTTTGGGTAACAAACGAGGGCCTACTTCATTGCCCAAAATGCCAATTGCGTTACCGTATGCGTTTCGAGATGAATTTTACATTTAAAGATCAATTTGGCACGTTTTTCAAAGCAATATTACACACATTTTTCAAAACCGATCAAAATGAAAGTATTGAGATCCTTGACAACTTTTTAGGCCCTGAAAAGAAATTTGAGTTAATAATTAACTCGGATTGATTTTAGAACTCGCAAAAAGTGATAGGCTCGAATCTCACCGGGTTTGTTAATCTCCACACTTATTCATTAAGTCGTCAATTTTCGCTCAATTTCCATCTTTGGTCAATTTTGGCTTTGTGTACGCTGAATTTTACAACTTGAGACTTCAATTCGACTTTTAATGATATTTTTGAAAATTTTGAATTCCAATTTTTATTTATTTTGAACAAAAATATTTTTGGGTTTTTCAAAATTTTATGATTTTTTTTTTTGGAAATTTTTGGGCATTTTGGAAAATTTGTGAAGTTTTAGAAATACGCACTTGTGACCCCCCCTAACTTAGACTTTTGCATTGTCCTCAAGCAAAAAAGGACTAAATTCTAACTCAAAGCGAATAAAAAGTGCGGAAAAATAAAACAAACAAATAGAGAAAATGCAGTTTTTATTACAACAAGACTGTGTTACATGTGTAGGGGAAAACATACAACTGTGAACAGGGAAAAAAAAGAAAATGCTGCCAACACCATATAAAGCTTCACCGGGGTGGGGGATGGGAGGAACTGGGCGCGTTGGGGTCATAGGGGTTCTGGTAGTAGGAAGGTAGTGGCTCATTAGGATCCCCTAAGCGCCGATAGATGTCCGCTTGGAAGCGGAGAATGATGCTCATGTCGCGCTCATAGTTGGTCTGAAAGGTGTTAAAAGTTGGTCTCGAGCGCCGACATACGTGCGGGTAGGTCTGTGCCCTCCCACTCGAAATCTGGGTCGTCCTCCTCGTCTGCCGACTCTTTGTTCGGACCGAGATCCCCCATCTCAACGTCTTCACCAGCTGCCCCTATATCTTCCTCGTTGTCGCTCGAGGAAGCCTCCTCTTTGACATCATCACCCCGCCGAGCCTGGAGGATGGCTGGCTATTTGGCGCTTTTGGTGCGGGTCCCTTGTCCGAAAGGACCGGGGAGACGCGTAAGGTCGCTCGACACCTCTATGCCAGCATCCTTAAGGATGGATGTGATTAATCGGGCATAAGGAAGTGGTGTGATGCCCTTCTCATCCAAGGACGCATTGATGATATCCGCGTATAAGGTGCGGCCCAAATGGATGGAAGTGTGGGGGTCGAAGAGATGATATGTCAAGGTAGCTTGCCGGGGCCGCATGGCAGAGTCATTGGACATTTGCAATAGGTTGGCGCACACAATCTGAAATGTAAGGCGTGCCTTCTTATTGAGTCGTCCAACGGGGATAGTTTGCCCCGCCCAAGCCATGTTCGGTGCAATGCGGGCCATGATATTGTCCTTGTCGATCGGGGGGACATTTTGGGGGTAAGTGAATTCTTGGAAATCCGGGACATCAAACTCTGCCAACTTGGCCGTGAGACGGGCCAAGGAAAAGGGTATGGGATTCCCATCTACGAAAGCTTCGGCCTCGAATTGGCCCGTCCGAACGAGTGTACCATAGAATGAACGGACTTCTCTTGCCCAAACCGCTTCGTGAGGTTGGTTGAGGAAACGACACCAACCCCGGGCCATGAAAAGAGCGGTGACGGAGTTAGGCAGAGCTTCCCATTGGACCGCGCGCTCCATATGGAGTTTGCGGCCCATACCGAAGTATTGAGTGCACCAACGCTCCTCTTGGCGGGAGCGGTATTCCCCGTGACCGGAGGGGTGGATCACGGTGGAGCCGTATTTAGTGGGGGCAGCACGGGGGGCCATGGAAATAGGAGGGAAGTAGTGCTGTAAAACTAGAGAGGAAGAAGAGAGGATTTGGGTTAAAGGTGTGAGGAGAAAGGGAGGATTGGAGGTGTATTTATAGTGGAAAGGGGAGGGGAGGGGTTGGTTTTGGAGGGAAGGGTTTTGGAGGGAATAGGGGATGAATTTAGGAGGGAAAGGTTGGGTTTGGGAAGTGGAAAAACAGATTGGAGGGAATGAATGGGATTGGGGGGAAAAGGGGTGAATCTTGGGAAGAGGAGGAGGCAGGTCTGCAGAAGGCGGACCGGTCCGGGGTAGGGGCAGACCGATCTGGCCTTTGGACTTTTCAAACCCTCGACAGTCAAACCGGTTCCTTTAAAAATAAAAGGAACCGGTCCGGGGTCGGACCGATCCACATAAAAAAGGAACCGGTCCGCCCCAGGATTTTTGGGCTGGACTTCTGTTACTCCGGTTTCGATATCTTTTCTTCAAAAAATTTCACGTTCCCGATATCCTCTCTATCCAAATGAACAAGGACCCTCTCGATTTCACTGGTCAACACCCTTTGACTCAGAATTCCCAAAACACACGAATGCTTCTCTCAAACGAAACCTAGTCCTAACGACGCTCAAAACACACAACTCTCACACACACGACTCTCACCCCATACGCGTCGGGGGTGTGACGACCTCACTTCAACAGCTCACTCAACCCCGTAAACGGGGTCCAACAACCAGACGGTGTCAACTTCTTCTACACACGCCTCTAGATATGGCTTTAGGCATTGTCCATTCACTTTGAATATATTTCCCCCTTTTAAATCGTCTAGTTCAACAGCTCTGTGGGGGAAAACATTCTTCACGACGAATGGGCCAGACCAACGTGACCGTAACTTGCCCGGAAAGAGGTGAAGCCGAGAGTTGTAGAGGAGAAATTTTTGCCCAGGGAGAAACTCTTTTCCTCGAATGATGCTATCATGAGCGAGTTTCATCCTCTCTTTCGAAATTTTGGCATTCTTATACGCATCATTGCGTAGTTCTTCTAACTCATTCAATTGAAGCTTGCGGGCTTCACCAACATTATCTAAGGCATAATTCAATTT
The DNA here is from genome assembly GCA_949130495.1 of Sambucus nigra. Taxonomy (NCBI): domain Eukaryota; kingdom Viridiplantae; phylum Streptophyta; class Magnoliopsida; order Dipsacales; family Adoxaceae; genus Sambucus; species Sambucus nigra. The sequence continues at coordinate 704,666 of CASBWL010000561.1, read as the reverse complement.
CTTAATCTCCCAATACGCCTTGTGTTCGAGATCAACAGAAAGATGGCAAGGTTTTCCATACACAAAATGGAAAGGGGACATGCCGAGTTGATTCTTATATGCGGTACGGTAGGCCCATAGCGAATCGGTCAATCTAAGGGACCAATCATTCCGGGTAGGATTGACGGTCTTTTCAAGAATGTTCTTGATTTCTTGATTTGCTAGCTCGGCCTGTCCATTCGTTTGTGGGTGATATGTCGTTCCAACCTTGTGAAAGACACCATACTTTCTCATAAGCTTCTCAAATGGCCTATTGCAAAAGTGCGTACCATTGTCGCTAATTATTGCTTTCGGTGCACCGAAACGGGAAAGTATGTGTTCTGCAAGAACTTTATCACCACTTTGTTGTCATTAGTCTTGGTAGCTATAGCTTCCACCCATTTAGAAACGTAGTCTACCGCGACGAGGATGTATAGGAAACCAAAGGATGGAGGGAAAGGACCCATGAAGTCAATACCCCAACAGTCGAATATCTCAATGATGAGTATAGGGGTAAGAGGCATCATGTCACGTCGAGTGATGGCTCCCATCCGTTGACACCTATTGTATGATTTGCAAGCATCGTTCACATCCCGGAAGATTGTGGGCCAATAGAGGCCGCATTGCAGAATTTTAGCGACCGTCTTTCTCTTCAAAAAATGACCTCCACAATCTTCCAAATGACAAAACTGGATGACTTTTGGGATTTCGTCATCCGGTACACATCGTCGGATGATTTGGTATGCACAGTATTTAAAAAGGAATGGATCATCATAGAAAAACATGCGCGACCAAGTAAGAAATCTCTTCTTATCTTGCGGTGTCCAGTCGGGAGGGACGGCTCCCGTGACAAGATAGTTCACTATGTCCGCAAACCAGGGATATGAAGAGGTAGCGAAAAGTAGCTCATCCAAAAAATGTTCGTCTATGGGTACGGGATCACTAGGTACGTCGGACAAAAGTCGAGATAAATGGTCAGCAACGACATTTTCTACTCCTTTCTTATCTTTGATGGAGAGATTGAACTCTTGTAGGAGTAGGATCCACCTTATGAGGCGTGGCTTGGCGTCTTTCTTCTCAAGTAGATACTTTAAAGCCGCGTGGTCAGTGAAAACAGCAATAGGAGAACCAATGAGATAGGACTGGAACTTATCGAGGGCAAAGACTATCGTTAGCAACTCCTTTTCCGTGGTAGAGTAGTTGAGTTGAGGTCCGGTAAGAGTCTGACTGGCGTAGTAGATGACATGAGCTTGCTTATCTTGACGTTGTCATAAAACAACCCCGATCTCGTAATCACTGGCATCACACATAAGTTCGAATGGTAAGGACCAATCCGGAACTTGCATGATGGGGGCGGACACAAGCACGTTCTTCAATTTGTCGAAAGAGCTTTGGCATGCTTCAGTCCACTCAAATGGGGAGTCCTTCATGAGTAAGCTGCTTAAGAGCCTAGCGATGGCGCTAAAGTCCTTAATGAACCTTCGATAAAACCCCGCGTGACTCAAAAAGGAGCGCACGTCTTTCAGCGATTTTGGTGGGGGAAGGTCAGCTATGACATCTATCTTTTCCCTATCAACTTCTATTCCGTTAGATGATAAAATGTGACCAAGAACTATTCCCTCGGTGACCATGAAATGGCACTTCTCCCAATTCAGCACTAAGTTCTTTTCCATGCATCGGGTAAGTACTTTTTCCAGTTTTTCTATACAATGATCGAAAGAGGTGCCAAAAACGCTGAAATCGTCCATGAACACTTCGAGTCCTCTCTCGACCATGTCGCTAAATAAGCTCAACATGCACCTCTGAAAGGTCGCGGGTGCATTACACAAGCCAAATGGCATACGTTTGTAGGCAAACGTACCAAAAGGGCAAGTGAAGGTTGTCTTCTCCTGGTCAAGTACATCTACCTCAATTTGGTTATACCCGGAATAACCATCAAGGAAGCAATAATAAGGGTGTCCCGCTACTCTTTCAAGCATTTGATCAAAAAATGGCAAGGGGAAATGGTCTTTCCTGGTTCTCGTATTGAGTTTCCGGTAATCAATGCAAATGCGCCACCCGATGGTGGTACGTTGGGGAACTAACTCTCCCTTGGCATTCTCGATCACGGTCATACCCGACTTCTTCGGGATGACTTGAATAGGGCTTTACCCACTTGCTATCCGAGATTGGGTAGATGATCCCGGAATCCAACAATTTGATTATTTCGGTTCTCACAACTTCTTTCATGTTGGGATTCAGTCTTCTTTGCATTTCTCTAGAAGGTTTGACATCCACTTCGAGATGGATCTTATGAGTGCAAATTAAAGGACTTATCCCCTTCAAATCAGCTATGCACTAACCAAAAGCACTTTGGTGCTTCCTCAGAATTTTCAATAAGTGCTTTTGGTTGGTGCATAGCTGATTTGAAGGGGATAAGTCCTTTAATTTTCACTCATAAGATCCATCTCGAAGAGGATGTCAAACCTTCTAGAGAAATGCAAAGAAGACATTCTTCTTCACTTTAGTAGGATGGAGCTCACATTTTGTGCTAGAAAGACGTTCTTCTTCACTTTCATCTTTCTTTTAACCGTCAGCAAGTCTTTGATGACTTTGCCATATGCTAGAATTTGTTTAATGGCCATAAGGAAAGGTAAATTAATCTTGACTTGCTTTAGCACTTCTAACACATCATCACGTGGGTTTCTTCTGTGGGAGGGAATCAACCTTTTGAGGAAACGGTGTTGCGAAAGGCGGTTTCACTACTACCTCTGGCCTACTAGCAGCTTCTTGGTCACTCTCATTTAAGGGGACATCTTCGGTCTCTTTCGTGCCAGGCGAAATCTCCTTGGCGTTCGTTGTGTCGAGTGGGGGAGGTGATAAATCAACAACTCTCCCACTACGAAGAGTGGTTACAGCTTGACATTGCTATTGATGTTCAGTGGAGGTGGAGCTAACGCTAGTTTGACCTTGGGAAGGTCGTTGGCCTTGGGCAGGAAATTTTCCCTTCTCTTGAACACTCAATGAGGATTTTATTTTAGACAGATTCGCATTTATGTCGCCAATCAGACGATCACATTTGGCATTGGTTGCGGTCTGGCTTGCGATAAATTGATTCATGGTATCATCGAGAGTTCTCCGCTATGGTGGAATATAATTTCCTTGAGGTGGCGGTGCTTGCACATGTCCTTGCATGTGTGGAGCTTGTTGAAAGTGTTGTGGTGGAGGAGGGGCAACATGCGAAGGAGGGTTCATTGCAGCATGTTGTTGCCCATAGCTAAAACCGGGATGATTTTTCCAAGAAGGGTTATATGAATTCCCGTGCGGGGCACCGAAATTGCCCTTAAAACCTCCTACACCACTAACTTGCTCTTGCAACATTGCTTTGTAGGTGGGTATCGTCGGGCATTCCTCAGTTGAATGTCCTGCCTCGCAAATAGCACACACCTTTACGACTGGGTTTGGAACGGGTCCAGCTGGTCCTTTTCCATATATCTCGCACAGATCTCGAAATCCTATCTCAAGAGTCTCTAATCGGCTATCCGTCATAGAATTCTTATCTACATGGAATAAGCTGGATACTGACGGAGTAGTGGTCGCTTGCCTATTTCGATTTTGAGTGTTGGGATCAGAAGTGTCCCAGAATTGGGTAGTCTCGACGACATACCTCAAGTGAAGCTCAGCATCCTGGGCATCTAAATCGATAAACGGACCACTTCCCATTGTTTCAACAAGTTGTTTGGAGTTAAGATTCAACCCATTATAGATAAAAGAGATGACTTGCGCTGAATCAAATCCATGATGGGGGCATAAATCAACTAACTCGTTGAAACGTTCATAACATCGATGAAATGACTCGTTTTCAGCTTGTCTGAATGCTTGAATTTGAGACTTTATGGAGATTGTTCGATGTGGTGGGAAGAATTTCTTGAGAAATTTCGACTGTAGCTCATTCCAGGATGGAATCGAGCTTGTAGGTAAAGACCATAGCCAGGCCTTAGCTTTATCTTTGAGCGAGAAAGGGAAGAGTTTGAGGTGGATTACCTCTTGTGTGCAGATTTGATCATTTAGAGTATCACACACGTCCTCAAATTCCCTAATATGGAGGTATGTCTTTTCAGAATCCATACCGTGGTAATACGGTAGCATCTGGATCATCCCATTTTTGAAGCGGAATTACCCGGCATTATACGGGAGTATAATGCATCCCGGAGTGACAGTACGCTCGGGATATAAGAATTCTCTAATCGGACGGTATGGGGGCTCTTCCTCACCGGCGGGTGCACTGCCGTGTTGTGACATCTCTCCTTCACTTATTGACTCGGTGTTCTCACTGGGCGTGCTCGAAGTGTGTCCTGAGAAAGGGAAGGGAGTGTTATCGGAGATTGAGTGCGACGGTGTGGGAGGTGGGATGCAGAACTGTGGGGCGTTTGGAGTGTGGGGACTATCAGGATTATACTCAACAATCGGATTTTCGTGAATGTTGATTGGAGTATTATGGGGTGTGGGAGTGGTTCCAGAATTTTGCATTAAAGCTTAGGAGAGATGATGGTCTTTTTTTTTTTTGGTGATTTTTGAATTTTGTTATGTTTTTTGGATTTTTGAAATTTTTGGTCAAACCTTTGGATTGACTCAATCTGATCCTAAGTCTACCTAATACCCTGACAACGGCGCCAAAAACTTGACGCGACTGAAAATGTGTCTCAGAAATGCGTTCACTCTAGGCTCAAGTGTAAGCCTGTCGCTCAAGTAATAATCCGACAAGTCGGGTGTCGATCCTCAGGGAAAAAGGACAACGAAGTTGTGACGATGGAAAAGACAGAGGAATCCTAACCTTGACTCTAAAAATAAAGGGAAAATGATTTGATTTTGGGAATGATTACAGCTAAGTGCAAAGATGAAATTATGAAAAATGCAACTACAATAAGTTACCTAAAATATGAATAAAAATTGATTTTGAAACTTTTGACAAAGTGATGGGAAAAACGAGGACGGGAATACAATCCCCCAACCCTGGTGTAGTGCAGTGGTAATATTAATCATAAATTTATCTGATTGATCTGCCCCGGAATTTAGTACTCCCAAGAATTATGTATACGAGGTTCAAGCCCGCGTCATACCTAATCTGAGGATGAGTAAATCAGTATCGCGATAGTGACACTCAAATTGCACTCTAAATCATTACGAGTACCCAGAGGCAAACGTGATATAAAGATCTACAATTATTGTGTCATTATGCAATACGATCATAGTCAATCAATAAATTCATCGGATTAATTTTATACACATACACTAACACCTCAGGTTGGGTTCATGTACCCCGACCTTGGTAAATCTAGCCTAATATGTTGAATTTAATGAAAACAATAATTGATGTGCTGGAATTCATGATTAATCTAAGAAAAATGATAATTAGATGTAGAAACGAATTAGAACTAAAAATTACTCACTAAAATTATCCAAACAATAAGTGCAACAATGAATGAAACCGATACTCACAAAAATTACTAGATCAATCTTCAATTCTTGAAATAAAACTACAATTCTTAGCTAAACTAGGGTTTTTTTGGAAAAGAAGCAGGAAACCCTACTAATTCTTCGTACCAATAACAACAATAAATCGGGTCTTAAATACCCTACAATAATATCGGAAGTCAACTGCACTAGGAGCCTTTTTAGGAAGAGAAAATATTTCCAGATCTCGAGGCCCGGATCGGTCCGGGTCTTATGCGGACCGGTCTGCCCCCAAGGCGAATCGGTTATTTTTATTTTGGTGCGGACCGGTTCTTTTTATTTTGGCCTCCTTCGGTTTGCATGCGATCCGGGGTCTTCTGGAGTTTGGCAAGGCGGACCGGTCCAGCTATTTGACTTTCTGGCTCATCTTTGACTGCTCATAACTTTTGTTACGGGATTTCTATTGGGGTTTCGTTTCTTCCTTTGTGCTCGTGAATGAGATGTCTTCAACTTCTCTTTAGGTACCTCATCCAAATTTCGTGTAGAAATTACGCTTTTGCCCTTGAGACTTTTCCTTCTTTCTTTCTTTCTTAATTCTAGCGATTTCTTTCTTTCGTTTCTTGACATCAAATACCTGCAAAATCACTACAAAATTCCAGAAAGTCGGTGTACTCATTAGGATCAGTCAGTAGCACAGTTATGAGATAAATCCAACTCAATTACGTTGTTCGAGGTGCTAAAAGTAACTAAATCAAGGGATAAATTAGGAAGAATTTATGCCTAATCAAAGAATGAATCTTCGAAGGGCATTGAATACCCTTTCGAACGGTCCGTCCCATGCGCAATTCTGACTTTCCATGCGGACGAACGATCTGTTTGACTCTGGGAAGCCACCGAGCGCTTCCCGACCCTAGTTGACCAAAGTCAACTCTCCAAACTAGGTCAAACTCTTTGGAATGTAAAATTACATCTCCTAACCTTTCCAACGGTATGCCCCGTGCGCGATTCGGACTTATCATGCGGACGAACAATCCGTTTGCGTCCGCACGATTCCCCGTCCAATGGACCGACAAATGCTTTCGAGCCATATTTGACCCAAAGTCAACTCCCGAATTCGGGAGAGGTCCAAAGGACTTTCGAAAATCTCTGAATTACCTTTCCAACGGTATTCCCCGTGCATGATTCGGACCAACGGTTTGCCCTCGGCAGCCAATTTTCTGAAAAAGCCTGAAGCGTACTGCCAAATGGCAGGCCCCAGACCCTGCCTATCGGAACCTGTCGATAGGCAGTGCCATAATAAAGCCGATCGGCAATCCCCTAGGGCTATGAAAGGAGGTCTTCACCTCATTTGCAAGGAGAGCCCAGATCTGATAGAAATCTCTCTGAACGAATCCCAGAAACCTCTCTCGAAGGCAGCGTGATTTCAACTTCCAAATCCCTTTTTCACTTCCACTTTTCATCATCCCTTTCATCAAACTTTCTCCATCATCATCCAAGCTCATGGTCTTCTCTCCAACGTTCAAGATCAAGATCAAGATCTTCAAGAAGGTATAACTTTCTCAAACTCTCTCTTAAATTCTCTTGAATTCCCAATAACTTGTTTTCTTACTTAGCACTTATATAATTTCATCTCACGTACCATAAATACACTTTTTATCTAGTATTATTGCAAATCTCCTATTTTCATATAAATAAAAAACTAAAAAATAAGAAAAATAGGGTTTGCTCATAAATTCCAAGTAGGGATTCTCACACTTTTCTCACAACTAAAACACTTTTTCTACACACACACACACACTTTCAAATAAGAGATTTCTCCATTTTGGATCTATGGGTTAAACCCCACCCCTCACTTTACATGCGAACTACGTGGACTTTGATGCCTTTATAGGCTACGTAGGCGTCTCGAGATAAAACCCGAGATTGGAGTCCTTTCTCTCACTTTTTCTCTCATTTTCCATTTTCTCTAAATCCATTTTTCTTATATTATTAGCCTTAGTGACGTATTACTCCATGTGCATTATCGTTCCCTTATAACGATCAACACAGGGGTAGCCGCGTAAATCTTATTTTTCTAATATTAATTTTATATCTTCCTACGTATGACTCGCTTTATCTTTTCCATGATACGAGTCGAAGATTCCTACCTCCATTCTATATATATACACATGCACACATCTCACGGGGGGAAACATAAAGGAAAATAGCAAATATCCACGAGAGACCGAAAGGGCGGAATGGGTGCCTAACACCTTCTCATTTCGTAACTAAGCCTCCGAACCCTTTCCGAATCATTTTGGTTTCGCACGCACCAGTATGTCTTTGGATGCCACTCTTCGTGGTGGCTTCACCTTTTTCTTTTGTTTGTTTTGAGTAAAATAGACTGGCGACTCTAAATCTCTCTACATTTTTCACACCTCACAAAATCGACGCCGGCCGAAGCGCTCTCCCGAGAGGGGATGCACGGGACCCGAAGTTGGTATATATCTTCTAAAAAGTTGGTATATATCTCCCGGCGGGGATCGGGGATGGCCACAGTTGGTATATATCTTCTAAAAAGTAATTAAAATAGACTCGTGTACCTATCCGCAGAACCAACTCGAAGTCAACTCAATTTTAGCATGTCTTTTAACCCTGAATGCATGTTCAATCATTACAACTAAATTATCTCATAATGTAAACATCATACTATGTGATAATCTACCAATTAACATAACTATATATACTTTGTTGGATACAGGATGTCGGGCACTTCCTATAACACTGAGACATATGCCCACGAACATCCCAAGGGATCCTGTTACTCATTGCTAGGCTAAGATCAGTAAACTATAAATTAATACCATCCAGATCTTGGTAGGATAAAGGACATAGTTTATTTCCCAAGAGAAGTCTCACCCTAATGACGACGTAAGAGGCCTTATTCTAAAACGTCATTCCTCATTTACTTAACACTAAGTCACCACGATTATCTAGTTTCACTCGTAGGTCACCTCAAGATACCATGATTGCCTAATCCCCATTATAGTCATGGTGCATAAATCGAGATATACTAAATCTAAGGCTTAACTAAGGGACCTAATATGTTCTCACTGTAGAACTAACACTTATGAAGAAATTAATTTGTCATTTAATTTCAATAAGATAATTTACAAGTATTCCAGCTAAGTCGCAACGAACACTACACGATGTTATTATCATTACTACGGGTTGTTGGTAAGATATAGGACACAACGTATAATCCGTACATCCCCAGGTATACACCACCATCGTAACTAAAGATCCTATTCATCAAATGTTGCATTGTTCCTTCACTCACGGCTCCAAAGGCTACCTAAGGTTCACTCCCTTGTTACTACAAGTCCTCATTGTCACTTACGTGAACTTTTTCCATAAATGGCCAACCACTCTAATCAGGGCTTATATAATATATTCATCGGATAATGACCATTAAGGGTCCCACCTATAAAGATAGAATCTTATTTTTTAAGGCTAGATGTACCTATTCCTAAGTGTTGACCCACACAAATTTACATTCTCATAGAATTTACCATCAACCACGGTATTACCCAATGATCAAATTTGGCTAATCATCACATCGATATTGACCTCTCAAATGTGTCAAACCTAAGGCTACATATAATCCAAATCATCATTTCCCATTACGTAGTTATGATGCTACAACAATCAATCCCTAACATTGATTATCCATAATTTGGTGCCACTTACCCAATGGGTGTAATCTTACTCTATTGACATCTCCAAAGACCCTACGTCATCAAAGACTGGAACAAACACCATACATTGCAAACCACAGTGTCCCCACTCACTTGCTTACGTGGACACACATAATTTATTAACATACTTAATCAAAAATGCGAATGTGATTTATATAAATAACTTGAACGTACGCCACTTGATATTAATTCACTTGTCGTTCTAACCTCTTTGACTTCACCATCAAGGACATGAACCCAAATCGTCATGAAACTAGCGTGACTGGCGTAAACCAACACCGACATCGTAAGATCAAATACCGACCTCACCATGTAACACTCGAAAGGAACCCTGAACCTAGAGCTTTATTACCATTTGTAACACCCCGACCCGAATTTATGGGTTACCCTTGAGTCAACTCGGTCGACCCAAGCTTCAGGTGTGAAGTGCAATGAAATAACATAAATAATATTATTAGTCTAGTTTTGTTTTAATTAACACTTCAGTTGTAATCTTGCGATTCCAGTTTCAAAGTAAACTACATGAAGGCCCCATAGGGAGTACCCCGGAGTTCGAGTAAACAGAGCTACTAACGTAAAATATAAATAAATATACCTACCTATATAACATCCTCAAATATGAACCCGCACCCAACTTGCTATAATGAAGTACGAATTTGAGCCTATGCCTAGTGGTATTTATTCAAACAGTATGGAACCGAATGACAGAAAGGAATACTCACATGCTATAACCACATGCACGAAAAAATATGTATATACCTACATATGAATTCCTTTGGAAAATAGACATGCCAATGCATTAACCATGTTACTTTCAAAAATCTTACTTATCCAGATTAAATTACCTTAATCTTAGTGAAGACTTAATTTATTCAGACTTAAAATTTTCACCTTGTTTAACACACCCAGTACAACACTTGAAACCACTACACTTAATTTGAATCAAACCCAATCCATTACCAAAATTTAACCCCTTTCATTTATTTCAATATACCATGGTATTTTCATCGAAAATCGGCAATTCAACACACGAATTTTCCATAATAGAAAATAATTATTTGTCATTCAAAAACCTTTCTCCATACATATTTATGCAAATTGTGGGTTTAACAACTCAATTGCTTAATTACCCATTTACCCGCTTACTTTATCCTTTTACCTTATCTTATGGATGCTAATAGATTTATGCATTTACTTGTCAATTTCACCTTTACCAGAACATTTATTACATTCATTCAGGTTAGGTTGTATTAATACATTTTACCACACAACCCATTTATTAATATTTTCCACATTTCCTTTATCTTTTCTCGTAATCTTCCAATACCGCATATTTACACGGGCTCCACATCGATGGCTATGCGCTCTATATGCTTTGGACAATGATTTAGAACTTTTCACCCAAGGGCTCTAGGATCTTCTCAATTTATCCCGGAGTCATTTGAGTTCCCTTTATGCATTTAACATTTAACAAATGTCCACATTATTCAACTTCTACCGACCGAAGCCAAAAGCCCGGACTTAACCGTCTGTTTTTCCATTAACACTTGGAAAATGATTTATTTCTTCTTTAAGTCCTTTATTCACACTCACGTCGATTTAATGACAAAATCATTTACGCCTTTTAGGACTTAATTAAGTACTAAATTCTAAAATAAAAACACTCACTAACATTTTTATTCCATAAAAATGTCCCATTTTAAGTAATTTCCAATTTACTCCTTTCGTGCCAAATTTGCAATTTAATCCTTTAACATGTGTTATTTTCCCAAAAATGGTTATGAAGTTTCAAACTTAAAATTTTAAAGACCTTTTAAACTTTTTAACACTTGTTCAATATCACTTTTACCCCACTTTCTTACTTGCCACCGTAACGTCTTTAATATATAAAACCACACCTTTTTACATATTAAAGTCTTCTCAACATTTGAAATACATACTTTATTTATGAAATTTTCACACATTTGAGCCCTTTATTTCTCATGATTAAATTTTATACCACCATTACCATAAAATCTTACCTTTCATACATTTAAAACATTAAACCTACTTTATCTTGTACATATGTTTCACACACTTTAAATATTCGTCAAAGTGAAAGTTTCTCCTTATCATACTCATCTTCATTATTCAAGTATATAATCCTCTCTTTGTCTTATTGTTGATACCAAATTTAATCTGTTGACTTGGACCAACCATATAAAGACACGTGGCTATCTACATGGCAACAACAAGCACTTCCGAGATGATCATACGCTCCGAGGAACTCTTATGCTCCGAGGAACAAGACCTCTCCGAGGAACTCTTATGCTCCGAGGAACAAGACCTTTCCGAGGAACTCTTATGCTCCGAGGAACAGGACCTCTCCGAGGAACTCATTATCACCGAGAAGCTCAGGCGGTCCGAGCTACTCAGGCGGTCCGAGCTGCATCTCGAACAAAGCATTAATAGCTGGATAACCAACAGTTCAACTGGTTCATTAAATGCTTATCATTCAGACGCACACGCAATGAGGGCATTAAATATATTACCCTTTCATATGTATATCATTAATTGTATTACCCTTTCACATTACAGCCTCAGGGCTATAAATACATTGTACAATCCTCATTGTAAGGGATCGAATCCTGAATCCAAACTTTAGGATCCAAAACAGAATTTCTTGTAATTGAGAATTCCCAAACACTCAGCAATAAAACAACAGTGGACGTAGGCCATTCTTATAAGGCTGAACCACTTTAAAAAATTTTGTCTCATTTATTTATCTGTGATTGAATTATTAGAGTGATCTAATTTTTTACATCAACAGACCTTAATTGTATTACCCTTTCACATTACAGCCTCAGGGCTATAAATACATTATACAATCCTCATTGTAAGGGATCGAATCCTAAATCCAAACTTTGGGATCCAGAACGGAATTTCTTGTAATTGAGAATTCCCAAACACTTAGCAATAAAACAACAGTGGACGTAGGCCATTCTTATAAGGCTGAACCACTTAAAAATCTTTTGTCTCATTTATTTATCTGTGATTGAATTATTAGAGTGATCTATTTTTTTACATCAACAGATTGGCGTCGTCTGTGGGAAACGACTGGTAATATCGTTTTCTCACCAATAACAATCCAATACCAATGGCTGATGTGCCGGAATCCAGCAATCGAAACGCCGGAACCCCTCCAAATCCATCTGCACCACTAATCATTCCAGATCTGACTGGAATAATGGCAAATTTGGCTCAGGGCCAGACCGCCATGCAAGAAACAATGCGACAACTCATCCAAACCCTCCATGGCGGTGCACCAGCCCATTCTGGATCACGAAACATCCAAAGAAATACCCGTGCGCCTTCTATGCATACTAGGCGTGTTAATTCATATCGCAATGAGGAATCTGAAGATTTTTTTTATCAACCAAGAAAAACTTCGTCAATACGAGCCACAAAAACTGAACAACGTGTCACCCTCTCCCCAGAAAGGGCCAGCGCATTGGAAAGATTAAGCAGGGCCTCTCCTTTTGATCGATTAGGCCCTAGGAGGAATAAAATTCCTCTTAATGCAGCGTCGAGGAGCTTTCGACGACCATCAGATTTAAGGGAAGGATCTGCCCAGTCATGACCAGTTACTCGTCGAGATGTATCTGCTGACCGATCAGTTGCTCGCCATGATAAATCCCAGGAAGCCACTTCAACGCGATCTGTTTCTCAAACCAATAGGCCCGAGGAAGGAAATGATTCTTGGAAAGGATCTATTCAAAGGCTGGAGGATAGATTAGGGGAAATGGCTAAGGCTAAGAACCCCCTACAACGAACCTTTGTTCGAGGAACACCTTTTGTCCAGGACATTGTTGATTTTCCAACACCATCAAAGTTCAAAGCACCTATTGTGACTCCCAAGTATGATGGGAAGACTGACCCTGTCCTTCATATAAAATAATATCAAGTTGCTGCCGACATCTATGCTGTCCCAAACGAGATGAGATGCAGGGCATTCTCGGGAACTCTTACCGGATCTGCTCAGATATGGTATAATAATCTTCCTCGAGGTAAGATTTCAACTTTTCTTCAACGGGACGAGTTATTCATTGGGAATTTCTGCTTTGGAGCAAAGCCAGTTAAACGAGTAGCACATTTGTTAAGTGTTAGACAAAAAGCTGGTGAGAGTATTAGAGACTATATAACTCGTTTTAATAACGAGAAGCTCGAAGTCATTGATTATGAGGAGAAGACAGCGATTACTGCTTTGATGAGTGGACAACTGCCAAACAAGTTGTACTACACTTTGGCCAAATACCCACCTCGAACCATGTCGGACCTGATGGGAAAAGCGTCCAAGATTATGAACGCCGAGGAGGCTATGTTTGCGAAAAAGAATATGGACTCCATAGAAACCAAGGGGGAAGGTGATAAAGCTAAGAAGAAAGAGCATAAGAACAATGGTGGTGACAAACATTCCAAAAGTAGGTCATCATGGGAGGTTTTGAAGAAATTTGATAACTACATGCCTTTGAAGGCAAATATCAACCACGTCCTCGAAGAAATAAAGAACAGCGAGGAGTTAAACTGGCGCAAGAAAATGATGTCAGACCCTAACACAAGGAATAGGGAGAAATATTACGAGTTCCATAAGGATCATGGCCATATGACCAAAAATTGCATAGCCCTTCAGAACGAGATTCAAACACTCATCCGAAGAGGAAAGCTAGCAATGTATGTTGATCGGGGAGGCGAAAGAAGAAATAATGACCGAACTAGAGAGAGGTCTAGATCTCCTCATCGGGCAGAGGAGAAAAAGAAGAGAAACCATAAAGATGATCCAGATGATGACCCCGATCTTCCCAAGAAACCAAGGCAACCAGAACGAGAGGTATTTTCAATACGCTTTGGGTCATTTGATTGTAATATTATTACAGGAGGAGATGAAGGAGGAGGAGACCCACTGCAGAAAGAAAAGCTTAACTCGGAGAGGCTCAAGCTTGCTCGTACATTCAGCGAATAAATTTAGCTGAGGAAGATCGCCCGAGAAAGGTGAATAAAGAAAAATTGGTCATTGGGTTTTCAAAGAATGATCTTGTAGGAGTTTTATATCCTCATGACGACCCACTAGTGATCAAAATGAGAATGAAGGAGGTAATGATCTCAAGAGTGTTAGTCGACAATGGTAGCTCAGCAGATATCATGTTCTAATCGTGTTTCGATAGTTTAAATTTGAAGCTATCTCAACTGGAGCCTTACCACAGGCCCCTCATCGGTTTTGCTGGCAAAAAAGTATTTCCACTTGGGACGATCAAGTTGGATATATTCATTGGTACGTGGCCTGCTTGTCGGACAGAAAAAATATGCTTTTTCGTGATGGATAAGAATGTCCAGTCATCGTACAATATCATCATGGGAAGAGTAGGGTTGAAGAAGTTCGAGGCTGTACCATCTACAGTGCATCAATGCCTAAAATTTCCAACAAACTTTGGAGTAGGAGTTATGAAAGGTGACCAGAAAGTAGCTCGGGAGTGTTATTATTCATCCGCCGAGCAAGATGAATTGGAAGAATCAAAGAAAAAGACAACTACTTATCAAGTGGATGAAGGTGAAGAAATTGAAACCTTGGATCCTCGGGATGAGTCGCAACTTGTGAAGGGTCAAGTGGTGGAAACTACTGAAAATATCATTCTGGACGACGAACACCCTGAACGAACTACTCAAATAGGTTCATCATTCGAAGCCTCACTAAAACAAGAATTGATAACTTTCCGTAGAAGCAGAAAATAAACTTTTGTGTGGAGTCATGAAGATATGACTGGGATTGACCCAAACTTCTTATGTCACGAGCTCAATGTGAATAAGGAGATCAAGCCTGTGAAGCATAGAATAAGAGTATTCAGTCCTGAGAAGAATCAAGCTATACAGGATGAAGTCAAGAAACTCAAAAAACCTCGTTTCATTGAAGATGTTAAATATCCAGATTGGTTAGCCAATGTGGTGATGGTAAAGAAGAAAAACAACAAGTGGAGGATGTGTGTAGACTTCACCGACCTCAACAAAGCATGCCCAAAAGATCACTTTCCACTTCCCCGAATTGATCAACTGGTGGATACTACCTCGGGACACGAGTTGCTGAGCTTCATGGATGCTTATTCTGGTTATAATCAGATCAAAATAAAACCCGAAGACAGGGAGAGTACTTCTTTTATTACCCCTAGGGGAACTTATTGTTATAATGTTATGCCTTTTGGTTTAAAAAATGCAGGTGCGACATATCAGAGGCTGATGAACAAGGTCTTTGATGAACAAATCAATGACAACATGGAAGTCTATGTTGACGATATGCTGACAAAAAGCAAGAAAGCTGCCGATCATCTAGTTGACTTAAGCCAGACTTTTGATCAACTAGATAAATATCAAATGAAGCTGAACCCAATGAAGTGCGTCTTTGGAGTACGAGAAGGCATGTTTCTCGGGTACATTGTCAATTAGCGAGGCATTGAAGTAAATCCTGAAAAGATCAAAGCTCTATTAGGGTTGCGATCTCCAACAACGAAGAAGGAAGTAAAGAGTCTCACTGGACGAGTAGCAGAACTCAATAGATTTGTGTCACGAGCAACTGACAGATGTCTCCCATTCTTCAAGACACTCAGAAAGTCTTTTGAGTGGAATGATGAATGTGAGAAGGCTTTTCAAGACTTGAAGAAATACTTGGGAGCACCTCCGCTATTGTCCAAGCCGGTGATGGGAGAGAAATTGTATTTGTACCTTGCGGTGTCCGAGAATCCAGTTAGCTCGGCGTTGATCAGAGTGGAGAATGGAGTACAAAATCCAATTTACAACACAAGTAAGGCCTTCTGAGGAGAAGAGATCAGATATCCGAGACTGGAGAAATTGGCACTGGCGCTAATTGAGGCGAGTAGGAGAATGAGGTCGTACTTCCAGGCTCATACTATAGTAGTATACACCAATGTGCCATTGAGACAAGCCCTTCATAATCCAGAGAAATTAGGGATATTGATGTACTGGGAAATAGAGCTCGGAGAATATGATATAATTTATGAACCCAGGTCATCATTAAAAGGGCAGGCTGTAGCAGATTTGATAGCGGAGTTCACCTATCCTGATACCCCCGAGGAGCAAAAGTTGCTCGCTGATCAACCTGTGGATGTTACAGGATTAACAAACACTGGCTCAGACCAACCCCGGTTGGTAAAAGGGCAAGTGGATGTTACAGGATCATTAAATTCGAGCTTAGACCAACCTCGGTTGGTAAAAGGGCAAGAAAAGATGATCTACGAGGAGAGAGAAAAATTCGGGGAAGATCAAAAGAAGCAACAAATATTTCACCGAGGAACTCTAACTGATCAGAAATTTGAAAACGAGTTACCTATATGGAGACTATATGTGGATGGCTCATCTTGCACTGCAGGATGTGGCGCGGGGATAGTTCTAAGCATACCAGACGAGGTCGACATGGAATACGCTTTGCATGTCCAATTCAAAGCTTCCAACAATGAGGCTGAATATGAGGCCATGATTGCAGGGATTAATTTAGCAAAAGTTATGGAGGCACAGCAGGTTGTGATCTTCAGTGACTCTCAATTGATTGTAAACCAAATGATGGGAGTATATGCAGTTAGAGGAGAATTAATGATCAGATATCATGCAAAGGCAAAGGAACTGTTATCAGAATTTTCTATTATTCAGCTGGTTAGAATACCAAGAATGGAGAATGCGAGAGCAGACGCCCTAGCTCGACTAGCATCAGCTACTCGCACCGAGCTACGACGAACAATCCCAATTGAAGTATTAGCTGGTCGGAGTATAGATGAAGATCTAAAGATGAATTTTATCACCTTTGATTTAGAACCATCTTGGATGGATCCCATCAGGGTATATATCGAGGAAGGAGAGTTGCCAACTGACAAGCTTGCAGCCAAGAAATTAAAGTTTAAAGCTGCTCGGTATGTACCTACTAATGGTGTTTTATATAGACGAGGAATTATGGCAGGTTTGCAAAGATGTGTACATCCCACCGAGGTGAAAGATTTGATTGAAGAGATCCATGAAGGGTCTTGTGGAGCACATGTAGCAGGTCGGACACTTTTACAAAGGGTGATGACGCAGGGATACTATTGACCAACGATGAGGGCAGATTGCATAGCCTATGCCAAGAAATGTGACAAGTGCTAACGCTTTTCCTCCATCCGAAGAACTCCACAAGCATTGTTGACACCCATAACTTCCCATTGGCCATTTTCCATGTGGGGAATTGATTTGGTTGGGCCACTGCCAACGACCCGAGGAAGGTTCAAGTACCTCGTCGTCCCAGTGGATTATTTTACTAAGTGGGTAGAAGCTGAGCCACTCATTGATATGACATACGAGAAGGTGTACCAATTTGTTTGGAAGAACATCATTTGCCAATATGGTCTCCCTCATGCCTTCATCATAGACCATGGGACACAATTTGATAACGGGGAGTTACCGCCTATTGTCATCAGTCAAATATTTTGAAGGTCCACTCAGCACCGGGCCATCCTCAAAGCAATGGACAAACTGAAGTGACAAACAGAACGCTGTTGAACACTTTGAAGAAAAGATTGGATGATACGAAAGAAAACTGGATCAACGAGCTACAATCAGTACTTTAGGCTTACCGAGCTACTCCTCGGGTAGCAACTGGAGAATCACCATACATGCTGGCGTTCGGAAGTGAAGCAGTCATACCTGCCGAGTTGGGCCTCCCAACACATAGGGTACTGAATTTCAATTCCCCTGTCAGCGACTTAATGAGAAGACTGGATTTAAACATGCTCGAGGAGGTTAGAGAAGAAGCAGCCATTAGAAATGCTGCTTACCAGCAGCGAACAGCTTTGTTCTACAACAAGAGGGTGAAGAAGTGCGACCAGAAAGAAGGAGACTATGTGCTGAAGAAAGTAATTCAAAAGCATAATAAACTGGAGGCAAACTGGCATGGACCATACCGAGTTACAGAAGTTGTTCGACCAGGAACTTACCGAATAGCAACTCCAGAAGGCGAGGAGTTTAAGAATGCATGGAATGCAGAGCACCTGTGTAAGTATTATCAGTGATGTATATGTAACGCAGTTTCCATCAGTATGAATAAAATGAAAATATTCTGCAAGTCTCTCTGCTTATTGAAAAAAATTCGGGGAATACTAGTGCTCTGAACTATTCGGCAAGCAAAGCTCGGCAGACTACTCAACGAAAAATTCCAAACTGTACCAACTTAGTTGGTCGACGAGGAGAAATATTCCTAAAAATGCCAACCTGTTTGGCTAGGAAATGAAATATTCCAAACTGTACCAACTTAGTTGGTCGACGAGGAGAAAATATTCCAAACTGTACCAACTTAGTTGGTTGACGAGGAGAAATATTCCTAAAAATGCCAACTTGTTTGGATAGGAAACGAAATATTCCAAACTGTACCAACTTAGTTGGTCGACGAGGAGAAAATATTCCAAACTGTGCTCCAAATATGGTTGGTCGGGGATAAAAACCCACTAACTGCAGTTGGTCGACGAGGAGAATTTATCGACTTTGGTTAGTCGGACACATTTTTAAGACAAAAATTTACCAAGTATGGTTAGTCGGGGATCAACTCTCACTAACTATAATTGGTCGACGAGCACATTTTAATAACCTTGGTTGGTTGGAAAAATTTTAAACATAGTTATATTCATTACTTAATTATTGAAATATTGAGTAACATTACTGATACTTGTAACGTTTCTACTAAGTTGATCGATGAACAACACTATTATTATCTTTTTAACAGATATGCATAAGTGTTTACAAGACAATAGCAATTAAAATTTGCAAACAGAAATGAAAGTTTTTCATTAAATTCGAAATAAATTACAAGTTACATTGATGATAAAATGAAAGTTGCATTGATATGTATACTAATTGTTACATTAAAAATTCCTATTCTATTGGTCTTTTCCCATCAGCTTTCGATACAGGTTCCTCGCCAGCAGGCGGATCATTGAAAGACTGAGGAGAATTGATGAAGTTCAAATCTTTTAGCATCCTGACGTTCATCACAGAAATTCGATCTAACAGATGCTCGGGACGAGATACCTCGATCTGAGAATGAAGATTGTAGTCACCGAGGTATTTTGCAATTAAGCTCGGAGGAATGGCACGAGCTGGGATCCATTCCATATCCAGATTGTATGGTGGCGCAGGCAAGTCGAGCACCCCTGGATCATGGTAGTCCCATAGATAGTGTCCTTGTTCAAGCTTCAGCACACCTAAGGCATTCGGCGAGCCTTGTTGGCATTCTGGATACGATCATCCAAGTGGAATAGTGCTTCGTTGTATCCAGCCATCCAGAACTCCCTGGGCTGTTTATGGAATTGATATGTTAGCCTTTCAAGCTTCTCGTGCAGATTCTTGATGAAAAGCTACTTATTCCCCAAGACTGAGTTCTGTGCAGAGAGTTGTTTCTCTAAGTCCCTTATCTTCTTCGACATGTCAGACAAAGCTTGGTTCTTCGCCATTAGTTAGAAGTCCTGGTTCTTTAAGGCAGATGATGTCCTCTGTTCCTCGACCAGCACCCGAGCTGCTCTTCTTCATCCCCGAGGAGCTCTTGCTCATCCCCGAGGAGATGTGGAAGTGCCCGACCTCCTCAAGGTGTCCAACTCTTGCCTTAACTTGGCATTCTCAACCTCTAAAAATGAAAATCCCTCGTCAGTCACTGGGATTATAGTTGTTGAAGAAGAGGCTGCAGACTTCAACTGTGCTAGCTCTTTCTGCAAATTGTTATTCTCTTGCTCCAACAGCTCGGCAATCTGTCTACATGCTTCAACTTCACCCTTTAGGGTTCTCTCCCTGACATCATACCCAGCGATGAGCTTCTCGTAGCCCTTCTCTGCAGAAATCTTCTGATACCTCTTCTCACACCCTTCATGCAACAGGACAGTTGATTCCTTGTACTGATTTTGAAGGTCTTCTAGCGTACATTGAAGATCCTCAATCATTTTATAATAAGCCACGTTATTGGCCATAGCTCGGTCAAGTAAGCACTTCAGGTATTGATAAGCTTCGACTGCTTGTTCTGAAGCATCATGACTAAGGATGTCGGCAACTTCTGATGCACTCAGGTCTGTATGACCAGCCCTATAATATTCATGACATTGCTACATCAGCTTTGTATCATTGGAAGATAGCATATCCATCCTGGCCAGAAACTAGCAGAGAAAGAAAATACAATCATCAAAAAGAAGATCAAGACAGAGTACGAATAGAAAGGATACAATCGTATAGAGGGAAAAACTCAAATTTTATTAGATCATAGTGCAGAGTTACAAAGATCTTGGTTACACTTGACAAAGAAGAAAAATAGAAAGAGAAAACCGAACAACACTAAACCTTTTCCTTATCTCCCAAAACTTTCTCGAGAGGATTGGAAGAGGAGGCAGGTTGCTCGGAGGGAATTGTGACTTGCTCGGAGAGCACCACCTGTTGCTCGGAAGAAGAAACTCCTTGCTCGACAGCATGCTGACTGGTTAGGGCATTCCCTCCCATTACCATTGAAGATTCTTCAGAGGTAGCTTCGTCCTCTTCTAATTCTTCTAGAGTAGGAGGGGACCAGGAATGTGTCTCTGGAAGAGATCGGATGACTCGTCGACCTTCAATTCCTGAAGGGCAGCAACCCATCCGTCCCTGAAATACTTTACACTGCCATAATCCACTTGAGAGACCATGGTACTTACTGAAGCAAAGGTACTTACTGTAAACAGGAAAAGAAATCAAAGTCAGAAATAGATATGAGAAATAACAAAGGAAAATATGAAAAGTTCAAAGTAAAGGTACTTACTAAAGCAAGATGATGAGCAGCCAAAGAAGTAACCATATCCCGAGTAAGGTTATCTTCATTACCTTGCACCTCGGGAATGGTCAAGGAATTTACCGAGCTCATGTCAGAGCTCGGGGGAACAGATGTAGGAACCTTAGTCCCAACAGTAGGGGGTTGAATGGTGGCGTCAGCCAAATTAACCGAGGAGCTCTTCTTCAGTCTCTTCGGGGAAACAGGTACAACCAAGGAATAATCCTTGGTCGGTGATATCATAATCACCTTTCCAGGAGCAGCAGAGCTGCTCGGAGCCAGTGCAGGCTTGTCAGCAACCTTCTCAGAGACTTTAGCAGGAGCAGTTGAAGGAACTACACCAGTCTTCTTTGTCCCCTCCTTTGGGACATCAATCCTGACCCTTTTTACCTCCCCAGAACCGGAGGCAGTTTTCTCAAATAGAGCAGGAGTCCTTCTCTTCTTCATCTTTTCGCTCAACGGAATGTGAGATTCTGGTGAAGAACTTGCAGAGGGTGGTACTGGCTCTTCTTCACTGATCACTGGAAGAGCAGTGAAAGAAGTTGTATAACTCTTGTATTGGAGCAGATAGGAGGCTGATCGAATGTGCTCATCAGTAACAATTTGATGTAGACCCCAGATAAGTCCCAAATGCCTTAGATTGACATCTGTTTCTTTTGGGCACTTTCTCTTGCTATCAACTGCAAATAAACAACATTGTTATCAGTAACACATTTTATCAAACACAAAACAAACATGATTTCAAGATAAATAAAATAAATAAAAACAACCTATCCCATTGCCATAAGGAGGGCATCTGGGACCCTGGTAAACCTCATCTCCGGTTAAAGGAGGGTGTTGCCAATTTTTTACAACAACCCCATGTTCAAAATAATCCCTGTTGGCATCAGGGAGATTGACTACTAAAGCTCTATTTGTAAACCTAGTTTTTAAATAATAAATATTATCATTAACTGCCCATCTATAGCAGTACATGATTTCTGGAATTCCTATATGAGTTCCATGCACTTAATTTAATTTATACACCCCATTAACTATTCTCCATGTGTTGGGGGCTATTCGTGCAGGAACAACCTCAAAGTACTGACAAAATGTCAGACACAGAGGATTTGGTGGAAAAGAAAATCCACACTCAGCAAAAAAGAGACTGGGGAACCAATGTCCCTCAGCCAAATTGAAATAATTAGAAGGCTCAAAGAGCTCTTCCAAGACAACCCAAAAGGTAATGGAAAAATCATATCGAAATTTGTAAAGAGACTCAACTGGGTAAACCATCATGATGAATTAAAAGAAATGAAGAAGAAGAAAAGGGATCTTACAGAAAAAAGACTGAAGCTGTTGACAATGAACGACGGAAGAGATGAACGCACAAGAGAGCAGAAGACAATGAAAAACTCAAAGATGAAAATCTGAAAAGATAGAAGACGATGGGAGTCTCTATGAAGTTTAAAGACTTTGCCTCGGGAACTGACAAAGTAATGATTACAAAAAGGACGATTACATTACCGGCGGCTAAAAAGGCATTAAATATTGGCGCGGGAATCAAAGCGAACATCAGCTAAAAAGGAGAAAAGTGACGCGGGAAACGAAGCAAGCAGAAAAGTCCAAAAAAGCATGATTCTACGAATTGGGAAGGAGAAATAAATACAAGGGAGATGATCCTAAAAATCAGGAAGAACTATTTAAAGCTACCGTATTCCGAGAAAGAATGTTCCATACTCCTCAAATTTCGAACTATGAAACATTGGGGGCTTCTGTTGATACCAAATTTAATCTGTTGACTTGGACCAACCATATGAAGACACGTGGCTATCTACATGGCAACAACAAGCACTTCCGAGATGATCATACACTCCAAGGAACTCTTATGCTCCGAGGAATAAGACCTTTCCGAGGAACTCTTATGCTCCGAGGAACAGGACCTCTCCGAGGAACTCATTAGCACCGAGAAGCTCAGGCGGTCCGAGATACTCAGGCAGTCCGAGCTGCATCTCGAATAAAGCATTAATAGCTGGATAACCAACAGTTCAATTGGTTCATTAAATATTTATCATTCAGACGCACACGCAAAGAGGGCATTAAATGTATTACCCTTTCATGTGTATATCATTAATTGTATTACCCTTTCACATTGCAGCCTCAGGGCTATAAATACATTGTACAATCCTCATTGTAAGGGATCGAATCCTGAATCCAAACTTTGGGATCCATAATGGAATTTCTTGTAATTGAGAATTCCCAAACACTCAGCAATAAAACAACAGTGGACGTAGGCCATTCTTATAACGCTGAACCACTTTAAAATCTTTTGTCTCATTTATTTATCTGTGATTGAATTATTAGAGTGATCTAATTTTTTACATCAACACTTATCAAAATGTCTTATACACATTATTTTCATAAAATCACATCATTTATGCTTTAAACACCATTTTAACACATTTTATTGCCTAAATTGTTAAGAGCACATATTCTAAAAATTTATACATTTCAAACCCATTTAAAAGCCATATTTTTGGAACCCGTTTTCATAGAATTGATAGGATGATTACTAAGTAACATATGGATGAAAATTTTCCTCTACACTACATATATTTATCCCAAATATATATATGAATAAGCATTCTCACTTCAAACCACACTTTAAACTTATAATAAGTAGTGTTTCCCACCTCAAATGAGCTCTTAAGGATGGTGGAGATAGTGAAGAAGATGGAGGACCCCCCACCTCCAAATATGTCCTCAAGGGAGTCTGTAAAATATCTAAAGGGTATCTCCAAGTATACTCCACGAATTTTCTTCTTTATCCTCAAGAACACCCCCTCCTTCAAACACCCATCGACACATACCAAGAACACCCTCTTTAAATTCCCATCAAAATATCGAGAACTTCATATTGTACATTACACAAGGTCATATAGGGTTTACTAAGGTAATGCAAGGTGGTTAAGAACCTTGTTAGAGGTGGTTTACATGGTGTACATGGGGTTAGTATGGGTGGTGTATGCCCATAATAAGTCTGGATAGAAAGTACTTCTATGGAGGTTTCATTTTAGCGAGGTTACTCAAAAGGACAAAACTCTTCTACCCTAGCATCCCATACTTGGATTTATATACTTTAAAAACAAACCTACTCGAGATCATGTTTGTCTGGGATCCACAAGAAGTCTATAGGTGTCCAAATCCAAAGTAACATAATCAAATAATACTTAAATAAATTTTCACCCGTGGCTAGACCTGATGGGAACGGTCGACAGTGGCCAGGGGGCTGGTCGACCGACCTAGTGAGAAAACCGACTTTTTCTTCCAATTTTGACCCCATGGACTTTATGTATATATTTTTATAGCCAAAGGGGAGCTATAGAAAAATCGCACAAAGTTTCATTTTTCCTATGTTGCGTACTGGCACTATTATCATATTATATTAACTATGCTTGGGTCACATCCGTTCCTCGACCAATTCATGCTTCACTATATTAATATACTAATTATGACTATACAAGGTCAAATGCCCATTGATGTTGACCATGAAAGGTGAAATTTTCTTGTTAACCCCTATGCGCGACGTGCATTTTATGCACAATTCTAGTTCAGTCTTTTATGTATTTGTTTCCTCAATAATTTCTTCGAATAAACTATTCAAATTATAATAAAAATATATATTTCTAGGGAGGGGTATTGCAGGAAAAGAATGACTTAACCAAAAATGTGTCTAGTCTTACGAGAGATCTTTAAACTTCATTAGAGACTTGTAAAAAACTTGAAGCCCTTGTATCGCAACTTAACAGAGATCCTGAACGTTCCCGATAGGTCATGTTTACTTTAGTGGGCATATCAAAGAAATTTGGAAAGATGTTCATCAGTCTGCAATTAGGTTTTAGGGAGAGGCAAGGGATAGGTGACAATGGTGCATTTACTTTTAATGTCGCACTCGAACCCATACCCATGTTTATTTTGGATCCCTATGGTACTCGACCCAATCCACTCAAACTAAACATGATAACCAAGGTATAACCAAACAATTTTATGTTTATACCCATTGAAAATGAAGAGGTCACCATAGTATAAGTTAGGAAGAGATCCTAGCACACATACTCCCTTGCATCACTATAAAAACTTTGATAGCCTTACAGATAAATTTGAGTTCCTAGTCGCCTGTTCTAAACATTTAATGGAAGAATTTCAAAGGATGTCTGTGCCTTTTGAAAACTCTTCCAACGCTACGACTAGGGCCAATAATGATAAGGGGTAACAAAAGTTTACCTCTTCTTAGTTACCTAAGAATTAAGACAAATCCATTGGGTTCAAGACACTTCTCAATGGTATTTTATTAGTGAGTGATCTAGGAAAACGATCGGTGACAAGTCATATTTTACCTACGTTATGTATCGTAATGAAAAAAAATCACCTTTGGAGATGGGAGTAGGTTTAGAATTTTAAGACGTGGTTGTGTTAAGAAACCCAAATTTCCTAAAATAGAAAATGTGTTGTATGTTGAAGGTTTAAAGAGAACTTAATTAGCATAATCCAACTTTACGATGCTAACATTGAGGTAAAGTTTGGCCGGTTAGAGTGTAACATTTTTTATCAATCTAATGAATAGAAAGTGTGAGGCTAAGCGATAATTGTTACGGGATCATCCCCAAGTCTTGTTTAGTATGCAATAATTCTAAGGTATCCTCTACAGAAGATCTTGAAGATTGGTCAATAAAGACCTAGGTAGTGTCTTACCATCGCTTGGGAAACCAACTTGCTCGATTTTGGTACTAGTTAATAAGGAAAACAAATCAAGAGTCCCCATCAGAAGTTAAAACCACTAAAACCTCTCATGTATGGGAGTTGATACACATGGATCTTATGGGACCCACATGTATAAATAGTATTGGTTGTAAGAAGTATATCCTAGTAATGGTCGATGACTTTTAGAAATATTCCATCTTTAGATTTCTTCAAGAAAAGTTTGATATAGTTGAGTTCCTAACAACAAAGTTTTGTGCCCTATTAAACAAACATGGTGTCATTATTACTAGGATGCATAGTGACAATGACAAAGAAAACGAATCTAAAGACGTCGGAGTTGATATCTTTTGTGATGATGTCAACATCAAATATGAGTTTTCAATCATTCATAGTCCTTAACAAAATAAGATTGTTGATAGGGAAAATAAAAAAAATTCAAGATATGGCTAGATACATGCTTCTTGGGAGAAAGGTGACTAGACTTGGGAGGAGGCATTTAATGAATAGGGTATATCTTCGTCCACACAAGCTACACACTCCATATGAGTTATGGGTAGGGAAGAAACCCAACCTATCATAATTATGTGATTTTAGGATTCGATAGAGAGAACATAGGAAATTTTTAATTCATAAGATATGTGTGAGGCCCTAAAACATGATTAAGAATAATAATGATATTATTAAGATAAGTTATGATTTATAAATTTTGTGAGGGGTGTTAAACATTTTAATTATCACATTTGGGGGATGCATACTCATGTGATATATATGTTGTTTACAATAGATGTTATTTGAGCATATGATCAGGGATAACATGTTTAGGGCATATGATTAATTATTTGGTAAAATGCATCATGAAAATATGTTTCTAATGAATCATTATATTTATAAAACTAAATTAGGGTGTTAGTGCGAAATTGGCGATGTTTAGTCACCAAATGTGAAAGTTATGAGATTTTTAGTAAATTGCTACTTTCCTTTTCGAGCCGAAATTAGGTGTACAAATTTTATGATTTTGGGAAAACAAAAAATATGAAAGTTATATATATATTAATTAAGTTTATAATACAACAACCGGTGTGTAAAACAGAGGTCCAAGTAAGTAGTTATGCTAAAATTACGAAACAAGGGCAAATATGTCTATTCGTTAAATGGTAATTTGTCTTCTTAGTAGAACACGTGGCTTGTTTTGATTGGACCAAGGTTATGTGCCTTATGCCAACTTAAAGACCTTAAAACTCTAACTTATTCTTCATTTTCATCATAATTTCAAGTGGGTTTGATAGTTACATGCAAGAAAGAGAGGTCAGGATGAATTAGTGAAGGATTAAGGAAGATTATCTAGAGATAAACAAGCTTATGTATCAAAGGTTCTTAGGTAAGATTTAACTTGTAAATTTAATTCTTTACATGACATAGGTTGCTTTATATGATATTAAAGATCATACTTGGGGATTAGATAATACGTGTTGTCGCGTGTAGGTGGGTATGTGTAGGTTGTATATATGAAGTATGTTTAATTCATGCAACTACGGGTGTAATCGTCATATCAATCACATTGGTGTATCTTTGTGAATGCTCAATGGAATCGATTGATTCTAGTTGGATATGAAACTAAACTAATATATACAAGTCATATCCTAAAATTATGCAAACATACCAAGAAATGAATCTTGGGTGATAGTTTGAAGTTTGAGTATGAAATCTGCCCCAAAAGTGTAAGTACGCACACCAGGTGTACGACATTTTTCTTGACTTAGCAAATGAACTCTAAAAATTATGAAACTTTAATTTTATATTATTCAATATGTTTAATATATGTTACAATTATTTATAACCAAGTTGGAAGTTATATATTCTTGCAAAATGTTAAGTTATGCTTTGATGGTCTACTCAGACCTAGATGTGTCAAAAGTGGTAAAAATCATTGAATGCTTGTTGAAATCAAGAAATTCCAATTGGAAACATTAGAGGACATATATGAGTATGATATACTTGAAGGGGAGAAAAAAATACCTTCTAGTTTGGATTAGGGGTTGTATTGAAGTTGAAGTTTTTCTCCAGAAATGATTTGGAAAAGGTTGTAATAAATTGGGCATAACTTTGTCTAGAGAATTTGTAATTTAATTCCGTAAATTGTATTAGAATCCTAATGAATAAGGTGTTATAGATATATGAAGTATCATATTCAATAATTTTTTTGTTGTACTAGATAGACCAACTTATGTGATGTGTTATTGAGTTTAATGTGATTTGGTGTATTCAAATACTAATGATGTTTAATTGTTAGGTGGGGAAGCGACTAACACTACCATACCAAGGAAATAGTTTTGGGATTAATCTTAGTACCAAATTCAAGGTGAGTGAAATGTCCTATGAAATATAGATGCATATATTTTCATATGGAATTGTGTAGTTAAATACGTATGTGGTGATGCTTATGGAGTGATGTAGTGTTATGAAACATATGCGTATGATTAAAAATGTAAAATGATGTTATTTAATGTTATAGAGTGAGGTGGGACCTCTATCTAATGTTAAGGATTGTGGTGGGTCCTACGGGATGTGGTAGCCCTGTTAATCCAACTTAAAGGTTTGTTGTACTCGGGCCTAATTATGGGATGTGGTATCCCCAATAACTGGGAGTTAATTGGACTGGCGGGTCCAGGCTTACGAGAGTTACACAATTATTGTTGGGTTATGACATAGAAAATAAAAATTGTTATTCAAATTGGTTATATATACGTGGTGTATGTGTGGAATATGGTCATTCACTAAGATTATGTCACTTACACTCCTATAATGTTATGTTTCAGGTATGTCTATTGTTTGGAGTTCACTGCCAAGATAGGACCATAAAACGGGGAAGTGACGGATATCTAATATGGGTTGAATATCAACAAGCTTTTGGAGTAAATGTTAAACTAAAGAACTTTTGTATGTAAAGTTGTTTATTACTTTTAAATGACATGTTAAGGTCGTTATGTTTTCATCAAATCATTTGAAAAAAACAAATATACGTTTATATTTTCAGAGATAATTAAAGTAAAGTATTGTTTAAGCAAATTTATCTATAAATTAAAAGGATGATTTTAAGTTAATTAGGTCGAAGCGCAACAACTTGGCATTAGAGCATGGTTATTAGGTTCTGGACAGGTTGTGAGGGTCTAGATTGGCAGTGAACGTAGAAACTATTTTGAGTCATAAGTATTAAGTTTCAAGGGATACATTTAAGTATGTTGGATTCCTGAGGCGTGGACACGAAGGGTTTGTTATTAAGTTTTAAATTTGCTTTGTTAACTAACATCTGTCAGATATACACATATATATTTTTTACATGATATGAAATGCAAGTATCTTGTAGCAAAGGAAATAAGATGTTAAGATTTATTCGGGGATGACAGCGAATACAAGTATTTTAATATAAAGCATTGCATTATTTTCTATGTTGTATGAGCAAATGTGTCATTGAAGGAAATTTTTTAAAGACATAATGCGGTATATAAATTATGAAGTATTGGAGGTGATATCTTCCTATGACGGTATATGTGGACTTAAGTCATGTTACGTATATCATTATGAATGTGTGCGCACTTCATCTGTATGGGAGAGTGATGTACGCAAACACATATTCCATTAAAGGATGAGAAGTGAGAAGAATTATTGTTACATGGTTATGATGAGACTTAAATTGTTGGAGTGTGAATCAAAATTAATATTCAAACAGTAAAGGTTAAATCATAGGGTTAGTAGTTGTATATGTGTAAATTTAATATGTGAAAAGGTAAGAAATTCAATAACTAGTCGATACATCACTAATGATCAGAATATTTGTTCATAGTGAATTATTACAAGTAGAATAAAGAGTAATGAGAGTTGAGATCTACGTCTTTAATAATATGAGTACATATAGTGGATTGTGACACCCCGCCTAATAAAATACCGGGCGATCACTCCTATATCAAATTATGACAGGAGTATCATATGGATCATTCTTAGCATCACTGTTGAAAGTCCATTTAATTACTAATAACCTATTACGCCGGTGTCAAAATTTTACTTAACTACTCTTTTTAAACGAATAAAATTAAAACATCCACACGATTTTGCATAAATGAAACTGAATTAAAAGAAAATAAAATAACCGAACACTCGGTCAAAATATACAACCATATCGAATGTTGTGCTAAAAGAATAAATAAATGCAATTGGACCATTGGGCCGAACATTTACACAGTACCTCCTATCTAGGGTAGAAGAATGGAAACGGCTACCAAAAACCTACACGCATCCACAGCTACTGTAGCTGACGTCTGACCCAAAGGAAGTGCCATCCAGGCGTCCCTGTGTCTGGACACCTATATAATATATATATATATAGCAAGAGAGGAAAAGTAGATAAACGGGTCAGATCCCGAGTTTGAAAATATTTTGCAAGTGCATAAATGCCTTATTTTTAGAAAAATATTTTTATCTCATATTTAAGTTTGGTATCGCACTTCCATAAGATACCCCTCACCTCTCCACTAACAGTGCATTCCTAACGCATCCCTCTAAACATCCTAGTCAAGCTACCCTGCTAAACTAGTCTATCGCCCAACCACTATCAATCCTAGATAGTCCAAGTAATGTACTAAGGGATAAACTTCTCCCCAGTCTCAACACTAAGCCATGCTCGTGCGTGAGGTGTCTCGCAAAGCGAAAGCCAAAGAAGGAACCCCCCCGATACACAACTACGCGGCAAGGTCGATCGTCGAGATCCGCCAGTCCCTCAGTACAAAATATATATATCTATATGCATATACACATATAATAAATCTCAATATAAGAGCACTAAGGATTAAACTTCTACCAAGTCTCAACACAATGTCGTATTCGTGCGTGGGGTGTCTCGCAAAGCGAAATCCAAACAAGGAACCCCCCGATACACTACTATGCGGCAAGGTCGATCGTCGGGATCCATTAGACCCTCGGTACTCGATTCATCCATATATACATTTTCATGTTACAATATACATCCGGATCTATCTCCCGGACTGAGGATTCATATACAAAGTATTTATCAATACAATTTATTTTTATCTCAAAACTTTCCATTTCCCTTCTCATATCGAGGAAATGTATTTAAAAGACAATTCATTATCATGAATCGCTTTAACAAAACATATAATTTTTCAAAAGCCAGTTTTATTATCATAAAAATGCTTTTCCGTTTCAAAATATCCCATTTCCCTTTTTATATTTAGTAAATGTTTTTAAAAGCCATTTTCATTATCATAAAAATGCTTTTACCATATCATATGCTTCCACATCCCTTCTTCCATACAAGAGTGTTACCGAAGCCAAAGCCTTTACACCATTTCCCTTCTTCCATCCAGGAAATGTAAATTAAAGCCAATTTATTATCATAAATTTCTTTAACATATAACGCGTTCTAAGACCGCCCGTACGGTGCGCCCCTAAATGACCATCATCTTCTAGTGCCTATCAATTACGACACCTAGGCACCTATATGCAATACGTCGGGAAGGAGACATATGCCTGCGGGTTAGTCATAACCACACCCCAAGTCACCTAACCATCGCAGAAAACATAACATAACATAAACGCTCATATGGTCAAGAGGACTATATCCACCCAGCATTCATTAGTCAAGGGGCTTCACCTCACGCACGAACTTCCCTTATGATGTCATTTAGAGAGGGTGATGACTATAAATCAATAATTATGAAAATCATTTCTTTTTTCCATTTTGAAAACATTCATATTTTATTTTCAAAATCACTTACATCATATCATATATACTTTAATCACATATATATAAATACCATATATTCCCCCTCGAATATATATATATATATATATAAATGGACATATTTTCCAAACCATCTATCGATGACCAATAATCCCAAAGATTCTCTCAAAGAATCATAATCATGCATTCATATTCGCATGATATTAAACCCAAAGTATTTCCTTACTTTGATAATCAATACATACCTAAATCCCATCTACGGATTTATTGGATATCTCCAATTATACCATTTATCACTAAGAGAATATATACCTATATTCCCAAATCAAAATTTAAATCCTCAAACTCTTAATGGAAGAAAACTGGACATTCTGACAAAAGCGAATCGATTCACCCAAATTGCGAATCGATTCGGGTGGGCGAATCGATTCGGCCCCCAATCCAAATCGATTCAGAAAGTGTTCTGCAAATAGGTCCTTAATGGAGAATCGATTCAGTCTAAATCCGAATCGATTCGGCCCACTGCAGAATAACAGATCCCCTTAGGCGAATTGATTCGGCCAAGACCCAAATCGATTCGGCTTGTTCGAGCGGCACTGTTTAGGCAATTTTTTTCAATCTCAAAAATATCCCAAATATCAATCCAACCTCCATTTAAATTATAACTCGGACTTATTACTACAAACCCAAGGTTCTAATATCTCCTAAAATATTTTAGAGGTCCTAAGAATCCTTTTGAAAACCCCTAATATTTATCTCCAATAAGTTATAACTAATGATTTCAATCTCGAACAGCTTTCCGTAGAAAAATCACTATAAATCCAGAAAAACTAAAAAAAAATACGGGTTGGCGCCCACGCGACCGAGTCGAAGAGATATACAAATTTTATTTTTTGACCAAGAGACGAATCGATTTGGATCAGGGCCGAATCGATTCGGAAAGACACTGTCTCACTATACATCGTCTTCTCCGAGACGATTTCGACCATTAAAGCTTCTCCCAAGCTTTTGTCGCCTCACCCAACGTCCTACAACCTCAACCAACTACAAATACACATATATTAAGGGTTATAAACATCCTAGAAACCTAAACCACCAATTAATTTAGGTTAAAACCTAAGTTTCTCCAATTAACAAATTTTAGGGGTTTATTCGTTTTAACTCCCGATCCAACCCAAAATCTTTAGAGTTTGTTAATAACAAACTACGATATGAGATTTATGATCAAAAGTAAATAAAGAAAGTAAACACTTGCCTCTTGGATATAATCCGACGACCTCGAGCCAAATCCGGCGGAGTTTGGCCCGAATCTTCCTTTTTCTCCTCTCTTCTCTCCTCCTTTCTCTCGTCTCTCTCTTTTCTTCCTTTATTTATTCAATTCTCCCTATCCTCCTCTTTATATAAGAAGAAAAAGGGTTATACCCCTTAAAACCCAAAAATGACTCGTTTACTCAATTACGAGCCATTTTAACTCTAAAATTCCCCGAAACTCAATTTCAACAATCGGACACTCTTTTTCGACTATCTCGGACATTCCAAGACTCACAACGCAGTCAAAATTTCCATCCGAGGTACTTGACCGCAAATCACTATTTCAACCCAAAATAAATAAATGCGGGTTTTCTAATTAAAAATCTTACCTCTTTTGTCACTTTACTCCACGGCGACATATATTAAATACTTCGACCTATTTAATCCCAAAAATAATTACAACACCCATCGAAAATCATCTAATCCTTGAAAATCCCAAAAATCACTATTTCGAGAAATTCCCCAAATTGCAAATTTATACTCAATTATGGAATTAAATCGTCTCCAAAAAGGACGGGTTGTTACATACTCCCCCCCTTACATCAGAATTTCGTCCTCAAAATTCAGATACAGCCTATACCGCCAATCCTAGAATCGCTCCAAATCCTAATACCTCGAAGGGAACGATACTAACCCAATGGTTCCCAACCATATACCATTCGGCTACCACGGTTGTTAAGTGACTCCAACATCATCACATCGCACCCATCATTTCTAGTGCCTCACGGCATAAACTTTAAATTTATATACTACGCCCATTCTATTTCATGCGGTATATAAACCAACTTACTAAGGTGCCCATACACCTTTCTAATCTGTGCACATCTTCACATCCATAGTGAACGTCTGACATGTAACACTCTCTCCGAATAAGGGTCTCCTTTCCTCAGTGTAATACTCACCTCTGGGTCCTCCCAACCTGCGAAATTCAAATTCTCCTAACCTCGGCGCCACTAATTCTACTAAACTTACATCCTAATAATATTAAAGTCTATGCGATGTCCTACCTACGCGAGATGAGTCTAATCCTAAATATATTCCTAGTGCCCAAGGCCTCTTTCAACTCCCGATATTTGCTTTGTTTCATCCGTGGGGCGTCTCGCCAAAGCAAAATCCAAACAAGGAACCCTCCCGTTACACTACTCCCTCGCGTTGTCGATCATCGAGATATAGCGACCTAAGGCACACCAGCGGGACGTCCTAAATCCTACTAAGATACCTACAAACGCATTCCTACTACTCTATCCTTCCGCCCATACGTAAGGAAACCTAACTAATCGAAGTGCCTACTTTCAGTAGGAACACTACGAACATCATCCCCAAAACATACCTTCTCAAAATTTTCCTTTCTATCAAGGCTAGATATTATCCTCAAATCCATTTCTCTAAGTCCAACCTCACCCACCCACTGTGGCGAGAGGACCACTTTAGTACTTTTCCATAGCACAATATTTCCATAAGCATACCATCATAGTCTATAGTGGTTCATCCACACTATAAGACTTTTCACAAAACCAACATCCTTGCATCCTACAACAGCTCTCCACTCCCGACGCCGTTAAGAGTCATGTGTGGAGCGTCTCGCAAAGAGAAATCCAAATAAGGAACCCCTCCTCACATTGACACTTGACTTCGTCGGTCATGGAGTTCCATTATTTCAAACATGCAATCGGGATAACCCTATCCCCTATTCTAACAAAAAGGTGATATGAACTCCTATCTCTAACTAAGAGTCACACCACCCAGTGCTCGCATAAATTTTAAGTCCTTGCGCAATCAATAATGAGCTTTATCTTACAGCTCAACAATAATCCTGCGGCCTTAAATCATATCTATAAGGACGCCATATACTCAGATCACAATAATGAAACCTCTGCTCATCGAAGTTCCATCTCTGAACATAATAAAAGCGAACTCAACATGTATCTAGGTGAGAAATCGCAACAACAACCCGTTCCACCCTGGAACTACGGACACGATAGTCTTGCCATCATTAGCCTGCTATAGCTCCGAAAATACCATAATGTATTATACTCACCATATTACCATACTCTTATAAACATATAGAACGAGCATCACTAACCAGATATATGTATATATATTCAATATATCGACACCCGCCTTTATGGAGAATGAAGGAAAATAAAACTCCGCTATTACGGACAACACATAGGCATACATAATATAATGTTATCGATACCACCACAAAGCTCAAATTACACACACGAGTCTAGGGCTAACGAAACATCGCGGCTTTATCAAGCCACGCCAAATATACCTCCTTCATTGAGGTAAAACTCATAATAACCACTTTACCCTGCTCCTTACAATCATCTTACTAGTCCTCATAACTTCTCCGTTAGAAGAAAATTCCACCACAAGCTTCAACCTTATAGGTCCAACAAAGCCCCACCTCCTTCCGCCATCCAAGTCCAGCACACGATTCTCGAACGAGCGCACAAAAGATTCGCATAATCTTATACTATGGCAAGAGAACGAAATCTCACAAGAGAAATCAACAATCCAAATCCTGAGGCTCTATAACAAATCGAGAGCA
This sequence comes from Sambucus nigra, assembly GCA_949130495.1. NCBI lineage: Eukaryota > Viridiplantae > Streptophyta > Magnoliopsida > Dipsacales > Adoxaceae > Sambucus > Sambucus nigra. Next base: position 669,276 of record CASBWL010000561.1, on the reverse strand, counting down.
ACGTTAAAAGCGTAGTACGTCCGCACAGATTCCTAAGGACACTAGAACCTCATACTCTGATACCATCTGTGACACTCCGCCTAATAAAATACCGGGCGATCACTCCTATATCAAATTATGACAAGAGTCTCATATGGATCATTCTTAGCATCACTGTCGAAAGTCCATTTAATTACTAATAACCTATTAGGCCGGTGTCAAAATTTTACTTAACTACTCTTTTTAAACGAATAAAATTTAAACATCCACACGATTTTGCGTAAATGAAACTGAATTAAAAGAAAATAAAATAACCGAACACTCGATCAAAATATACAACCATATTGAATGCTGTGCTAAAATAATAAATAAATGCAATTGGACCATTGGCCCGAACATTTACACAGTACCTCCTATCTAGGGTACAAGAATGGAAACGGCTACCAAAACCTGCACGCATCCACAGCTGCTGCAGCTGACGTCTGACTCGAAGGAAGTGCCATCTAGGCGTCCCTGTGTCTGGATATATATATATATATATATATATATATATATATATATATATATATAGCAAGAGAGGAAAAGTACATAAACGGGTCAGAGCCCGAGTTTGAAAATATTTTGCAAGTGCATAAATGCCTTATTTTTAGAAAAATATTTTTATCTCATATTTAAGTTTGGTATCGCACTACCATAAGATAACCCTCACCTCTCCACTAACAGTGCATTCCTAACGCATCCCTCTAAACATCCTAGTCAAGCTACCCTGCTAAACTAGTCTATCGCCCAACCACTATCAATCCTAGATAGTCCAAGTAATGTACTAAGGGATAAACTTCTCCCCAGTCTCAACACTAAGCCATGCTCGTGCGTGGGGTGTCTCGCAAATAGAAATCCAAACAAGGACCCCCCCCCCCCCGATACACTACTACGCGGCAAGGTCGATCGTCGAGGTCCTCCAGTCCCTCAGTACAAAATATATATATCTATATACATATACACATATAATAAATCTCAATATAAGAGCACTAAGGATTAAACTTCTACCCAGTCTCAACACAATGCCGTATTCGTGCGTGGGGTTTCTCGCAAAGAGAAATCCAAACAACGAACCCCCCTAATACACTACTATGCAGCAAGGTCGATCGTCGGGATCCATTAGACCCTCGGTACTCGATTCATCCATATATACATTTTCATGTTACAATATACACCCGGATCTATCTCCCGGGCTGAGGATTCATATACAAAGTATTTATCAATACTATTCACTTTTATCTCAAAACTTTTCATTTCCCTTCTCATATCCAGGAAATGTATTTAAAATTCAATTCATTATCATGAATCGCTTTAACAAAACATATAACTTTTCAAAAGCCAATTTTATTATCATAAAAATTCTTTTCCGTTTCAAAATATCCCATTTCCCTTTTCATAATCAGGAAATGTATTTAAAAGCCATTTTCATTATCATAAAAATTCTTTTACCATATCATATGCTTCCACATCCCTTCTTCCATACGGGAGTGTTACCGAAGCCAAAACCTTTACCCCATTTCCCTTCTTTCATCCAGGAAAAGTAAATTAAAGCCAATTTATTATCATAAATCGCTTTAACATATAACGCGTTCTAAGACCGCCCGTACGGCGCGCCCCTAAATGACCATCATCTTCCAGTGCCTATCAATTACGACACCTGGGCACCTATATGCAATACGTTGGGAAGCATCCATACGCCCGCGGGCTAGTCATAACCACACCCCAAGTTACCTAACCATCGCCGAAAATATAACATAACATAAACGCTCATATGGTCAAGAGGACTATATCCACCCAGCATTCATTAGTCAGGGGGCTTCACCTCACGCACGAACTTCCCTTATGATGTCATTTAGAGAGGGTGTTGACTATAAATCAATAATTATGAAAATCATTTCTTTTTCCATTTTGAAAACATTCATATTTTATTTTCAAAATCACTTACATCATATCATGTATACTTTAATCACATAGTATATATAAATACCATATATTCCCCCTCGAATATATATAAATGGCCATATTTTCCAAACCATCTATCGATGACCAATAATCCCAAAGATTCTCTCAAAGAATCATAATCACGCATTCATATTCGCATGATATTAAACCCAAAGTATTTCCTTACTTTGATAATCAATACATACCTAAATCCTATCTACGGATTTATTGGATATCTCCAATTATACCATTTATCACTAAGAGAATATATACTTATATTCCCAAATCAAAATTTAACTCCCCAAACTCTTAAGGGAAGAAAATTGTCCATTCTGACCAAAGCGAATCGATTCGCCCAAATTGCGAATCTATTCGGGTGGGCGAATCGATTCGGCCCTCAATCCGAATCGATTTGGAAAGTGTTCTGAAAACAAGTCCTTAATGGTGAATCGATTCGGCCCACTGCATAATCACAGATCCCCTTAGGCGAATCAATTCGGCCAAGACCCGAATCGATTCGTCCTGTTCGAAGGGCACTATTTGGGCGATTTTTTTCAATCTCCAAAATATCCTAAATATCAATCCAACCTCCATTTAAATTATAACTCAGATTTATTCCTACAAACCCAAGGTTCTAATATCTCCACAAATTCTTTAGAGGTCCTAACAATCCTTTTGAGAACCCCTAATATTTATCTCCAATAAGTTATAACAAATGATTTCAATCTCGGATAGCTTTCCGTAGAAAAATCACTATAAATAAAAAAAAAATCCAAAAAATACGCGGTTGGTGCCCACGCGACCGCATCAAAGAGATATACAAATTTTATTTTTTGACCAAGAGCCGAATCGATTCGGATCGGGACCGAATCTATTTGGAAAGACGCTTTCTCACTATTCACCGTCTTCTCCGAGACGGTTTCGACCATTAAAGCTTCTCCCAAGCTTTTGTCGCCTCACCCAACGTCCTACAACCTCAACCAACTACAAATAAACATATATTAAGGGTTCTAAACATCCTAGAACCCTAAACCACCAATTAATTTAGGTTAAAACCAAAGTTTCTCCAATTAATAAATTTTAGGGGTTTATTCGTTTTAACTCCCAAAAACCCGTTTTATTCACGAATACCCAACCCAAAATCTCTAGGGTTTGCTTATACCAAACTACGATATGATATTTATGATCAAAAGTAAATAAAGAAAGTAAGCACTTGCCTCGTGGATATAATCCGACAACCTCGACCCGAATCCGGCGGAGTTTGGCATGAATCTTCCTTTTTCTCCTCTCTTCTCTCCTCCTTTCTCTCTTCTCTCTCTTTTCTTCCTTTATTTCTTATTTTCTCCCTATCCCTCTCTTTATATAAGAAGAAAAAGGGTTATGCCCGTTAAAACCCAAAAACGACTCGTTTACTCAATTACGAGCCATTTTAACTCTAAAATTCCCCGAAACTCAATTTCGACAATCGGACACTCTTTTCTGACTATCTCGGACATTCCGAGACTCACAGCGCAATCAAAATTTCCATCCGAGGTACTTGACCATAAATCACTATTTCAACACAAAATAAATAAATGCGGGTTTTCCAATTAAAAATCTTACCTCTTTTGTCGCTTTACTCCACGGCGACATATAATTAAATACTTCGACCTATTTAATCCCAAAAATAATTACAACACCCATCGAAAATCATCTAATCCTTGAAAATCCCAAAAATCACTATTTCGATAAATTCCCCAAATTGCCAATTTATACTCAATTATGGAATTAAATCGTCTCCAAAAAGGACGGGTTGTTACATGGATATTACTCTTGTGATGTTTTGAATGCTTATATCAATAGTAAAGTTAAGATGAGGTGTTAAAGAGTTGGAAGTTTAAAAATATTAAGGAATCCTTTTAGGATTATGTGTTGTGTATTATGGCAAGGAATTTGTTATCGGATGAAAGGTAAGAATTATTAATGAGAATTGAAGATGTAATTGGGAATGAAGGGTGGAGAATTTTAATATCTAGTGTATATGATAACTGAGTCTATGTTATTAAATAAGAAAAAAGGGGGGGAGTGTATGTTTATACTCAATATCAGTAAAACCTAATGGGACGTGGTCATGATGAAATATAAATGTAGTATGATGGGGTGTGATGAATTTTTGATAAAATATAATCGAGGCTAAATGATCCTTTTACAGTTAATAAATAAAAAAGATCTAAACCTTAACTAATGACGAGTAAGGAATAAGGTATGAGTATGAGAAAGATGCTAGTTGGATTTGAATATCCGCAACTAGTTTGGGGGGATATTGAGTTGTATTTGTCATTTTGCGTATGTGTTATCAATAAGAGTGTGTCATATAAAGAATATGGTTGACATTATATGGAGTTACCAAGAAGTATGTGTAAGGAGAATGTGTTATGCGAGATACCATAATATGATACATTAAGGTATATGTATAAGTTATTTGAAACAAATAAGACATATAATAGTTAGAGAAGTATTATGGAGTTAGTAAGTATGGTTAAAGTTTTTTAAGTGGTGATGTTATGCTTAACATCCATGTTACCAAACGGGAAAGATGAGTGTATTAATGATGTTGCGTAAGATTATAATGTTAAAATCATTGGGGTACGATTATGATCGTAATGTTATTGTGTTGGATAAATGACTTGTTAAGGTCATTGTATGTTTAGTTAAAGAACAATCAAACAATGCTGAAAAAGGAAGATAGTGAGAAGTTATATTGAATTCATAGTGCATGACTGCAGAACATATATGAAAGTGAATATGGAGTATTGGTTAAAAATAAACATATGGTGTATTATTGTTCATTATCGATATATGGAAAGTAGCGAGGCTATGTTTAGATTAAGGATCATAAGAAAGATATTTAACATACTCTAAAACTTCAGAGATTATACGAATAGTAGTCAAAGTCGAACACATGTATTTGGTATTGAGCAGAAAATGAGAAGATGACATATAATAAGTTAGTAATGTAATATGATGTTTATCATCTGAAGTATTGAATGGATATTGGAGATATGAACTATAAAAAGTTAGTCTTGTAATAGAATATTTATTATTTCAAATGTTACTCGATGATAAGGATGGACTATGGGAATGAAGTGAGAAATGTAAAAAATGATGTTTGGTTTATTAAGAATGTTCACTCATGGTTAATATAAGAGTATACAACCAGTAATCTATTATGTGTGGAATTTTTTTAATACGTATATAAAGGTATGGAATAATATATGAGTTGGTAATTGACATTCATTGATAATAAATCATTAGACGATTATCATTACGTATAAATGATAAAGATGCTTATGAGTTGATAGATTCTGGTTTAGCTATTATTACTCCAGTGTGGGAGATTTTTTTTTTATTGATAGGGTGTGTAAGGATTATATGGTGCGAATAAGTGAAAAGGAATTGTTGGTTGACTTATTACCTTTCGATATGCATGGCCTTTATGTGATATTGAGTATGGATTGGTTATCCTCTTATTATGTATGTTTAGATTGCTTTAGAAGGGAGGTAGTGTTTCGATTACCGGGTGAACCTGTAATTAAATTTATTGGGGAACGGAATGCCACATGTGTATTATTTTACAGACCTTGCAAGAGAATCAGTAATATGCTAAATTTTCTAAATGTGAATTTTGGCTAGACCAAAATAGTATTTTTGGGACATGTTATTTCGCCTGATGGAAATTGTGTTTCTTGAAAAGAAGATAGATGGAATTTATAAAAGATTATGACTACACAATACATCACCTATCGGGTAAGGCTAATGTTGTTGCTGATGCTTTGAGTAGAAAATCTCTAGGCAGAGTATTTTTTTTATTTAAAATGTTTGAGTTAAATTGACGAGAGAGTTAACTTTAATAAGGAAGAAGTTAACGTTAAATTAGTCTTGCAGAATATTAGCGCATTTAAATGTTAGACCTATACTAATAGACTGGATACGACCATCAAAAGCAGGACATATAAAAATGGGAGAAAATTAAAGACAATATGAAAAAGGGTAAAGCAAATGAATTTTCTATTCGTAATGATCACATTGTTATGTATGATAACCGTTTGTGTGTACCAATTGTGCTTAATTTAAGGAGAACGATTATAAAGGAGGAACATTGTTCTTTATATTCTATGTATCCAGGAAGCACAAAACTTTATAGAAACTTGAAACAATGTTATTGGTGGTCGGGAATAAAATACGATATTGCAGACTTTGTTGCTAGATGTCTAGTTTTCCAACAAATGAAGGCGGAGCATCAGAAGCCTAGTGCTTTACTACAATCCTTACCTATTCCTAAGTGGAAATAGGAGCATGTTACTACCGATTTTGTTATAAGTTTACCAATATCATCCTGAGGGTTTGATTCTATTTGGGTTATCGTTGCTAGATTAACTAAGTCTGCATATTTTCTTCCTATTAAAGCTACTTATTCCATGGATAGATATGCCAAAATTTATGTGGATGCAATAATTAGATTTCACGATGCACCTATTTCTATTATACTGATCGAAATCCTAAATTTTACGTCACGCTTTTGGCCTAGTTTACAACAAGCTCTGGGGACTAAATTTAAATTTAGTACAACTTTTCCTCCTTAAACTGATGGGCAGTCAGAAAAAACGATCCAGATACTCGAAGATATGTTACGAATTTGTGTATTAGAGTTCAAGGACATTTGGGATGAACACTTGTCACTAGTAGAGTTTTCTAATAATAATAGTCATTATTCGAGTATTGAGATGGCTCCTTATGAAGCTTTGTATGGGAGAAAGTGCATGACTCTAGTGTGTTGGACTGAAGTAAGAGAACGAAAGCTACTAGGAAAAAACAATTGCGGAGAAGAATATTGAAAAGATAAATCTTATTCATAATCACTTGAAGGTGGTGCAAAGTAGACTAAAAGCTTATGCAGACAACAGAAGGAAGGAATTGAAATTCGAGGGATTTGATCAAGTATTTGTACATGTTTCTCCTTACAGATGGGTTATGAGATTTGAGAACAAGGAAAAATTAAGTCCTAGGTATATTGGACCTTATGAGATAGTGAAACGAATTGGAGCCTTGGATTATAAGTTATCATTGCCACAAGAACTATCTCGGATAAATGATGTTTTTCATGTATCAATGTTACTTAAGTATGTTCCCGATCATTCACCTGTGTTTATTTCACAACCGATAGATCTTATAGATGACTTGACCTACGTGGAGGAAGGGTGTTATGTAATAAAACTATTCCGTTAGTTAAAGTAACTTGGAAAAGTCAAAATGTGGAGTATGCCACCTGGGAAAGAGAGAATAACATGAAGGTGTAATATCCTCATCTGTTTGGTAAGTTCTTATGCGTTAAATTTCGAGGACGAAATTTTTATAAGAGGGGTAGAATTGTGAGGCCCTAAAACTTGATTAAGAATATTAATGATATTATTAAGATAAGTTATGATTTATAAATTTTGTGAGGGGTGTTAAATATTTTAAATATCACATTTGGGGGATGCATACTCATGTGATATATATGTTGTTTACAATAGATGCTATTTGAGCATATGATCGGGGATAACATGTGTTAGGGCATATGATTAGTTATGTGGTAAAATACATCATGAAAATATATTTCTAATATATCATTATGTTCATAAAAGTAAATTAGGGTGTTAGTGCGAAATTGGCGATGTTTAGTCCCCAAATGTGAAAGTTATGAGATTTTTAGTAAATTGCTACTTTCCTTTTCGAGCCGAAATTAGGTGTACAAATTTTATGAGTTTGGGAAAACAAAAAATATGAAAGTTGTATATATGTGAATTAAGTTTATAACACAACAAGAGGTGTGTAAAACAGAGGTCCAAGTAAGGAGATATGCTGAAATTACGAAACAAGGGTAAATATGTCTATTCGTTAAATGGTAATTTGTCTTCTTAGTAGACCACGCGGCTTGTTTTGATTGGACCATGGTTATGTGCCTTATTCCGACTTAAAGACCTTAAAACTCTCACTTATTCTTCATTTTCATCATAATTTCAAGTGGGTTTGATAGTTACATGCAAGAAAGAGAGGTCAGGATGAATTAGTGAAGGATTAAGGAAGATTATCGAGAGATAAACAAGCTTATGTATCAAAGGTGCTTAGGTAAGATTTAACTTGTAAGTTTAATTCTTTACATGACATAGGTTGTTTTATATGATATTAAATATCATACTTGGGTATGAGATAATACGTGTTGTTACGTGTAGGTGGGTATGTGTAGGTTGTATATATGAAGTATGTTGAAGTCATACAACTACGGGTGTAATCGTCATGTTAATCAAATTGGTGTATCTTTGTGAATACTCAATGGAATCGATTAATTCTAGTTGGATATGAAACTAAACTTATATATACAAGTCATATCCGAAAATTATGCAAACATACCAAGAAATGAATCTTGGGTGATACTTTGAAGTTTGGGTATGAAATTTGCTCCAAAAGTGTAAGTGCGCACACCAGGTGTTCGACATTTTTCTTGACTTAGCAAATGAACTCTAAAAATTATGAAACTTTAATTTTATATTATTAAATGTGTTTAAGATATGTTACCATGATTTATAACCAAGTTTGAAGTTATATATTCTTGAAAAATGTTAAGTTATGCTTTGATGGTCTACTCAGACCTAGATGTGTTAAAAGTGGTAAAAATCATTGAATGCTTGTTGAAATCAAGAAATTCCAATTGGAAACATTAGAGTACATATATGAGTATGATATACTTGAAGGGGAGAATAAAATACCTTATGTTTTTAATTGGGGGTTGTGTTGAAGTTGAAGTTTTTCTCCATAAATGATTTGGAAAAGGTTATAATAAAATGGGCATAACTTTGTCTAGAGAATTTGTAATTTAAGTCCGTAAATTGTGTTAGAATCCTAGTGAATAAGGTGTTATAGAAATATGAAGTATCATATTCAATAAATTTTGAGTTGTATTAGATTGACCAACTGATGTGATGTGTTATTGAGTTTAATGTGATTTGGTGTATTCAAATACTAATGATGTTGAATTGTTAGGTGGAGAAGCGGCTAACACTACCATACCAAGGAAATAGTTTTGGTATTAATATTAGTACCAAATTCAAGGTGATTGACCTGCCCTATGAAATATAGATGCATATATTTTCATATGGAATTGTGCAGTTAAATACATATGTGGTGATGCTTATGGAGTGATGCAGTGTTATAAAACATATGCGTATGATTAAAAATATAAAATGATGTTATTTAATGTTATAGACTGAGGTGGGACCTCTATCTAACATTAAGGACTATGGTGGATCCTACGGGATGCGACGACCCCGTGAATTCAACTTAAAGGTTTGTTGTACTCGAGCCTAATTATGGGATGTGGTATTCCCAATAACTGGGAGTTAATTGGACTGGCGGATCCAGGCTTGCAAGAGTTACACAATTCTTGTTGGGTTATGACATTTGAAAATAAAAATTGTTATTCAAATTGGTTATATATATGTGGTGTATGTGTAGAATATGGTCATTCACTAAGCTTGTGTCGCTTACACTCCTATAATGTTATGTTTCAGGTATGTCTATTATTTGGAGTTCACTGCCAAGATAGGACCATAAGACTGGGGAGTGACGGGTATCTAATATGGGTTGAATATCAACAAGCTTTTGGGGTAAATGGTAAACTAAAGAACTTTTGTATGTAAAGTTGTTTAGTACTTGTAAATGACATGTTAAGGTAGTTATGTTTTCATCCAATCATGTTTTTAAAAAAAAAAATATATATATATATATATATATATATATATATATATATATATATATATATATATATACAGTGATATTTTCAGAGATAATTAAAGTAAAGTATTGTTTAAGCAAATTTATCTATAAATTAAAAGGATGATTTTAAGTTAATTAGGTCGGAGTGCAACAATAGGAGAGAACCTTAATAAGGCGTACATCGTCAAGTATAGCCTATAGGGTGTTTAACCTTAAAATTTATGAGGTTATGGAATCGATAAATGTGATAATTAAAGATGATGATCAGACTACGTTTATTGATCCTAACCTCGAGTGTGAGAATGATGATCCCCTGATGATGTTCTTATTATTCCTCATACAACCTCAGTCGACTACACTCTTGATTTAGAGGATCCACCCTTTTGGGTTTGAAAGATTCATGACTCTTTCGACATACTTGGTGATCCTACACCATGTGTCCAGAAGTGTGCTCAACTTGAGAGTGTGGTTATCTATTTTCTATACTCCTCCTTAGTAGATCCCATGAATATAAAATAAGCACAAGCATTGGATATATGCTAAGCAAGAATAGTTTCTTTAGTTTTGAAAGAATGATATATGGGAGTTAGTTCCCAACCTACTGAGACTAATGTGATAGGTACCAACTGGGTGTACAATAATAAGATACAAAAAGAATGGTACCATAGTTAATAATAAGAATAGGTTGGTCACTCAAGTCTACACAGATTGAAATTTTATACTTTGACGAGACATTCTCTCGTATTGCTAGATTTCAGTCCGCCAGCTTACTACTATCCATAGTATATCATCTATGTTCATGTTATGCCACATGGATGTCAAGAGTGCCTTCCTTACTGGAATTTTGTATGAGGAAATTTACATGGAACAACAAAAGGGTTTTGAAGACCTAGAGCACTTCATACACCTTTTATCTTAATAAGGCCTCATATGGTTTGAAGAAAGTACCCCGTGCTTGGTACGACATGCTAACTTCTTATATCTTAGCTTATGGATTCAAAAGAGGGGGAGTGGATAAGACATTATTTATCAGGAGCTAGAATGGTGCTATCTTGGTTGCCAAAGTCTATATGGACGACATAGTATTTCAATCCACGTGTTCCTAACATTTTCACATATTTGTGGAAGAGATAAAGAGTGAACTTGAATAAGCATGGTTGGTGAACTCATGTTCTTTTTAGGTCTCCAACTGTGTCAGCTTGAAGATGGGTTATTTATATATCAATCCAAATATGTTATGAATCTAGTGAAGAAGTTTGGTTTAGACTCCGTTGAGCACTCATGTACACCCATGAGTTCCTCGACTAAGCTTAGCAAAGACATTTTAGGCAAGGATGTAGAGAAAACCCTTTATAGGAAGATTACATAGTCCTCTCTGCTTAACCTCTAGTTGTATCGACATTGTTACAAAGCATCACAAAAAAATTTCACTTCCTTTATTTTAAATATATAATCAAATACAAGAGTGGCACTCTTTCATATGATATTTGTTATTCCTTTGGTATCGATGGTAGTTGCAGATTGGTCTAGGAATGTTGATGATTGTAGAACAACCTCGGGTGGATGCTTTTACTTTAGGAGTGTTCTTGTTTCTTGTTTGATCAATAAAAAAAATCCATTTCTTTTACTTGAGGCCGAGTACATTCTCGCCAGTAATTATAGCATGCAACCCTTATGGATGAATAAAATATTGGCAGATTACGGATTACCCAACACATAATGACTATTTCTTATGATAACACGAGAGAAATTCCCATCAGGATTCCAGATAACTTCATTCCCATGTTTATTGAGTAGAATATCATTTCCTTAAGCTTCATGAGCACCGAACGCCAATTAGACAATATTTTCACGAAAGCTTTAAATGCTCTTAGATATCACGATCTTAGGAAGTATTTAGTTATTTGTTCTGTTGATTGATTTTGGGAATTTTATCTAGTATAGGATGATTATCAAGTTTCTATATTTGTTCTTGTTGATTTATTGTATTTCTATGTTTATGTTTATTGAAAAATCCAAAAATATTTATTTTGAAAGAGTTCATAAAGATTTTATTTTTGATATAAATTTCAAAAAGTTCAAAAACGTTTTTGTATTTTGTTTTCACCATATATGGGTGTGCATTTAAGATGTTTGAATCTCAACTATATTACATCCATTAATATGACTTTTTCATGGTGTTTTGATTCCATGGCTTTGTTTATTTAGTGTCATAAATAATGCATGGCTAGCATTTCATTGTTCATTGATTATCACTCTCTTCATTCTATACTTTTTATCACCTTGATTGCACACATGCACAAACTTACTAAACATTTTACTTACTTGTCATATGTCAAATATGCTATTATCATCTCATTAGTGTTTACTAACGAACCAAATGCACTCGAATTAAATTGTGCTTCTAAGAAAAATTGCTCGAATTTCTTTTTGGAAAAATTGTTTTATTCAAAGTAATGGAAATGGGTTATGAAAAAGAAAATTATCTTTGCATTAAAGGACATCATTGACAACTACCTAAAAGAATATTTCTACACAAAAACTAAGTTTGAAGACCATTTTTTAATTTCATTGATACTTCTCTTTCATGAACATTATGATATATTCAAAATTTTGAGAGAGTATGATTAAAAATGTGAGATTTTGAGGGTTTTATATGTACAAGATCAATGGTTTGGCATAGTGGATTGTAACACCCCGCCTAAAATAATAACGGGTGGCCAGCCCTATACTATATTAAATCAGGAATTCCAGATGGTCCAGTCTCAACATCAACTAACGGTACTATATAATATAGGACTAACTACCCGAAATCATATAAGCGAGATGTTATAATAAATTAAAACTTGCAACATACAACAACCCAACACTATAAAACTAATAATGAATAGGAGAGATGCAGGAAGGAACTATAATAAAAAAAAATGCTAAAAATAAAATGAACCAATTAAATACAACCGAATGTTCTACAAAAAGTAGATCCGAATAAGCTGTCGGATCACAGCAAATACAATAACTGAAATGGAATGAATATAAACATATGTATAAATATCCCTTGGGTACAAACCCGATATACAACATGAATCCTACCTAGGATTTTTAAAGAAGTAGGAAGCGGCTACATGAAACATCCCGCAACAGTCCGCACCTGTCACGGCTCCCAAGACTCAGGATAGAAGGTCATCCGGCATCCATGCGGTAGGATACCTGTGGTAATATATATGTATATACAAGAAGGAGGGAGAAGTAAACGGGTCAGAGCCCCGAATGTGTAAAATATTTAGCAAGTGTGTTAACCGTGCATAATAAATACCGGTGTACTTAATTTCATAAAAGTGAGACCGCACTCTCGTGGCACCCCAACTCACCTCTCATCTAAAGGCGCGCACCTATTCGCGTCCTCAAATTTTAGTTAAATTACCCCCCTTGATTTTAGGACAACCTAACGTATCGGGCCTAGCCTATATCCACGAGAGCTGCCATCCCGTCATAGTCTAAGGATCCACCCATTTCTAATCCTATTAGATTATGACTACAACAATTATGCCATAAAAGGCTTAATGAATTCCGATTAATAATCTCATGAATTATAATTATCATAGTTCCTAAAACATTACCCCTATACGTATACATATATATATATATATATATATATATATATATAGGCTAAAAACGTAAGAATTAATATACTTAATAATATGCACATGGAATATTGGCAAGACTTCTCTCTAATCACAAAATTGTACTACGTTTCGTGCGTGGGGAGTCTCGCAAAGCGAAATCCAAACAAGGAACCGCCCCGTCACACTACTCCTGACAAGGTCAAGACCAGAGATCCGTGATGCCACCTATGGAATTACTTCTCTCAAATCCCGACATGGCACTGCGTTTCGTGCGTGAGGTGTCTCGCAAAGCGAAATCCAAACAAGGAACCACCTCGTTACACTACTCCTGGGCAATGTCGATCCTAGAGATCCATAATCCTCAACATACAAGTATATACTAACATTACTATTAAACTATAACTCCTAAAGAAAGAAATAAGAAAAGAAAAGAAAGAAAACAAATAAGATAAAATAAAAGAACCTCCAATAATATCCTTGGGATGATGTAACCGAATAATACCTTATGTGCGATACATCAACCCCCATCAATCTAGTACACCATGATCATCTAAGATGTACTTCATAAAAGTCCATATCCTTACATCTATAGGATATATACATAAATACATATATATATATAGGTATTTATTTCTAACCGTATATATATATATCATCATCAATCCAATAGCCAAGTGTACATACTACATATGATGTACAAGGCCATGCACATAATATAGCCGGCTATATATATATATCGCCGATTAACTGCATCAATGCTATCATGTTCCCAGTGCCCGGCTCACGTAGCAATACTGGGGCCACCATGATGGGACTAAACGACACCCATCTCGTGGTAAACACACGCACACGACGTCCCGGGAAGCGGTCATAGTTCCAACCGGCAATGAGACGAAACATACCCACCACGTCTCATCCCAAAAATATATATTTATATGTATAATAATCACAAGGGACGACTATGACCTGGGGAATATCCACACCCTGCATCATAAGCCAGGATGCTCACCCTCTACGCGCGCAACTTCCCAATGATAGCATGAGCGGGGTATGCTTAACCAAATAAGTATATGTATTATTCACATGCACAATATATATATACATCCATATGATCCAATTATAGGATCAAATAATAAACCACCATATACGGTTTGAGTATCCATACCATGTATGTTCATAACATAAATATATCCATACATTTATATACATACGGATATATGACAACACATATACACATATCCTTATATCTATATACATAAACTAATTCTTGTTCATATGTATAAGATATATATATACCTGGCTATAAGTATACATAGTCCTCAATATACAAGCCGTCACCACAATTCCTTTAATTTACCTCGATACGTGAATATAATCCCATACTTGAAACATATTCGATCATTTTCCTATGATGAATAGTCTCCCAAAACCATATGTATATATCTATACCTATATATATTCAACATTAGGGCTATCACCCAAGAGTTTGTGTAGGAATCTTTCACTACACAAATCATCTATATCTCCGAGTACATTAAAGAATCTAGTAATCATTTTGACTATCGGTATACCTATAACTAATAGTCTATCAGCCTCAAGCTCATTCTTTCAATCATCAAATAATCTCATTTCCCTCGATTTCGACTATGGTTCGATCACTTTGTGAATACCCTAATCTAAGATCTCTCTAAGAGTTCTTAGCCTCACATCACATCTACACTTACTTTTAATCTATAATTAGGATTCCCCATCCCAAAGGGTTTTCCCCCAAAATCTCTATACATAACTCCAAATACATACATGGATACATTTCTCCCAAATTACCCTAAGGAGTCCCCAAAACTCTAATGTGTGAGAAACTCCTTATGTGTCTGCAAGAACATATCTCTTACATCATAAGAGAAGGCCCCAAATTAATAAACCCAACCAAAAAGGGTTTGAAATCACTATGGAGAAAAATACCTCAAAATGCCCTGTTTCCGAATCGATTCGGCCCTGTTCCGAATCGATTCAGACTAGCGAATCGATTCGGCCTCCAAGGCGAATCGATTCGGGTCCAAAGACCTGGGCTTCTGCAATAGGCCAAATCGATTCGGCTTGGGGTCCGAATCGATTCGGTCAATGCAGACCTGCCAATTTTACCAAACCGAATCGATTCGCTTGAGGGGGCGACTCGATTCGGACCTGCAATTCTTGAAGGTTTCATCTGTTTCTTCAAAACCCACGAATTCTAAACCCTAAATTTCTCATTCCAACCCCCAATCCTTCATCAAATCATGATTTTAAACCCATAAACCAACCCAAAGTTGATCCCAATCATTTCTATGCCATTAATTCTCAATTTAAACATTGATTTCAAGATTTAAACCTAAAATCTAGGTTTTGACATTAATACCCAAAAACCATTTCTTTACCCCACAATTTATGAAATGAAATACAAAAATAGCTATTTAGCAAGATTAAACACTTGCCTCAGGTTTGTAGAGGTTGGATCATCCTCGATGTTGCGGTTGGACCGGAAATCCCAAGCTTTCTCTTCCTCTCTCTCTTCTTTTCCTTCTTCTTCCTTTCTTCCTTTTTCTTTCTCTCTTTCTCTATTTGAGAAGGCTTCATCCGTAAGCCTCAAATCCTTTTAAAACAACAAACCCAGTTTTAAATGTTAATACACACTTTAAATGACTCGTTGACTCAAATTCAAGTCAAAACAACTTAAAAACATTCCGGAGCCGAAATAAGACCCAATGACAGTCATTTTGACTATCTCGACCCTTCCGGGATCGATGGTACCCTCAAAAATATCATCCGAAATACTTTGAAACGTCCTCTATTTTTGGACTTAAATTCCCAAATTTTAGAATTCTCCAATTTAATTAAATTTAATTTTCCCAAAATTAAATTTCTCAGTCTCCAAAATCGAGGGTTGTTACATACTTCCCCCCTTACAGAAATTTCGTCCGCGAAATTTAAGATGAGCTTAGGACCTCAATATCATCTAGTCCCTACATCAATCCTCAAGATCACTATGCCGATCCTTTCTAGTTCTCATGCCTAACCATACAGTTATAAAGCAACTACTACCCAGGGCGCCCATACACCCCGTACCCGAGTCTCTACTCGTAACATCCTAATCAGGCTCCATTAGCCTCAAATTGTAAGATAACCCTCGGTAATATAATCTATAACAATATACTAAATATATAAGAGTTTGAAAATTTCCACTGGTTGAACTCTCCTCAATTCCTGACGCTAGCCACCTTCGTGCGGGGGAGGTCTCGCAAGCGAAATCCAAACAAAGAACCCTCCCAATACACTACTGTGTAGCTAGGTCGGGGATTGAGATTAGTTGAACCAGGGTTGAGGTTTTAGAAAAAGATTTTTCATATTTTAGATATTGCCCGAGGGCCTATACAATAATACAATATAAATATATTCTGCGTCTTTCGACACGCTAAACAAACACCTTATGTTTAAAACACAAGGCCTCAATCAATACAACACTCTAGCCAATATCTAGTTCTCAAAACTAGCACAACTATGAGCTAAACTATCCGCTCGTCACAAATCTACCAAACTCTGAACCTCTCAGTTATGAAATTCCTATACATCATATTAACACCTTTATATAAAAATAAATCCTTCCCTCATTGGGATTTTAAAACTTCCCTACTATTTCGTTACGAAAAGATGTATCATCTCCCAAGATGCCATACCAAGGCCACACTTCCTCACTTCCTTCTCTAGGAAAATTCTATACCCCCTAACGGTATAGCGGCTAGCTACTCATCACACCTCACACGCGACGCTCCCACTATCGCACAAAGCGTAACTTAAACTCAAAGAAAGGTATTCTACCTTACAATTCCATAACCTAATGGTTTCCCCTCACCTTAGAATCTCAACTCAGGGTCCTCAACTCCTTCCAGGAAAATCATTATCCCTAAGCCTATTTCTTCACAAGAGAAACATCTTCCTCAAAATCCTTCCTAACCATATTGAAGGGCAAGGCGCGATTGCATCTGTCGGAAACTCCTTCAGTTCTACATGACGAAACTTAGTCTCCAAAGGCATTCTCCCTCATCTTAGAAGGCGATACTCCTAATATTGGGACAACTACACCAACCTCACCTCGGTAAAAGTCACCAACATTAGGTTTCCTAACTAAGGTTAACAGATTATCAATCTAAACCTCCCAAGAACTACACTACATGCCTCTCCTCGGGTTTACCTTACTAGGACCAAGTTTCACAATTTGAGTAAATTTCCTTCCTTACTCAACTGCCGATAAATCACCTCGAACCACTGCTAGAAATCTCCTCAATAACTCCTCCAAAACCGGGGAAGACAAATACCCCCGATTGAAGCGTACCCAAAATATACTATGGGAATTGTACTTCTAATCTTATCCTTTCCTAGACGACAAAATCTAGGCGACGTCTGAAATGAAATAAGAGAAATTGTTATCAGAACGTCAATCAAGTGAATACCCTTCACAGAAGAAAGCAACGCAGTGAACACAACAGTCCTATTTGTAGGGCTTTATGTCAAGAACGTTAACGGAAGAATGCAGAAACTCGCACAGATCCTAAGGACTCTAGAACCTGATGCTCTGATACCATCTGTAACACCCCGCCTAAAATAATAACGGGTGGCCAGCCCTATACTATATTAAATCAGGAATTCCAGATGGTCCAGTCTCAACATCAACTAACGGTACTATATAATATAGGACTAACTACCCGAAATCATATAAGCGAGATGTTATAATAAATTAAAACTTGCAACATACAACAACCCAACACTATAAAACTACTAATGAATAGGAGAGATGCAGGAAGGAACTATAATAAAAAAATGCTAGAAATAAAATGAACCAATTAAATACAACCGAATGTTCTACAAAAAGTAGATCCGAATAAGCTGTCGGATCACAGCAAATACAATAACTGAAATGGAATGAATATAAACATATGTATAAATATCCCTTGGGTACAAACCCGATATACAACATGAATCCTACCTAGGATTTTTAAAGAAGTAGGAAGCGGCTACATGAAACATCCCGCAACAGTCCGCACCTGTCACGGCTCCCAAGACTCAGGATAGAAGGTCATCCGGCATCCATGCGGTAGGATACCTGTGGTAATATATATGTATATACAAGAAGGAGGGAGAAGTAAACGGGTCAGAGCCCCGAATGTGTAAAATATTTAGCAAGTGTGTTAACCGTGCATAATAAATACCGGTGTACTTAATTTCATAAAAGTGAGACCGCACTCTCGTGGCACCCCAACTCACCTCTCATCTAAAGGTGCGCACCTATTCGCGTCCTCAAATTTTAGTTAAATTACCCCCCTTGATTTTAGGACAACCTAACGTATCATGATTAGCCTATATCCACGAGAGCTGCCATCCCGTCATAGTCTAAGGATCCACCCATTTCTAATCCTATTAGATTATGACTACAACAATTATGCCATAAAAGGCTTAATGAATTCCGATTAATAATCTCATGAATTATAATTATCATAGTTCCTAAAACATTACCCCTATACGTATACATAAATATATATATATATATATATATATATATATATATATATATATATATATATATATATATATATATATATATATAGGCTAAAAACGTAAGAATTAATATACTTAATAATATGCACATGGAATATTGGCAAGACTTCTCTCTAATCCCAAAATTGTACTACGTTTCGTGCGTGGGGAGTCTCGCAAAGCGAAATCCAAACAAGGAACCGCCCCGTTACACTACTCCTGACAAGGTCAAGACCAGAGATCCGTGATGCCACCTATGGAATTACTTCTCTCAAATCCCGACATGGCACTGCGTTTCGTGCGTGAGGTGTCTCGCAAAGCGAAATCCAAACAAGGAACCACCTCGTTACACTACTCCTGGGCAATGTCGATCCTAGAGATCCATAATCCTCAACATACAAGTATATACGAACATTACTATTAAACTATAACTCCTAAAGAAAGAAAGAAGAAAAGAAAAGAAAGAAAACAAATAAGATAAAATAAAAGAACCTCCAATAATATCCTTGGGATGATGTAACCGAATAATACCTTATGTGCGATACATCAACCCCCATCAATCTAGTACACCATGATCATCTAAGATGTACTTCATAAAAGTCCATATCCTTACATCTATAGGATATATACATAAATACATATATATATATATAGGTATTTATTTCTAACCGTATATACATATATCATCATCAATCCAATAGCCAAGTGTACATACTACATATGATGTACAAGGCCATGCACATAATATAGCCAGCTATATATATATATCGCCGATAAATTGCATCAATGCTATCATGTTCCCAGTGCCCGGCTCACGTAGCAATACTGGGGCCACCATGGTGGGACTAAACGACACCCATCTCGTGGTAAACACACGCACACGACGTCCCGGGAAGCGGTCATAGTTCCAACCGGCAATGAGACGAAACATACCCACCACGTCTCATCCCAAAAATATATATTTATATGTATAATAATCACAAGGGACGACTATGACCTGGGGAATATCCACACCCTGCATCATAAGCCAGGATGCTCACCCTCTACGCGCGCAACTTCCCAATGATAGCATGAGCGGGGTATGCTTAACCAAATAAGTATATGTATTATTCACATGCACAATATATATATACATCCATATGATCCAATTATAGGATCAAATAATAAACCACCATATACGGTTTGAGTATCCATACCATGTATGTTCATAACATAAATATATCCATACATTTATATACATACGGATATATGACAACACATATACACATATCCTTATATCTATATACATAAACTAATTCTCGTTCATATGTATAAGATATATATATACCTGGCTATAAGTATACATAGTCCTCAATATACAAGCCGTCACCACAATTCCTTTAATTTACCTCGATACGTGAATATAATCCCATACTTGAAACATATTCGATCATTTTCCTATGATGAATAGTCTCCCAAAACCATATGTATATATCTATACCTATATATATTCAACATTAGGGCTATCACCCAAGAGTTTGTGTAGGAATCTTTCACTACACAAATCATCTATATCTCCGAGTACATTAAAGAATCTAGTAATCATTTTGACTATCGGTATACCTATAACTAATAGTCTATCAGCCTCAAGCTCATTCTTTCAATCATCAAATAATCTCATTTCCCTCGATTTCGACTATGGTTCGATCACTTTGTGAATACCCTAATCTAAGATCTCTCTAAGAGTTCTTAGCCTCACATCACATCTACACTTACTTTTAATCTACAATTAGGATTCCCCATCCCAAAGGGTTTTCCCCCAAAATCTCTATACATAACTCCAAATACATACATGGATACATTTCTCCCAAATTACCCTAAGGAGTCCCCAAAACTCTAATGTGTGAGAAACTCCTTATGTGTCTGCAAGAACATATCTCTTACATCATAAGAGAAGGCCCCAAATTAATAAACCCAACCAAAAAGGGTTTGAAATCACTATGGAGAAAAATACCTCAAAATGCCCTGTTTCCGAATCGATTCGGCCCTGTTCCGAATCGATTCGGACTAGCGAATCGATTCGGCCTCCAAGGCGAATCGATTCGGGTCCAAAGACCTGGGCTTCTGCAATAGGCCGAATCAATTCGGCTTGGGGTCCGAATCGATTCGGTCAATGCAGACCTGCCAATTTTAGCAAACCGAATCGATTCGCTTGAGGGGACGAATCGATTCGGACCTACAATTCTTGAAGGTTTCATCTGTTTCTTCAAAACCCACGAATTCTAAACCCTAAATTTCTCATTCCAACCCCCAATCCTTCATCAAATCATGATTTTAAACCCATAAACCAACCCAAAGTTGATCCCAATCATTTCTATGCCATTAATTCTCAATTTAAACATTGATTTCAAGATTTAAACCTAAAATCTAGGTTTTGACATTAATACCCAAAAACCATTTCTTTACCCCACAATTTATGAAATTAAATACACAAATAGCTATTTAGCAAGATTAAACACTTGCCTCAGGTTTGTAGAGGTTGGATCATCCTCGATGTTGCGGTTGGACCGGAAATCCCAAGCTTTCTCTTCCTCTCTCTCTTCTTTTCCTTCTTCTTCCTTTCTTCCTTTTTCTTTCTCTCTTTCTCTATTTGAGAAGGCTTCATCCGTAAGCCTCAAATCCTTTTAAAACAACAAACCCAGTTTTAAATGTTAATACACACTTTAAATGACTCGTTGACTCCAATTCAAGTCAAAACAACTTAAAAACATTCCGGAGCCGAAATAAGACCCAATGACAGTCATTTTGACTATCTCGACCCTTCCGGGATCGATGGTACCCTCAAAAATATCATCCGGAATACTTTGAAACGTCCTCTATTTTTGGACTTAAATTCCCAAATTTTAGAATTCTCCAATTTAATTAAATTTAATTTTCCCAAAATTAAATTTCTCAGTCTCCAAAATCGAGGGTTGTTACATGGATTTTCTTGAAAAAAACTAAATAGTTTAGCATCATTAATTTAAGAAGCATTAAAATTCATGGCACTTTGCACAATTCGAGTCAAGCACATTTTGTTCAACATTATTACACCTAAGGTTCAAATTGAATTATTTTGTTAGAAGTGTCTATTTGACCTCATGCCCCTTTGTTTTGTATGCCTATGTTGATTTTCCCATGGTTTAAGTTCACACAATTTCATTCCTCTTTCATGATTCGAATATTTTTGTGGTACTCCATGATGTGATGTATTTCTACTTATACGTACTTTTTATACTCATATAATCTTTTATATACTCAAAAAATTGAAAAATTTACAAAAATAGTTGGTTTCTTTTTTGGAATCTCATTACATGTGTGCTTAATTATTAATCTTTGTGATGATATTTCATATTTGGATTCGTGTGATGCTAACATTTCGTGATTAGTTTCTAGCCCTTTGTCTATTATGGAAAAATAGGGGGATAACATGTTAAGGAGGAGTTTATTTTTACTTTATGCTCCTATGCTTGACGATATTTATTTTGCTTCAGGTGTGTAGGTCCATTCCACCTTGATGATGTCACAGACTACACGTGATGATATTTAGTTGAAGACAATGTCACTAGGGATTTTTCATTTTATGGTTTGGAAAAGAATTAATTGTATTTTTATTAGGGTTTAATTTGGTGTATGTTTTTGTTTTGTACTTGAATAGCTAAAGGGGGAAATTTATAAGAAAAAAATTATAATGGATCATTATTTATTTTTAGTTTGGCTTATCCTGTTACACCCACTCCACCTTCATGAACATTCTCAACTCTTTAAGAGAAGAAGATATAGTGAACATTTGCAAGAATTGAAGATTGAACATTGCTATTTACCCGAGAAGGTTTATGATGTAGGAGTCTTTTCTAAGACTTTAAATTTACAAATATTTTTCAAATTGTTTAAATTTTTTTTAAAAAGGTTTTCTAAAAATTTGCATGTTCGCTAGGATGACCTTAGATTGTCTTTCGAATGAGTTTCCACTTCTCATTAGAACACTTTGTTGTTTTGTTCGAATGAATTTTAAGTCGTGTCTTTTGGCCGTCTCTGGAATGTTGTTTGATTATTCGTTGTAAGTGTGTTGAATGAGATTAGGTACTTCGTTTGAATGATATGTGACTCCATTTGAATGAGTACGTGATATTTCATTTTAACCGATTTCAAATGCAAATTTTCATTTCCTTAGGTGATTTCTTTCCCTATAAATAGAGATGCAGGGATGCATTCGGTTTCAAGCCTTTAAAGAGTTTTTTTTTATCAAAAATTTCAAAATATCTATCCAAACCCCTTGGATCTTTTAGGATCACTTTCGCAAACCAATAAGATCATATTATGAGTTCTATTACCGTGTGGGTATTTTTCTCCACTACGAATTATTGGGGTCGAGGCTCTAGTACTGAAGAAAGAAGGAATTCCAATTCCCGAGGCTGGTCGGTGAATATCGAGGCATGGGATACTTGTTATGGGAAGTTCTAGATGTGTCATTTTTGTGGAAGAATAAAAGGCACTACATTGTTAAACTTAGTGGAGCTCTAAGTTGTCTATAAGTCTGTATTAGTCTATCGTATCTAAACTGTGCTGAAATATAGGTTTTTCCCTAAAGGGATTTTCCTCAATTTTTTTGGTTTGTATATTTTGTTTATGTATTTGGCTTCACATTGTCTTACATGCTCATATAATTTTAATCATGATAAAATTTGGATAAAAATGAACCTTATGTGTGTGACATACAATATGATGAATCCATATAACCAATAGATATTTCTAAGAGAACTGTCAAAGGACTTAATGACCAATGAAGCAGAAAGATCACTACAGTGAAAGCCTTCGCTCTGGAGATGCTTCAACAAATATTCTCTAGATAATGTCCAAAGTTTTCCCACGGAACACTCTTATCTTTGTGCGATGCGAATGGGGACCTTCATTGTATCGAAGCTTCGAGCATTCACTCAATCTTGCTTATCTTCTGATTTGTTAAATATATTTACATAAGAAAAATCAAGATAAAAAGCCACAAGTTTTTCACATACAACAATTTTTTACCAAGATGTATAAAGGATTTGTAAAAATACACGATGTGAGTGTGGGGAATCTCCAATATACATTTCATCCAAAATGTAATCCATGATTCATAAGGATGACAAAACCATATTCAAGATCTTGAATGTTGTTGAATCTTTTCAGAGAGGTAAGTCAAGAACCCAAAGTGTTTGGGAAAATCGAAATAAGACAACTGGGCACAATTGAGTATGTGAATAATCTTACAATCTCCCCCTTGTCTATTTCATTGTAAAAACACAAAAATAATGATTACAAGTAGTCAAAATTAAAATCATATCACCTATGACACATGTCCTAGATAAAGACACACCAAAATAGAACTTACAAATGCTTACAATCAAAATTACAATATATGTCTTCAAAGTACTCGGAGCATGATTTTCTGAAACACTAGGAAATTCGTCAAAATACCAATGTGTGAAGAAATTCTCAATATGCAATAGTTAGGAATAAGTTATATATAAAATGTTTTTCATTATAATTAATATAAAAAAAAAACTTAATGTCTCCCCCTAAATATGCAAACTCCCTTTTCTACAAGAACTTCTCCCTTTTTTGTCAAGGAAGTAAACAAAGAAAAGTATCAACAAAAGAGAATCATGAAAGCATATAAAGAACATGGTGTCAATAAGATAGAGTCAAGGTAGCACACTTTATAAAGATATTTTGTTATTCACATATATATATGAAATATATAGTGAACAAAACTCCAGAACCTTTAATTGGATAAGGAAAAATACATATCAAAATTTCCGACTTACTAAATGTTGTGTGATGTATGTCAAGTATTCATAACCAAGAAAATATTATCTCAAAGGCTAGTAACATGATGAGTTTATCAACTAAGAAGATAAGTTCATATCTCATATATGAAGAAAAAAAACAAAGAACACCATAGTAAGAAAAACACCAAGTTCGAGTTCAATTAAGAATAATAATTCGAGGATGAATGACTCAAATGTCCAATAGTAGTGAAAATTTCCAACGCCATTTAACATATTTTCAACTTACACTCTTTTATTCCTCAAATTGCGATTCTGGTTAAAACCTTTAGTTTCACATCCTTGATGTTTTGGATTGATACTTTCAAACATCGTTTTGTTCAAAATTGTTTTTGCATGTGGCAACTTCTGCTCGTTCATTACTAATAAAGGATACTATTTTAAATTTTAAATTTTAAAATATAGAAACATTCGATCAAATTTGTAGCGCTCAACACATTGCTTCTCATGTTTTTGATATCACATCTAACTTATTAAACTACTTCTAATTATGAAAAAATCTTACACGTACACATTGTAGGATATTGGACTCCCTCTCATAAATATTCAAATATTTGAATCATTTGTAAAATATTGTACAACATTATCATCCCTCATAAAGTGGCTTCTATACAATGTGTAATGTGATGCAACATGAAATAAGATGGGCCTGTCAATGGGTCGGGTTTAGACCCAGACCCGACCCAGACCCGATCCGTTATACCCGGATGTGAGCACTTTTAAGAAACCAGATTACCCGCTAATTAATGGATCAGATATGGATATAGGTAGACTCGATCCGTTAAGGACCCCACCCGAAATCTCTCTCTCTCTCTCTCTCTCTATATATATATATATATATATATATATATATATATTGTTTGAATTGGATTTTTTTGGTCCATTATATAGTTTCAGCTATTTGGGTATTCGGGTCGAGTTC
Organism: Sambucus nigra; assembly: GCA_949130495.1. NCBI lineage: Eukaryota > Viridiplantae > Streptophyta > Magnoliopsida > Dipsacales > Adoxaceae > Sambucus > Sambucus nigra. The sequence goes on along the minus strand of CASBWL010000561.1, from coordinate 643,567 downwards.
CCGGGTTCTTAATAGGTTCAGGTCTGTACAGTTTTTTTTAGACCCGTTGGGTAATCGGGTAAGACCCGATCCGCTAAAAAAACTGCTCGGGTCGGATATGGATATAAGTAAACCCAACCTGGACCCGACCCATTTACAAAGTTTATAAGACTTTAAAGGAAAAGAGAAACTTGTCTTATGATGCCCAAAATCAACTTATTTTAAAAAAGAAAAACGTAATAAAAATAATCATTAAATATAAAAAAATATTAAAAGGAGGATATTCTATAGAGAGCAAATAACTTATTGTATCTAATAAATATTTTTATGATAGAAATGCAACTAAATCTTGTGAGAAAAATAACATGTCATAGAATACAAAAAATGATAAGTTAGATAAGTACGAATCCTATACATGTTACCAAATCATTCTATCAATGATGCAAATACCTAATGATATAATAAATAAAAATCTAGTCTAACCGAGAGGTTTAGTTAAAATATCTGCTAATTGGAGATCAATAGAAACGTATCTTTAAGACACATTTTTTCTTCAACAAGTTCTCTAATGAAATTATGTTGTGTGTCTATATGTTTAGTTTTAGAATGTTGAAGGTGATTCTTAGTTATATCAATATCACTAATTGTAATATTTGTACTCTAACTAAGATACCCTAGTCTCCATTTAATGCCTCATAGAAAAGAAGAATTAACTATCGTACAAAACCATTAAAATTGCTAAATTAATCAAGTATCCCTGAAGTTTCAATAATTTCAAATTAGACACTTAATAATTAAAACTACCATAACTTGACTTATATTTATCCCCGACACCCCAACTTTATATCAAATTGACCCTTTAGATTCAACTAACCAAAATTATAGTTTTAGCCACCATAACTTTCTGAAATTACAAGTATACCCCTTAAGTTTAAAAAAAGTACACTTTTTGACCTATATAAACATATATCTTATCAACTAAGTGCCCCAATTATTTAACATTTACACTAAGCCCCCTGCCTACCTAAGCCCCAACATAATCACAAGATGCCAAAAAAAATAAATAGATGTTTGAATCGTAAAAACGTGTGAGGTTCTAGTACAAAACATTAAAACTCTTATAAACCTGCTAAAATCCACCTCCCATTTAAAACAGTCAAACCCCATGCTCATACACTATCAAAACACCATGAGCTTAGCCATTAAAACTCACTTGTTTAGTAGATTCAAAAACTCAAATTTTCTCTTATAGAAGGTAGCCTTTCATTTTTTGCCTTATGTTAAGTTCATTCAATTCAAAATGGTTTATATGTTGTTGAAATGCTTAAATCCATTAAAACAATAGAAACTTTACGTGTAAAACAACCCTAGGTGAAGAAATGTGAAAATCGACCATTAAAGCTTGAGCTTTAATGGTGAACTTCTATGTAATGCTTGGAACTCAAGTTTAGAGCTATGAACACAATCATTAGAACCTTAGGAACTCTAGCGCAATGATCAAAACCAGTGAATTTAAATAACAAGCTTCAATTGATTGAAATTGTTTTCAGATTCAAAAAACAAAAAATTTCAAATTATCCTTATATAAACCACCTCAAATCCTGAAATCAAAAACCAAACTACTCCTTAACATAGCAGAAACCGAACCAAGTTCATAATAATCCTTGTTATACTCTTAAAATCTTTGAGAATTAAGTTAAAAATTTGATACTCTTAAAATCTTTCAGTGTTAAGTTAAAAATTTGAAAAAACACACAGTTATGGAACTCCCCATATATAGTACCTCGCCCATAAAACCTATATAATCACTTAGAAATTTTAGGGTTGAGTTTGTGTAGAATTCATCAGGAATGGTTTAGAAATGAAGGAAATATCTTCATTGAAAAAAATGAAATTCTAAAGTAAAAAATCGAGAGGTTGAAGATGAACTATATGACCTACCTTGACTACGTGCATGAGGGCACGTGGCTAATAAAAAATTTCTGAATATATTTCCAGTGTTTTTATTTTATTTTCTAGTCAAAATGATATAAGGTAAGGCTGTGTTTGGTCAAGCCTCGCCAAAGTTTTGAAAACATGAGGTTTTAAGTATGAAATACTTTTCTTAAGTTACAAATTGACCCCTCCTTATTTTTTCGACTTATGAATAATAATCCAAAACTTTGTCTATGAGTACTTTAAAATATTTTAAGTCAAAAGTCTTACACTAAAGTTCAATTTTAACCCTAAGTCCAAGATTTTAAAGTACCGAGTTATTTACAATTAAACCCCTAAAACTTTAAAATACATAGTTTTTGGTATAAATTGACTAAAACCAACGTCAATTTGAACAATAATTATTCAATCAAACATTTGTATACAAATAATCATGTACCAACTTCTCTTGATATCCTGGTTTGATCCATAAGCAGTTCAAAAACTACCGATCAAGTAGGTTCTTTAACCTCTTTATAGTAACTTTTGCATATTTGATTAACTGCTTTTGATATCATTCAATGATAGACAATTTGATTCAAAGTATGTTTAGAAATTACCATACTCATATCTTACTATTTCATTGATTGTTTTAATTATGATTAAACCCTTTTCATTAAATAACTAATACCATAACAATTCATTTTGATGGTTGAGTTCACCTTACACTATTGTTCATTATTATTCCCTGTAAAAGCATTAGTAATAACTAGGGAGTAGACTGTCATGTTATCCCACGGAATTTTTCTACTTGGCCTATGGTCTCAGATGATTGAGAGCCCAAAATTTAGCTACATACGCATGTGTGCCACTTTAATTGTGTTCCTAGCCAGTTATTATCCAAAGTTTTTGGATTATTTATTATTTGGTTTTACTGATGGCTTATTTATTTCTATACCCCTTAGAGAATTTGTAAGTATGGGATTATTCGTTCGAATTCCTTGACTATATTTAATATTTTCATATAACAAACATTGAATTATATATACACTCAAACTCTAATCTATAAATATATTTTTTGTAGAATTGGTAAAACTTGCTTAGCATATTTGTGCTAATTCGTTTTTCCTCTTGATGGCCCAGGAGAAAGAGGATAGTATCTCTTCCCATTTTGAGACACACACTAGTCGCCTATTTGCGTATGTGACTGTTTGGGTGGAGACTAAGCCAGATGGGATCAAGGTGTGGAAATTTTCTATTTTCCACTCTATAGTTCAATTTGACAATAAAATGTAATTCACCCCTGCGATCGTGGTACACTATGTGTACCATTTTAATATTGAACAAAGTTATATTTTCCTCATTATCTTTAGTTCATTGATTTAAATATACTCTCTTGTACATTCATTCCAAAAGCAGGGTGTAACGAGTTGGTATCAGAGCATGTTTTAAATTTAACATATCACCGGGTTAGTATTCTATATGGGAAAAGTTTATAAGATATTAGTTATTTTATCTTTTCGTAAATACTTTTATCACCATTATAGAAAATTCCATTTTGCATCATGGATATGTGGGACTCATTTATATTTAATGCGGACAGTGGACCAATAAGTCGTTGGGAAAATACAGTTAGAGAGGAGGCAGTTACAAGGCTTAGATAAATGATTCGCACTGTAGGTGGAGATTGGGCCGGTTCAAGTGGTGACATAAAGCGACTAGTATTAACCAATTGAGTTTTAAGAAAAGTTCAAGTGATGAGGAAAGTACATGATTATGTTAATGATCGAGTCATACTCTAGAAGGCCATAAACCTTTCTTTAGCCGATGTAACACTAACTCCGCCACCTAACGTGACATCCAATGGTGAACTCATAATTGGTGTATCTTCTGATATAAGTGACTCGACTGATGACGATCCACCCCAACCCAATGACTACTTTGATTTTCAAGATTCTGTCTCTTCTGAGAATGATGCTAATGTTCTCGCCTGAGGAAAATCAAAAAATTAAGAAAAATTATCTCTCCTAATGTGTTATAGAAAAATAAAGTACTGTATATAGTGTGTCTCACTAATATTTAGAAGGTTGACTGACTTTTGACCATAGAGAGTAAGTGCTAGTGTGATATATGACTGTATTGTACCATACAACTTTATCTTTGTATAATATAGTAGGCTTGTGATATATTCTTGTTTATGTTCTTATTTATTATTTTGACTATTCTATTACATTTTAGGATGGTTAGTATTCAAATTCCTTCCACTGGAACTCAAATTGAACAGACTCACACTGAAGGAATCATGTGATGTCTTCAATAATTAAAATCTTTAGCTCGAAACTCCTCGCTCTGCTCCAGAGGAAGTTTCATTATAAATTAGTGGGATGAATAATATAAATTTTTTTTGAGGCAATGACCTCCATCATTCCTTGGAAAGCCTAGTGCCAGTGAGGGTGAGAAATAATTGCATCATATTGTGAAAATTATAAGTGGAATAAGTATAGCGACCAATCTCCAAGTAATTCTAGAAGCTTATATGTTCAAAGGTGAAGTTGATTTCTAGTGGAAAGTGGTGTCACATAACCAAAATTTTGTTAATTTTACATGGGATCAATTTAAATAGATCTTATTCAAAAAGTACTTTCCCCGAAGTTGAATGAGATTAACAAACCATAGATTTCTTAAACTTACAACAAGAAAACCTTTTCGAAGCCTAGTATGAATCCAAATTTACCAAGTTATATCGCTACACCATTGAGTATGTAGATACGCAGATAAAAAAAACCTGAGAAATTTGAAAGAGGACTACATTCGAGGATCAAGAATTATGTCGATGCTTTATAATTTCAAGATTATTCTTAACTTATTAACATTTGAGCAAATGTGGAATGAAATTCTTTCATCGTAGTATGATATTCTCCCCGCGTTATTAAAAATAATCATGTGATTAAGACTTTACCTTAATATCAACCTCAACCCTATCCAAATTCAAGTGGATAAGATTATTCCCAAATTCTCCAGAAGACTACTCGTTTTGTAATTCGTTATCATGAATGTCAAGAACTAGGATATGTTCGACCACATTGTACTAAATTAAGATCTTTTCAAATCCATCATCAATTAAATAATCCCTCGTGAAATCCAAATACTCATCCTATCCAAAACCAACCTAAGCCAAATCATGCTAAGAAAATTGTGTCAGTTCCTAGTTGTGTAAAGAATTGTGCGATATTTCCTTCACGAAACTCCGATGACATGATAGAAGTTACAATATTTTATTTGATTCAGGTCCAATGCATTCCTTTATCAGTCTTAAACTGGGTAAATTATTACAATTACTACCTAGATATTTAACTGTACCATTGGATATTGAATTACCAACAAGTGAAATAAAAAAACCAACAAAATGTTATAGAGATCATAAAATTTAGCTCAGAAGAGGTACACTCTTTGTTGACTCGATAATCTCAGATATTTGCGGTGTTGGTATTATTATCGAAATGGACGTTTTGTCAAGACATCGTGCTTATATTTATTGTCATACCCAAAAAATTTATTTTTGAAATGAAGAAAATTGTTCCTTTGTATTTCAAGGATAAGGTCCATCTGGACCAACAAGTTTTCAAATTCAAAATTCTTCTTTAATTCCAAGAATTTTAGAACAATTCGAAGATGTTTTTCTCGAAAAATTACCAGAACTTCCCCCTACCGAGAAATTGAATTTAGCATAAATCTTTATCCAAAAATTTTTCCTATTTCGATACCTCTATATTGAATGGATCCTTGAGAACTTTGATAACTCCGTACTCAATTAGATGATCTTCTTAAAAAAGGCTTTATTTTCTTAAGCTCATTTCCTTGGGGAGCTCCTGCATTATTTATCAAGAAATAAGGTGGAAGTTTTAGATAATGCATAGATGATCATAAACTGAGTTCAGTAACCATTAAGAAAAAGTATCCTCTACCCCAAATTGGATATCTATTTTATAAACTTCGAGGAGAAAGGGTCTTTTCTAAAATAGACTTATGATCTGCTTACCATTAATTATGAGTAAAAGAAGAAGATATTCCAAAAACTACTTTTCAAACTCGTCATGGACATTTTAAGTTTACCTTAATGTTTTTTGGATTAACCAATGCACCCGCAACTTATAGGGATCATATGCATAGAACCTTTAAACCTTTTATTGACCAATTTATGATCGTTTTCATTGATGATATTCTTATTTATTCCCAAAATCCAATAAAGCATGCCCAACATCTAGAAATGGTATTAGTCACTCTAAGAAACCATCAATTATATGCTAAAAATAGCAAGTGTGATTTTTTAATGAAGGAAATAAAAAACATGTGATCTCTGAAAATGGAATCTAAGTCAGTCCAGCCAAAATTTTAGCTATTTTATAATGAAAAAATCCTACCAATATTACCGAGATAAAGTGTTTTCTAGGATTATCTTGATACTACTGTCATTTTGAAGAAGGATTTTCCCGTATCTCTCTTCCCCTCTTAAATCTAAAAAGGAAGGAAGTTCCATTTGTATGGACTGATAAATGTACTCATGCATTCCAAATTTTAAAGGATAAATTAACTATTGCTTCTCTTTCTCACTACTCCTTATAGTAATGTAAGTTATTATGTGTATACCGATGCCTCTTTACATGGTTTATGATGTGTTTTAATGCATGGTGAGAAAGTTGTAGAGTATGGGTCACGAGAACTTAAAACTCATGAATGTAATTACCTTGTCCATGATCTTGAGTTAACAGCTGGAGTTTTTTCTTTGAAAATTTGGCATTGTTACCTTCATGGTGAGAATTTTCAATTCTTTTATGATCACAAGAGTTTGAAATACATCTTCACACAAAAAGACTTAAATTTAAGACAATGGCGTTGGATGGAATTCTTGGAAGATTATCGATTAATGTTAAACTACTATCCAAGAGAAGAAAATGTGGTAGACGATGCTTTAATTTGTAATCCAGTAAGAAGACACAATACTTTGTTTTCTTATGATATTTATACTACCATAGAGTAATATGATCTTTGATTCATACTCCCTTTCTCAAAATTTTCCAAGTTCATTGCATATCTCGAATTCAGAGAGAAAATCTTAATCTAATATTCCCAAGATCCTTTGTGAAATCCCTTCGAAATAAGAATCGCGACTTCTTTTATGATAAAGAAATAGGATTACGATTTATAAATAAATTGTATGTGACTAATTACTTATTTATGCGAGAAGAAGTATTGCAAGAAGTCCATCGTTATGTGTTTATGATTCACCCTAAAGCTCCAAAATGTATCACGCCCCAATGAAGAAGTAATTGTGTCCATATATGAGAAGTGAAATTGAAAATTTAAAATAGAAGGCCTTACTTGTCAGCAAGTAAAGATAGAACACCAACATCCTAGTGGATAAAAAACCAACATCTTGGTGGGCTCTTTTAACCCTTACCAATTCCTGAGTGGAAATGGGATCATATTACGATGAACTTTTATAACTGGATTACCTCTTACATCTTAAGGATATAATTCTATTTCGATAATAATATACCGACTTACCAAATCTGCTCATTTTCTTCAAGTAAAAACCACCGATTGATTTCAAAGCCTTAGTAAACTCTACATTCGAGAAATTCTCCAATTATATGGAATTCCTTTATCCATTATATCAGACAGAGATTCTCATTTTATAAGAAAGTTTTAACTATCACTTCAAATCACAATGGGTACTAAACTTCATTTAATTACCGCATTCCACCAACAAATGTATGGACAATCAGAATGTACAATTTAAATATTAAAAGCTTTGTCACAAGCTTGTACGTTAGATATGCCTGACAAGTGGAATGAATGTCTACCCCTTATTGAGTTTTCTTATAACAATATTCATCAAGAAAGTATCAAAGTTGCCCCATTTGAAGATTTATATGTAAGACCTTGTCGTTCAACCATATATTGGAAAGAATTAGGAAGTAGTCAACAATTTGCTTATGAGATAATCCAAGAAATCACTAAGAAGATACAACGAATTCAAGAAACATTAAACACAACCCAAGATCGTCAAAAAAGTTATGTAGACCAGTTTCAGAAGATTTTAAAATTTCAAGTTAATGACCATGTAGTTTATAAGAGGGTATTGTGATTGGGGTCTATGAAGAACTGGAATGGGTGAGGCGTGACCCACTCGAATGGACTTTATCTTCAATGCTCTTAAAGTCTCAGGAACAACTCCAAGAGAAGACGTTCCTCTTCTGGTAAAAATGAAGTAAATGTTATGACCTCTTCCTGCAAAGAGATGAACTTCACAAATAATATTGGTAACTTAGAGAGATAGATCTCCTAAGAATGATGGTTATAATGATGGGACTGAAGAGACAATCACTTAGAGATAGAGCATGGAGAGAATACTAGGTCTGGTGTAATTTTGGCAGAGTAGTGACTTAAACTTGAGTTTGTGATATCATTTGACCTTAGCAAAGGGTCCTATTTTTAGGTGAATACTAGGGTTTATTTGGCCTTTTGGGGTGACAAAAATGATAAGGAACTTGAGGGAGAAGGCCTGTAATGTACCTTTTGTCTTTACCTATCTGCATCCGCCTATCCCTTTTAACAAGCGACACCTAGGTCCAAACCAAATTCTAAAAGAAAATGTGTCTCTTAGTGGTGAAAAAATATGTGATTTGATAAATATCAATTCAAATGGCAACTTGTTGTACAAACTTTGTAAAACTTGAGTGTGTCGTCGAGGGCCACCGTCTCTAAAATAATTTTATAAAAGTGCTTTCTCTTATGAGTAGCCTCTTAGCTACTCACATCAGTTTAATTAAGTGTGGGCTATGTGAGAACTTGAGTGACTCCTAGAGTTCCTATATTAGTATTCTCACTATCTTAAAGTGTCAAATGGTTGAGCTTGCTCAATAAACCTTATCTTTCAGCCACAAAAACATAGCTTCCAGGAGATCCCAACTGGCCTGCTTGATCCCTACCTGCTCAACTAGACTACATACACAAGAAAGTAAATATTATTACTTTGTTACTTAGAAAGTACGCAGTTATTGGGTAGAGGTTCCACTCTTGGTGGACCTCCTCGCCCTAAGTAATTGCTAGGTGATAATTTGGAAGAGGGGTCACTCAAAGTGGGTCCCCTTGTCTGAGTAGTTTTCGGGGAAATCAATCTTGGGAAGAGGGGTTATTCAAGTTGAGTCCCCTCACCCTTGGTCGTTTCCTTTATTATAAATTTTGGGCAGTGGGGCCACTCAAAGTGAACCTCCTCACCCTAAGTCATCTTTAGTAATGTCAAATTTGGGGCAGTGGGAGCCACTCGAAGTGGACCCCCTCACCCTAAGCTAGTATCAAACTTAGGGCGAGGGGCCACTCAAGGTGAGTCCCCTTGTCCTGGGCTCTTCTTCGGCAATATCAATCTTGGGCAGAGGAGACATTTAAGGTGAGTCCCCACGCCCAGAACCTTTCTTCTATGGTATTAATCTTGGGAAGAGGGGACACTCAAAATGAGTCCCCTTTCCCTGGGCATTTCTTTTGTTCTATAAATGTTGGACAGAGGGTCAACTCAAGGTGACTCTCCTGGCCCTGGGTAATTATTATGTGGTATCAATCTTGGGTAGAGGGGCCACTCAAGCTGTGTCCCCTTGCCTTGGGATAGTGTCTGTCAATCTAAACATCTTGGTCAGTGGGAGACACTCTAAGTGTATCCCCTTGCCTTACACTATTCTCTGTCAATCTATCTATCTTGGGAAGTGGGAGAAACTCTACATGGGCCACCTCACATTACGTTATTTATAATATACATCTTGGGAATTGGTGCCAGTCGTAGTGAACCCCCTCACCCTTTACATACTTCTTGATAGCATTATTGGGAATGAGGCCACTTATAGTGGACCCCCTTACTCAAGTCTTTATGAGTGTACTAACGAATGAATGACCCTCTATAACCTTCTCTAAAAGATTGGAGTTACTCATAGAGAGGCTCCTTGCTTCTTTGGGGTTCCTCACAGAGCACCCATGCATGTTACCCACTTTATTTAGCACCCCCTCGCTTGGCACCCACTTCACTTGGCACCCATTTATCTTGGCACCCACTTCACTTGGTACCTCATTCATTGGCACCCAATTCTATTGGCACCCACTTCACTTGACCCCTCATTCATTGGCACTCACTTTTCTTGGCACCCACCACATTAGGTATCTTGAGGGGTTGCTTGTGAAACCTCCCTACATCTTTATCATTACTCACTTAACCCTTAGATAATTTAGGGATTTCTCATATACCCCTCTACATTCTCCCCCTCATACATAAGTCTCTTATTTCGTGACAGAGTTGTGTACGCACAATCTAATTAATATGAATACTTTTATATTTTTTTACTTTTGTTGAGCATGACAACCTCAACATTTTTGCACTTTCACCCTTTTGTTTTGAGGTTCCTACATGTTTTGTATATTGTTTAGGGTAAAACTCACAACTCATACTTTGTTTTTTCTAGACCGCTCTACATTAGACCCTCATGCAGAAGTGTCTTGTAGTGTAGAGGTACTTATGCACACCATATAGACTACTTTATTTTCATCATAATTGAAATTTCACTCTTTATTCACTTGCTTGAGGACTTCTCAACATTACCCCTTATGTACAGAATACATGTGCACAAATCAATTTTCTCTCTCTCCTTTTTTTTTTAAAAAGTTAGTGGATAAAATTATTTCTATGGTTTAACACTAACCTTTTCTTTATAACTTCTTTCTTTACATCTATTCTTTTCCATTTCCCCTACACCATGGGACTATCATCTTGTGAAACTTTGTAAAAAGTTATTTTGCAAGTAAATATTGATATTTACATTACTTTTCCCTTCTACTAAGGGACTATCTGCTCACCAAGATTTTGTATGTTAAATCTTAGCGAGTAATATTATACTATTGTCTTTCCCATATACTCTGGGTCTATCTTCTCGCCAAACATTTAACGAGTAATTGTCAATGCGCTCTTATTTCTTTTCCCTTGAAATTTAATAAGCAAAAAAAAAGCTTGTAGAGGCTTTTTTCTTGGATTCTCGAATATTTATGGAGTATCAAATACAATATTTACTTGCACTTATACTTCATGTTTACAAATACTTTGTAGATTTTGTTTATGTGATTAGCTTGTTTCTTTATTTTAGGCTTCACATATTTTTAGTTCAAGTGCTCCTACACAAATGGAGCCACAGTCACTAAACTGTCTTATGTATTTGTTTTTTTGCTTGTACTTTGCAAATACTTGCTCGAATTCTCAACACGTTTCATTATTTTTAGGTGAGCACCAAGAGCGCTCCTATTCACATGGAGTCTTAGGTACTAAACTTTCGTACCTTTTTATTATTATTTATGTTAGGCACTTTCTCTTCTACATAACCTATTTTCTAGTTTTTAAGTTAATATTAAGATCACTCTAATTCCCTTGGAGCCTTAGGCACTAAACTATCGTACCTTTTGTATTATTTTATTCATACTTAGCACTTACTCGTTTACTCAACATGTTTCTTTGTTTTCAAGTTAATATTATAATCCCTCCGATGCCCTTGGAGCCTTAGGTACTAAACTGTCGTACCTTTGTTACTATTTTATTCATACTTGGCACTTACTCCTCTAGTCAACCTATTTCTTTATTTTTGGTTAATACTACGAGAGGTCTGGTTCCCTTGGAGCCTTAGGTACTAAATTGTCGTACCTTTTTACTCATTCTTGGCATTTTCTCGTCTTTTTAACCCGTTTCTTTGTTTTCAGGTTAATACTATGAGCGTTTTGGTGCCCTTGGGGTCTTAGATACTAAATTGTAGTAGCTTTGTTACTATTTTATTCATACTTGGCACTTTCTCATCTACTCAACCCGTTTCTTTGTTCTCAAGTTAATATTATGAGCGCTCTAGTCCCCTTAGAGCCTTAGGTACTAAACTATTGTACCTTTTCTTTATACTTTTATTCATACTTGTCACTTGCTCATTTACTCAATTTGTTTATTTGTTTTAAGGTTAATACCATGAGTGCTCTGCTACCCTTGGAGCCTTAAGTAGTAAAATGTCATACCGTTTTTACTATTTTATTTATACTTGTTACTTTCTCATCTACTCAACATGTTTCTTTATTCTTAAGTTAATACTATGATAGCTCTAGTGCCCTTAGCGCTTGAGGTAATAGATTGTCGTACCTTTTTACTCATTATTGGCATTTTCTCGTTTAATTAACCTATTTTTTTTCCAGTTAATACTATGAGTTCTCTAGTGGCCTTGGATCCTTAGGTACTAAACTATAGAACCTTTGTTATTATTTTCTTCATACTTGGCAGTTTCTCATCTACTGAACTTGTTTCTTTGTTCTTAAGTTAATACTATGAGCGCTCTGATGCCCATGGAGCCTTAGGTACTAAATTATCGTACCTTTTATTTATACTTGCAAATAATTGGTGTGTTCTCGCACCTATTGTCCTATTTTATTAGGAGGAGAAATACTAACAAGTAAAAATGCATTAGGAGGCACCATGGTCTATATAGAATAACTTCACTAAGAAAGTATAGTTGATATCTCATAACTTTTTTTGCTTGATTTTTTCCTTTCAATCTGAGTAAGAATGTTCATGATGCATGTTAGAGTCGAGCATACTTCAATGAAGTCAACTCGGACTTAAACTTTTTATCAAAGCTTCATCTATCTATTTACTAGCCCTGTTGCTCGAATCCAAGCATGCGAGAGAATACAATTTCCATCAAAGCAACCTAACATTTTGTAACACCCCGTACTTTTGACTATATTTATTTTGGGGATTAATTAATTAAATGCATATTAATTGGAAATTAATCCGGGTTATAAATACTAATGAGATGCAAGTTGGTATTTGATTATGTGCATATATGATTATATATGTATTTGGTATTATGAAATTTTTCGTGAGATTTATATACGGCAATTTGGAAATTTTATTGAGACGCGTGGAACCGCCGCGTCACGGTGTAATATTTTGATAATAAAAGTGAATTTAAAATCTATAATTCGTATGGTCGTTTTGAGTGAGCCAACGCATCCGTAAGGGTCGAGATAGTCAGAAAACACTACCCGGGGGTGTAGTTTGGGTCCCAGGGTATTTTTAGGCCATACCGGCAACTTAAAGGGTATTTTGGTAATTTTACATTTTTAGGAATTAAAAGTGACGAAAATTAGAGATGTAAATCTGATGTGGATTTAACCCATTAAGCCCATTAACCAAACCATATAAACCTAGAAAGCTACGTAGGTTATCATTTAGGTTTTCTATGTTCGCAAATCAAAACCCTAGCCACCATTGGAGAAGGAGCTTGGAGAGAGGAAATTATGTAGAAAAACCTCATCAACCTACACCAAAGTCAGAAATCAAACCAAGGCAAGTGACTTTATTCCATTTAATTTTAGAGAATTTTCCCTCCATGTTGGAAAATTCGGATTTATGGTTTGTTCTTGATAAAATATGAAAACCCATGTAGTTTAGATCATAGAACTTAAGAAATTTGAGAAGGATTGCATGTAGAATGATAGGCAGATGTTTTTATTGATGATATACATGATTGAACAGAAATTTAAACGGATTTTGTTGGGTTAATTATTGATTCAAAAGTTAGGGTTCATGTTCTTGAAAGAATTGGGAAAAAGGTGTAGAGATTTATAATTTGATTGATGCTAAAGAGATTTAATCTTGAAAACATGTTAGGAGATGATTTGAATATGTTTAGGATGAATTAGAGACCCTAAAACGTTGTTGGGATGAACTTTGGAAGAGATTAGAAGTGATAAAAATGGGTAAAAATGAGATGGGAAAAAAATCTGGGCCGAAGCTGGTAGCTCGTTAGAAGCAGCCCCAGGTCGTTCGAACGAACTCGTTCGAACGAGCTTCTAACGAGTTGACCAGTCATTGCTAATGAAAAGGGATTTCGTTCGATATCTCGTTCGAACGAGATATCGTTAGAAGGAATAGTTCGTTCGAACGAACTGGGATCTCGTTCGAACGAGGCTGTTCGAACGAGACTTCTAACGAGTTGGCAGAGGAATCTCGTTCAAATAGTCTCGTTCGAACGAGACTTCTAACGAGTTGTCAGTTTGGTCCTTTTTGGACTGTTTTGATTTTTGGAGTCCCGGAAACTGGTTCGAGAGTAGAATTAACATTCTTTGATGATTTAAGGATAAATTTGGGACTTTTGGATTACTATGAGGAGTAAATTATATACGAGGGTTGTATTACATGGACGGTTTGGGTTGAGTCGTGAGTGGTTACTACGACGTGAGAAACTATAGCGCGTATGATTATAAATCGGATTAGTATAAATTGTGATAATCATAGTTAGTGCGAGAATGCGATACGTACTACGATTAAAATACGGTATTACTAAGATGTGTGTTTACTTAGTATATGGATTGTGTGTATGACATACCTACCATACTTGCTATCACGGGAGGTTGCGTTCACTTAGGACCCTCTAATCCTTGTGTGCCTACGGGGGGGATATAGACTGGTACCTCGATGAACATAGGTCATAGAAAGACTTATTGGGATATTAATAAGTCCGCTGATCATGGGAGCGTAGGTATGTGCGTGACCCATGTGATGGTGACAGTGTTCGCCTCCATTATTTGTGATGTTGTTATCGGTAAACTATTCCTGAGAGATTCGGAATATGTAATCCTTATGTACGTGATGTACCGGGATGGATAGCAGAGTATGTGCGCACCGCAGCTTAGTTCTTGGGGTGCTTGTATAGTATATTTATGCTATGGATAAGATACATTTATTTAATGAGAATCCTCATGTTAATGTTGTAAATATATTACGGTATTATTTCGAGAAATATAACGAGTTAACTGATAGTTATATATATTGCATATTGAGTATCTGAGTTTACGTTAAACCCCTATTTAATTACGAGCGTTATTATATTAATGGAACCGAGTATTATGGGTAGGACCTTTGGCAGTCTAGCTAGATATGTTGTCACTTAACTAGTTGTATGGGTAGTTATAGATGGGTACTTGCGTTAGGAGTGCACAGTTAGACGAGAGGTGAGAATATAATGTGAGTGCACGTCCTAACATGTACTTTGCATTTAATGTTTTAAATGTTTTTAAAGCACTTGCAGGTTTTTAAAATATAACTCCACATTCGGGCTCTGACCCGTTTGCTTTTCAAATCTTTTTCTTGTAAAACCATTTTAGGTGCCCAGCCACAAGGACACCAAGCATAGGTACTCATTCAGGTGACGAGCTGTAGCTGCTTGTGGAAGCTACAGGGATTTGCATGTAGACGCTTCTACCTTTTGGATTCCTGAGTCACTATCTATCAGTTGTAGGGCATGTTGCCCATTTCTATTAGACATCTTTTACATTTTAGTTTTCAGACTTTAGCACGTATTGTTTCAGTTTATTTATTTCAGTTGTGGGATTGTAGTGAGGAGTTTTTCCTCCAGACTTTAATTACTGTTATGTGATGATTATTCGTTTTACTTCATCATGGTGAATGGTGTTATTTATTTCTTCATTACTCTTGTTGCATGTTAATTCAGACTTAAATTAAAATTTGGCAACTTGCTTTTTAAATATTAGGTGGTTAGTAATATTAAAATGTTTTCGACAGTGATGCTATTAACTGAGCCAACTTGGCATTTTGAATTAATTTAATAAAGGAGTAGCTACCCGGTATTTAATTAGTCGGGGTGTCACAGGTGGTATCAGAGCATCAGGTTCTAGTGTCCTTTAGGATCTGTACGGTTATTATGTTTTCGCTACGTTTCTTTGATATAGAGCCCTATATTTTAGGACTGTTGTACTCTTTTTGTGTATGCTTCGTTCTTCAGCTTTATTAAGTTTATAACCGTGAACTTATAAACTTTGTTCTTATTTTAGATGCCTCCACGACGTGCACGACGAGTTCCCAGGGATGCTACGCCCGAACCACAGCCCGCTCCAGTTCAGGACATGATGAACGCCGCTGAGGTTGCAGCTATAGTAGCCCAAGCGATAAATGCCGCGATTGCCGTGATTCAGCAGGCACCGCCCCAGGCGCCGGTTGCCGCGCCAGCACAAGTTAATGCATTCCAGTCTGCTTGGGAGCGTGTACGAGACGCTTTTCAGAAAGCGCATCCGCCAGAGTTTGTAGGTAGCTCAGATGTGGTAATCTCGAGCCAATGGAGGAAGGACATACAGAGGCATTTGAGGATGCATGAGTGCACTGATATTCAGAAACAGGTGCTAGCTACTTTCAAGCTAGTGGGATCTGCACTACAGTGGTGAGAGTCTATTTCCACCGCAGAGGAGAGGGATACTCTCACGATTCAGGAGTTCTGGGTGCGGTTTGACCGCAAGTACTTTCCGTCGGCTGTTCATACGAAAATGAGGAGGAAGCTGATGAGTCTGAGGCAGGAAGGCAAGACAGTGGCCGAGTATGAGGCCGAGTTTACTAATCTGTTGAATATCATTCCAGACGAGATTCCAACAGAGAAGAAGAAGATTGAGAAGTTCACCGATGGGTTGAATTGGAGGATCCGTCAGCATCTGCTAGGGAACCTATCGTTGGCCACGTATTCTGATGTGGTTAACGCTGCATTATTACACTGCCTGGACCACCGTTTTCATATGGACGAGGGCAAGAGGTCGGGGGAGTCTAGCCATCAGGGCAGGACTGGAGGACATGGTGCCAGCGGGGCACAATCGGGTCAGGGGCAGAGACAGAATGAGCAGGGCTCCCAGCAGGGGGATAATAAGAGGTTCCGGTCAGGGAACTACAGGCAGGGACAGGGAGGTTTCCGTCAGGGACATCAGGGTCCGAATGGCCATCAGGGCCAACAGGGACAGAATGGACAGCAGTTTCATCAGGGCCAGCAGGGCCAAGGGAAGAATGGTAACGGCCACCAGGGCCGGGGACAGCAGGGGCAGAGGGGAGGGAACTTTCCATGGAAGTGCTTTGTTTGTGGCAAGACTGGCCATAAGAAGCAGGATTGTCCTGATAGGGGCAGGGCCCCACAGCAGCAGCAGCAGGGTGCTCGCCAGGAGCCATAGAGGCCCATGTTTCCCGCCGCTCTTCCCGCACCGCCACAGATGGCAGCACTGCCACCCATTCCGGCAGTCCCAGCTCAGCAGGGTCAGCTACAGTATGGACGTGTCTACAACGTTCACCAGGCTGCAGTTCCACAGGCACCGCCCGCGATCGAGGGTACGTTTCCTATCCATGGTACTATGGGTCGGGTGTTATTTGATACGGGTGCTACACACTGTTTTATAGCTACACACTTCGCGAAAGCTTTAGGATTGTTAGCTACAGCAGAGAGCACAGTGACGTGTGTCGACTCACCATTAGGGAGTGGGTCACTTATTTTCTTTATATGCCGGGGAGTGGGGGTAGAGATTGGTGGTTTGGTATTGCCTGCAGACATGTTAGTGTTAGACATGCATGTTCACGATGTGATCATCGGTATGGATTGGCTCGTAGCATATAGGGCCATGATTGATTGCTTCAGCGGGAGCATTGTTTTTGCCATTCCGGGGCAAGAGATGTTTTTAGTGGCGATGCCTCGCCCAGAGGGAGGATCGACCGCTCATCTGTATTACATAGAGGAGGATACCTCTAAGGAGGTTGTGATTCCTTTAGATTCGATCTCGGTTGTCAGGGAGTATTCAGATGTGTTTCAGGAGATACCAGGCTTACCACCCAGTCGAGAGATAGACTTCGTTATAGATTTGCTACCGGGCACGAGACCTATAGCACGCGCACCGTACCGTATGGCTCCAGCTGAGATGAGAGAGCTACGGGATCAGATAGAGCAGCTGTTGGGACAAGGCTTTATTCGCAGGAGTACCTCACCTTGGGGCGCTCCAGTTTTGTTTGTGAAGAAGAGGGACGGTTCACTGAGATTGTGTGTGGACTACCGAGAGTTGAATAAGGTTACGATACGGAATAAGTATCCGTTGCCTCGAATCGATGACTTATTCGACCAGTTGAGAGGAGCTTCTTTCTTCTCGAAGATTGATTTGAGATCGGGATACCATCAGTTGCGTATCAGGGAGGAGGATGTCTCGAAGACCGTGTTCTTGTCGAGATATGGTTCTTACGAGTTTCGGATTATGCCTTTCGGCTTGACCAACGCTCCAGCAGTGTTTATGGACTTGATGAACAGAGTGTTCAGGGATTTCCTAGACCAGTTTGTCATTGTCTTCATTGATGATATTCTGGTTTACTCTCAGACAGAGGAGGAGCACGCCGAGCATTTGAGGCAGGTTTTGCAGACACTTCGTCAGAACGAGCTGTATGCAAAATATGAGAAGTGCGGGTTTTGGCTGAAGGAAGTCCAGTTCTTGGGTCACATTATTTCCGACCAGGGAATATCTGTCGATCCGGGGAAGGTATCAGCGGTGAGGGAGTGGGGACA
Organism: Sambucus nigra; assembly: GCA_949130495.1. NCBI lineage: Eukaryota > Viridiplantae > Streptophyta > Magnoliopsida > Dipsacales > Adoxaceae > Sambucus > Sambucus nigra. The sequence goes on along the minus strand of CASBWL010000561.1, from coordinate 625,235 downwards.
GCCCACGACACCAACTGAGATTCATAGTTTCTTGGGTCTAGCAGGATACTACAGGAGGTTTATTCGGGGTTTCTAGGAGATAGCAGGTCCTTTGACACATTTGACTCGTAAGGGTGTGCCCTACATCTGGAGTGATGCCTGTCAGTTGGCATTCGATGAATTGAAGGAAAAATTGACCTCAGCACCTGTGTTAGCATTGCCGAGACCGGGAGTTGAGTATTTGGTTTACACCGATGCGTCTTTGCAAGGACTGGGAGGTGTATTACAGCAGGAGAGACAGGCCATAGCTTATGCTTCCCGTAAGCTTAAGCCTCATGAGAAGAATTACCCCACACATGATTTGGAGTTGGCGGCAGTGGTATTTGCCTTACGGATTTGGAGGCACTATCTTTTGGGGAAGAAGTTTCAGCTGTTCACGGACCACAAGTCACTACAGTATCTGTTCACGCAGAAGGAATTGAATATGCGGCAGCGTAGGTGGCTTGAATTTGTGAAGGACTACCAGTTCGACATCCAGTACCACCCGGGTAAGGCTAACGTGGTAGCAGACGCGTTGAGCCGCAGGCTAGCAGATGAGGTGGCAGAGGTGTGGAAAGCTAAGTGGAAGGAATTGGGACACCAGGATGCAGTGGCCCGATCTTTCATGTCTGTGATGACTGTTACACCGCAGATTGTCACGAAGGTAGTACGGGCACAGGCTAATGACTCGTTCTGTCAGGAGCAGATAGTTCGATTACTTGCAGAGGGAGCCGAGTCCTATACCGTTAGCTCAGACGGGGGATTACGCTTCAATGGGAGATTGGTAGTTCCGGAAGGGGAAGAATTGCGGCACGATGTGATGGCAGAGTCGCACGGCTCACGGTTCGCGGTACATCCCGGAGGGGACAAAATGTACCAAGACATGAGACGGCAGTATTGGTGGAGCGGTATGAAGAGAGATATCGCCGAGTTTGTCTCGAAATGCGCCACTTGTCAGCTCGTAAAAGTGGATCATCAGAGACCGGCAGGATTGCTACAGCCATTGGAGGTCCCGGTGTGGATGTGGGAGAGCATATCCATGGACTTTATCACGGGGTTGCCTACGTCGCAGAGAGGTCACGACTCCATTTGGGTAATTGTGGACAGGTTGTCCAAGGTCGCTCACTTCTTACCCGTAAGGACTGACTACACTACGGGACAGTATGCCCAGCTCTTCATTTCAGAGATTGTGAGACTTCACGGTGTGCCCCTAAATATCGTGTCTGACAGAGACAAGATATTTGTTTCGAGATTTTGGGAGAGTTTCCAGGAGGCCATGGGCACGGAATTGCGGTTGAGCACGGCTTATCATCCGCAGACCGATGGGCAGACAGAGCGCACCAATCAGATGTTGGAGGACATGCTACGCATGTGCATTATTGACTTCGGGGGTGGATGGGAGCAGTACCTTCCACTGGTGGAGTTTGCTTACAACAACTCCTATCAGTTCACGATTGGCATGGCTCCGTTTGAGGCGTTGTACGGTAGGCCTTGTCGTTCCCCAGCATGTTGGTTAGAGGTGGGGGACAACAAACTACTTGAGCCGGAAGTGATTCAGGATACCTCGGCAAGGATTGAGTTGATTCGGAGTCGCATTCGGGTAGCTCAAGACAGGCAGAAGAGTTATGCTGATGCGAAGAGATTTTTCAGGGAGTTTCAAGTGGGGGACCAGGTTTTGCTCAGGGTATCTCCGATGAAGGGGATTATGCGATTCGGGAAGAAGGGGAAGTTGGCACCGAGGTATGTGGGGCCGTTTCCTATTATTGAGCGGATCGGATCGGTTGCGTATAGACTTGGACTACCGGAGCACTTGCATTGGATTCATGACGTGTTCCATATTTCCTCGCTGAGGAAATACCTTAGAGATAATTTGGCTCATTCTCACATTGCTGTGGAGGACATCGATCTCCAGCCGGATAGCTCCTACGAGGAGGGGCCAATTGCTATTTTGGACCGAAGCAAGAGGAAACTGCGGTCAAAGATAGTCCCGTTAGTGCGTGTTCAGTGGCGACATCACAATGTCGAGGAGTCCACATGGGAGCGCGAGGATGAGATGCGCGAACGTTATCCAGAGCTATTTTTAGCAGGTACTTTCTAGTTTCGAATTTCGGGACGAAATTCAGTTATTAGGAGGGAAGTATGTAATACCCCGTACTTTTGACTATATTTATTTTGGGGATTAATTAATTAAATGCCTATTAATTGGAAATTAATCCGGGTTATAAATACTAATGAGATGCGAGTTGGTATTTGATTATGTGCATATATGATTATATATGTATATGTTATTATGAAATTTATCGTGAGATTTATATACGGAAATTTGGAAATTTTATTGAGACGCGTGGAACCGCCGCGTCACGGTGTAATATTTTGATAATAAAAGTGAATTTAAAATCTATAATCCGTATGGTCGTTTTGAGTGCGCCAACGCGTCCGGAAGGGTCGAGATAGTCAGAAAACACTACCCGGGGGTGTAGTTTGGGTCCCGGGGTATTTTTAGGCCATACCGGCAACTTAAAGGGTATTTTGGTAATTTTACATTTTTAGGAATTAAAAGTGACGAAAATTAGAGATGTAAATCTGATGTGGATTTAACCCATTAAGCCCATTAACCAAACCATATAAACCTAGAAAGCTACGTAGGTTATCATTTAGGTTTTCTAAGTTCCCAAATCAAAACCCTAGCCACCTTAAGCCACCATTGGAGAAGGAGCTTTGAGAGAGGAAATTCTGCAGAAAAACCTCATCAACCTACACCAAAGTCAGAAATCAAACCAAGGCAAGTGACTTTATTCCATTTAATTTCAGAGAATGTTCCCTCCATGTTAGAAAATTCGGATTTATGGTTTGTTCTTGATAAAATATGAAAACCCATGTAGTTTAGATCATAGAACTTAAGAAATTTGAGAAGGATTGCATGTAGAATGATAGGTAGATGTTTTTATTGATGATATACATGATTGAACAGAAATTTAAACGGATTTTGTTGGGTTAATTATTGATTCAAAAGTTAGGGTTCATGTTCTTGAAAGAATTGGGAAAAAGGTGTAGAGATTTATAATTTGATTGATGCTAAAGAGATTTAATCTTGAAAACATGTTAAGAGATGATTTGAATATGTTTAGGATGAATTAGAGACCCTAAAACGTTTTTGGGATGAACTTTGGAAGAGATTAGAAGTGATAAAAATGGGTAAAAATGAGATGGGAAAAAAATCTGGGCCGAAGCTGGTAGCTCGTTAGAAGCAGCCCCAGGTCGTTCGAACGAACTCGTTCGAACGAGCTTCTAACGAGTTGACCAGTCGCTGCTAACGAAAAGGGATTTCGTTTGATATCTCCTTCGAACGAGATATCGTTAAAAGGAACAGTTCGTTCGAACGAACTGGGATCTCGTTCGAACAGCCTCGTTCTAACGAGACTTCTAACGAGTTGGCAGAGGAATCTCGTTCGAACAGTCTCGTTCGAACGAGACTTCTAACGAGTTGTCAGTTTGGTCCTTTTTGGACTGTTTTGATTTTTGGAGTCCCGGAAACTGGTTCGAGAGTAGAATTAACATTCTTTGATGATGTAAGGATAAATTTGGGACTTTTGGATTACTATGAGGAGTAAATTATATACGAGAGTTGTATTACATGGACGGTTTGGGTTGAGTCGTGAGTGGTTACTACGACGTGAGAAACTATAGCGCGTATGATTATAAATCGGATTAGTATAAATTGTGATAATCATAGTTAGTGCGAGAATGTGATACGTACTACGATTAAAATACGGTATTACTAAGATGTGTGTTTACTTAGTATATGGATTGTGTGTATGACATACCTACCATACTTGCTATCACGGGAGGTTGCGTTCGCTTAGGACCCTCTAATCCTTGTGTGCCTACGGGGGGGATATAAACTGGTACCTCGATGAACATAGGTCATAGAAAGACTTATTGGGATATTAATAAGTCCGCTGATCATGGGAGCGTAGGTATGTGCGTGACCCATGTGATGGTGACTGTGTTCGCCTCCATTATTTGTGATGTTGTTATCGGTAAACTATTCCTGAGAGATTCGGAATATGTAATCCTTATGTACGGGATATACCGGGATGGATAGCAGAGTATGTGCGCACCGCAGCTTAGTTCTCAGGGTGCTTGTATAGTATATTTATGATATGGATAAGATACATTTATTTAATGAGAATCCTCATGTTAATGTTGTAAATATATTACGGTATTATTTCGAGAAATATAACGAGTTAAATGATAGTTATATATATTGCATATTGAGTATCTGAGTTTACGTTAAACCCTATTTAATTACGAGCGTTATTATATTAATGGAACCGAGTATTATGGGTAGGACCTTTGCTTTTCAAAATATAACTCCACATTCGGGCTCTGACCCGTTTGCTTTTCAAATCTTTTTCTTGTAAAACCATTTTAGGTGCCCAGCCACAAGGACACCAAGCATAGGTACTCATTCAGGTGACGAGCTGTAGCTGCTTATGGAAGCTACAGGGATTTGCATGTAGACGCTTCCACCTTTTGGATTCCTGAGTCACTATCTATCAGTTGTAGGGCATGTTGCCCATTTCTATTAGACATCTTTTACATTTCAGTTTTCAGACTTTAGCACGTATTGTTTCAGTTTATTTATTTCAGTTGTGGGATTATAGTGAGGAGTTTTTCCTCCAGACTTTAATTACTGTTATGTGATGATTATTCGTTTTACTTCATCGTGGTGAATGGTGTTATTTATTTCTTCATTACTCTTGTTGCATGTTAATTCAGACTTAAATTAAAATTTGGCAACTTGCTTTTTAAATATTAGGTGGTTAGTAATATTAAAATGTTTTCGACAGTGATGCTATTAACTGAGCCAACTTGGCATTTTGAATTAATTTAATAAAGGAGTAGCTACCCGGTATTTAATTAGTCGGGGTGTCACACATTTTTTTCAATTGCATGCCAATAGTGTGAATATCTTTACACAATTAATATGAATAAAATAAAGTTAAAAGTAATGCTCGTGGTATAGTACTAAATAACTTTCAAAGTCATTTATGCTTTGAACAAAGGAACCTAACATGTTCGAGTGAATGGATTAAGAGATATTCTATTTACTCACATATTTAATTACTATAGTTCAAAATATTAAATGAATTGTGAAGTTAATCACAAACTAGTCTGAGTATACATATCAGAGGATCTTAAGATTGTTGATCGATTTGCTTGGGAATTCCGAAAATAAATTTTGTTAAAGCATGCAGATATTCGAGTTATGAACTCAGGCAACAATATTCTTGTGCACTCAAACGTATAAACTTGGGTTGTAAATTCGAGCAACCCCTAGTCGCACAAATGCTGGAATGATAAATTCGAGCAATCCCAATATTTTGTGAACTTAAATGTTCAAATGTGGCTTGTAAATTTGAGCGAATTCTATTTTTGTGCTGAGGGAACTTTCTTATTAAAAAAAAGCACTCACGTTACAAGGAACATATGAAGTATATACATGGACATATTATTTTATGCCAAGTTTTTGAATTAAACAAATAATGATATTTTTAGTTTGATCTCACAAAATATATAGCTTGGAAATTTTCCAAAAATACTATTGAGAAGTCAATATATACTTTTATATTCGCATATTTAAATAGTTCTTCAAATATGGTAAGCTTGATAAAACCAATATGAAGTGTTTATCAAATTTTGATAAGCTTGACACAAACATTATATCATTGAATAATGCTCAAAAGCGAGATTCTTTATATTAAAGGAGCTCGTCAATTCAAATTAAATCATATTACTAATAAAAACTTTTAATCAACGTTGTCCTCACATTATTGTGCCACGTGCGCTATTTAAAATACTCACTTAAATTTACTCTTTCTATTACTCATTTTACGAGCAACACGGTGTTTACCCATTTTAAAGGATACCCTTCTCTAGGGTTGTGTTTCGATCGAATCGGATCGAAAAATGTCTCTTCGAAAAAAAATTTGATTTTTTCAAAAATAAAATAATTATTCCAATCTCCGGTCTGATTTTTTCAAAAAATGTAAAAAAATTCGAATTCGGAAAAATTGGAAAATCAACAAAAATTGAAAAAATATGAAATTCACAAAATATATTAAAAATCCAGAAATTTCAAAAATTCCAATTTTTCAAAAAAAAAAAATTATGGAGTTTCGATTACTTGAAATTCTCATATTAAAGAAATAAAGAAAAGAGCTTAACCCAACATGTAAATACCTGCGATTTTGGACCACTTTTTCATTTGTGTAGAAGTTAGGATGATACTCTCCTTTTATAGAGCACATTTTGGATCCCTCTCCCTCTCCCTCTCCCAACCGATGTGGGATATAGAAAACTTTCAAAAAATCAAAAATCGAAAAATCAAAAATCGAAAAATAATTCCGATAAAATAAAAAATAATTCAAAAGAAAATCAGAAAAATCGGATCGACATAGTTTCGAAAAAATAGGAACGAAGAAATCAAAAATTCAAAATTATTTCTGATTTTCGATCAATTTTTTTTCGAAAAATTGGAAATTGAAAAATCGAAAATCGACAAACTAAAAATTCATTCCAAATTCGAAAAAAAATTAGAAACAAAATTGAAAAACCCAAAAAAACTAGAATTTCGAAAAAAGAAAAAAACCCTACCTTTCTCTCAAGTTCCAAACAAAAGAGAGAAAATATTGTGCATTTTTTTCGAGAGATATTTTGTAAAGCTTGCCTTATATCCGGGGAGATGTCAGTTCTACGAAGAAGACCCAATTTTCTTTTTTTTCTTTCTTTTTTTTTATATTAAGCGATTTTCATGGCCTTACAGCTCACCATATATATGTTGAGATACATGTGAAGAAATCTATTTATAGGAGAGGTTGGATCTGAATCCTAAATTTGATTATACTCATTTGTAGTTGAGGTACAAATCTAGGGTTTTTAATTAATTTCAAAATTAGTTTCGAGTGATGCCTCTAACTCGACCACTCTAGAAGTTCTCAAAATAATTGAAACGAGCGGACCACTTTTATTCGAGGTAGTACAATAAAGACAGACAACTTCGTGATTTCTTTTGGACGGTTTGATTCAAGTAAGTTGCAATATTTTTTTTTTGTGCCTGGCAGATTGACAACCTCTTTGGTCTGAGTGGAGCAAAAAGGTGCTTTTGGTTGCTCGTGTGTTTAAAAAAAATTCATTTGCTTTGGAATTGTTGTGTATATGTATCCGGATTTATATGTTTGAATTCAAACGGTTGAGATAAGTTGCTAGATTTATTTGGCCAATCAACTAAAGTGGGTTTCTCAATCATTTTTACTCTGCTCATCAAATGTTTGATAAAATGTCTAGGAGGAACTAAATTTCTATTGCAAACCAAAATTCATTTGAGAAACTTGGGCAAGGCATAAATAATTTTGATTCAAGCATGTCCTAAAACTTCTTGGGTCGGGCAGATCTAATTAAATTGTTGAATACTTGAACAAGTCTTTCATGATATTAAATGAGGGGTTAACATATGTATTTATTGTTATATAGAAAATACACAGATTGTGAGATTGGTAGTCAACAACCAAGCAAGTCTAAAACATTTTGGTTCGAGTAAGTCACTCAATAATTTTTTTGGAGAAAATTGCTAGCTGCTCGATAATTGTTTGAATGATTACCATATTTTTACTAATAAAATTTCTTATTTTCCTTTAATAAATGATGCTCTATTGAGAGCTTGTTATCTCATTGTAGCACGAGATTTATGAAAATTGTCGTTACATCCATGACATATGATTCATAAGAAAAAAAATGTTGGTTAGCTCATTGAGCTAAAGAGCTTTCTAGTTTCTTGAAAGAAGCACTGGGTTTCTTCTTCTTCTTCAGTATCTATATTCTACAAGTGAGTAGAGCATCTTCCAAGGTTACTTTGAGGGTAGATCCTCTACCTCCACTTTTTTTGATAGATGGTTACTTGGCAATAACTTTTTTGTCGGTACTACTGCTCTACCCCATGGGAACCGTCAACAATGTTACACAAATTTGCTACATCTATATTTTGTTGATTTAGAAAGTCAAGGAATATGCTCATGGGGTTCATCGATGTCAATTGTGGAACAACAAGTTGCTCGTCTGGCCCGCTGAGGGATCATGAACTTTCGCTCCTATTAATATAATTTCATCATTGGTTTTGTCACATTGAACACCATTACCTATTGGAGTGTATTTTCAAAGACTAGTTTCGTAGAAATGCTATAACCATTTTTGTGCATGGTAATTAGAATACCTCCACAGTAGAGTTTCAAAATGTAGGATGTGTGATAGGGGTCTATGAAGAATTAGAATGGGTGAGGCGTGACTCACTCTAATGGACTCTGTCTTCAAGGTCCTCAAAGTCTCAGGAGAAACTCTAGTAGAAACCTTCCTAAATGAGTAAATACTATGACCTCTTCCTGTAAGAAGAAGAACTTCACAAATAATAATGGTAACTTGGACAGAGAGATCTCCTGAAATTGATTGTTGTAATGATAGCAGTGAAGAGACAAGCACTTAACACTTAGAGAGAGAGCAGGGAGAGAATACCTCATCTAGTGTGATTTTGGTAGAGTAACGACTTAAACTTGAGATTTTGATATCATTTGACCTTATCAAATGGTCCTATTTATAGGTGAACACTAGGAATGATTTGACCTTATAGATGGTGGATTTCCAACATCGAATTGCTGGTGCTGATATTTTTGTACCATCGCCATCCTCTAAAATGGCGACGATCTTCGCTTTGGCAAAGAATTTCAATTTCTGATGAAGGGAAGAAAACACCTATCAAATTTTGTAAATCCATGGCCGACCAAGTAGTGGGTGTCCAACCCTTATTGTTGATGCAAAAAATTAGATTAGGCCTTATTAATTAATCATAAATAAATTAAGTAAAACAAATAAAACACAAGAAGTTTTAGAGTGGTTCGACTCAAAGAAATAGCCTACGTGTTGTGTATTGACTACCTTGATTTATTTTTTTGATCCCCCGTAATGAGGGTGATATAATGTATTTATAACCCAAGAGGGGTCTTGATAGTTGTCATGTCAAAGGATGGAATGCCTTTATTTGTTAGGCATTTACATTAATATATAATGAGAATTAATTGTATGAAGGTTGTTGCTTCGTTAGCAATACAGGCTGTAGGACTGCTGTCGCTTTGTTATTAATACATGCTACTGGTCGGGCTTCATTATTGGTTGGGTTGCATTGTTGGTCGGACTAACTTGGACTTGTGCCACATTGGATGACACGTACTGGCTTGTGACTGGTCCACGTATGGTGATAGATTTTGGTATCAACAGAAGCCCCCAATGTTTCATACTTAGAGTTGATGCGAAAGTGTGAAATATTATACTTCATCGGTAGTTTGGGTTGTTCGGTTTGGCTGCAAACCTTCTAGACTTGTGCAATTTATCCACTTGATTAATGATTTTTGGGAGCGAGTGGCAATTTTGTAAATATTTCAAATTTTAGCGAACTTTTATGGGGTATCTTTGTCTTTTCCTTTGTTATCCATCGTAAACCCAAACGTCGTTCACTTTAATCATTATTTTTCCCAGTTTTTGATTCGTCTTATAAAAGGGCGGTAAAAACTTCGATCGTCTTTTACTTCTTACTTCTAATTCTGTTGCTCTGTTTTTTTATTTTTCGTGTGATCTCTTTCTTTTCGGTTCTTCAGTTCTTGCTAAATCCTTAAATATTTGTAAGAATTTTTCCTCTTTTTTTCTTTGTTTTCTTCATCATGGTTTATTCTATTTAGTCACTTGATAAGTTTAAGATCAATTTTAATATTCCACCTTGGGTTGTATTAGAGCATCCCACTTTTCCTTCTGATTTTATCTCTCTTGTTGAGGGTCATTGGTTCCCTTCTATCTTTATTGCTGAATGTGGTTTCACGTTTCCTCTCAATCCCCTATGTTTGGAGTTTTGTTAATATTTTGACCTTGTACCTGCAAGAGTGGCCCCTAAAACATGGAGAGTTGTAAATGGAGCTTATAAGTTAAATTAAATTTATGCAACCCATCTAGGGATTTCAGAAATTATGCTTTGTTATAAATGGGTAACTAGTGATACCAGCTTTTATTTGAAAAGTAAGGTTATTAATGAAGCCGTAGTAGTTAATCTCCCTGATTCTAATAGGGATTATTTTGATCACGGGGTAGTTGTTAAAAATTGGCAACATGCCCCTTTTGTTGAGGCATTAAATAACAAGGACCTAAATGTCCGCTCTTTGGCAATGGAATAGGTTGTTTTATATTTTAGTAAATTTTCCCTGTTTATGTTTGATAAAATGTCACATTGACTGTTATTTAATAAATTGAATTGCAATTGAGCAAAAAAGAAAGTGCACCAAAGAGAGTGAAGTAAATTTAAGAGATTTGAAGTTTATCTGGGGAATTCATAAGGTAGTTGCTGAAGAGCACGTTAGGCTTGCCTATTATCCGCTTCAATGCAGAAATATTGTTTCTTCTTTTATCGCCAGACCTACTACCTCTCCTGCTTTGATCTTGACCAAGATGTTGATGTTGATTCTGATAATCCTCTATTTGAAATTATAAATAAGAGGAAGTTTCCCTACCTCTACAGCGGTAGTGCTTCTGGCTCCCAATCATCTACTGAAGGAGATAATAAGAAAACAGGGGATGTTATGAATCCCCTAGCCCCCAAGGGTCTAGTCCCTAAAGATACAATCCCCAAAGACCTGGCTCCTAAGGATGTAGCTCCCAAAGAAGTTAAATTTTCTATGAGGAGACTTAAAAGATGGCTTACAGAGAAGCAAGTCGACCAGGTGATCGATCAACTATCCTTGGTTGATATACCCTCTTCTGATATTGTTCCTCCAACAGCTACTCCTGATTGGCCAGGAGGTTGATCAAGTATGGTACTCTTTCAGACCACAGGGGGGTGGATGTCATGCTCCCTAAAATGAGGGTTTCTGAATTGGCTACTCAGAACCTTGTATCCGTAAGTAATTTGTATTTTCTTAGTTTAGTTGTCTTTTATATTCTTCATATGCTCACTTTAATCTTTATCTTTTATAGTTCTTGGTACACTTCAATAATATGCTGGAGAAGGATGATGCAATTAAGGATTCTTCTTCTTCCTTTAATTCAAATGATGCGGAGGAAGCCTTGACTGGCTTGAAGAAATCTATGCTCGAATATCAGCAGGCCTTGGAGACTGAAAAGAGCACTTAGGCAGAGAAATTAAAGACAACTGAAGATGCTCGGTAGAAGTCTGATGAGAATGCCCTTGAAGCTGAGCATAGGGTCAAGGAAGCTGAGCTGAAGGGGAAGGAGGTTGAGAGGAAGAAAGAGGAAGCTGAGCCCAGGGTAGAGGAGGTTGAGAGAAAGATAGAGGAAGCTGAGCGTAGGGCAAAGGCTGCTGAAGAGCTTGTATCCTCTGCCAGAGCTAAGAAAAAGTCTATTGTGAAGGTCTCCTTCAGTGCAGGTTGGGACAAGGGATGGAACAAAACCATTTCTACTACATGTGCTCAGATTGAGTATGTGAAGCAAAAGTATTTCAGAGATGGTTGGGTTGCTACCCTTTAAGAGTTGAACACAACTAAAGACTCTGAACTTTTTCAGAGGTATATTCATTGTACTCCTCCAGTCATAGAGTATGAGGGTGAAGATAAAGTTTCTTCTGAAGAGTCTTCATTTATGGTTGAGTCTGCTACCAAACAACTTAAAATCCCTGAGTCTTCTCTTCCTCCGATTGAGAAAATTGAGCAACTCCAATATATAGTCCCTTCTTCTGAGCAGAACAAGAGAGTTGATAGGGAGAAGGTGTAAAGTTGTTCAACATTTTCCCTTTTTATTTCTTTCTCTTCATACTTATTGTACTTGAACTTTTTATTATCATTAAAAGAACCTTTTGCTCATTTTCATCTCTTGTGGATTGTATATGTTGTCTATTCTTGTTTGTTAATTGGTGGTTATTTCTTCTTACTAGTTTATTACGAAGAAGAAACAACTGTCTTCCCATGATACTGAGCAACTGAGGAAGTGCAATGCTTTTTTCAAAGCTGGGCATATGGACTTGTCCGAAGAAGAAATCACTTTGTTGCTCGGTGGTGATGCCTCAGATCAGGTTAAGGAAGCTTACCAATATTTGAAGTACTTACTTGATCGGGAAGTAGAAAACAATGTTGCATATTCTGAGATGATAGAAGATCTTCAAGAACAATATAAAGAATCTACTGCACTATTGCATCACAACTTTAAGCAGAAATATCATAGATTAAGTGTAGGTCAGGGTTTTGAAAAAATTATTTCTATTTACAATAAAAAGGAATTTCCTCTTAAACTTGAAGTTGAAGAAACTAGGACTATTTCCAAACTTCTCGAAGAGGAAAATAATAATTTGAGGGATGAAGTGAATCTTTTGAAGTCGACCTCTAAAACTATTGTTGCTACTACCAATAAAGGTTATTCCTTTTTAGAAGTTGAGAATGCAACATTAAGAGATGAATTGGTGGCCTTGAAAAATATTAAATCTACATCTTCCTCACGATCTAGAAATATGCCTTGCAGAGGAACCACGGAGGAAATTAGGACCCAACAAGCCCTTGCCAATCAAGCTGCACACTTAAAATCAAAAGATCAAGATATTGTTGATATGTCCCAAAAGGTGCAGACCTTATCTGAATAGCTATCTACTTGATCTTTCGAGTTAGAGGTTAAGGATGGGGTACTGAAGAAGTTTTAATCACAAGTTAAAACCTTTCAATTCCATAAACAGCCAAGAGAAGTTTGGATGGATGGGTATAATGAAGCTTTGATTAAATTCAACAAGTCCAGAATGAATCCAACAAATGGGGTTGGATAAAGGCTTTAACTATGATGAAGGTGGATGGGAACAACTCTCTATGGGATTGTTATGATCTGGGATTACAGAAGCTTGACAATTCTCCATTCAAGTTAGATGTTAATTGGATTCCTCTTCACCGTATTCCCCATTGCTTTATTTCCAAGTACTTGGGAGATTACGAGCTACATGATGAACTTGCTTGATCATCCTAGTAGCAGCAATATCAGGATGCTTCAGGATTTTAACTTCCTATTTCTAAGTCTGAAGGGAAATTTCATGCAAAATAATCTTTTGTATTTTATTTCCCCATGTTTAAACAATAATATTTAATGACAAGTTTATGGAATGAATAGATCAACTTTTAGCTAATATTTGCGTATATGAATGTTTTCTTAGTCTTTGACTATGAATGGATAAACTTTTAGTTAATCTATAATTTTTCATTGGTTCTATTGATTTTCTTAAGATTATCCTAAGTTTTATACCAATTACCAATGCTTCACCATGGTTCTACTAATGTACCTAAATGTTATGGTAATTACATTAGTTACCTTAGTTCTTAGGCATGAGTGGAACATTTGTCCATCTTTTAGCCTAGTTTAGATTAAAATTGTTCATCTGGGTCTTTGTTAACCAAGCATTTGGGACTTACAATTTTTCTTTGCGTGGTTTTATATGTTTGACAACCAACTTTGTTGGTGCCTTTATTGATGCCGACCAACTTTCTTGTTGGTCTTCATTGATACCGACCACCTTTGTTGGTATTTTTATTGATACCGACCAATTTTGTTTGTGACCTTTGTTGATGCCGACCAACTTTGTTGTTGGACATTGTTGATACCAACCAACTTTTTTGGTGTCCTTCATTGATACCGACCAACTTTGTTAGTGGTTTTATTGATACCGATCAAATTTATTGGTGGTCATTGTTGATGCCGACCAACTTTATTGGTGGACTTTGTTGATACTAACCAACTTTGTTGGTGGCCTTCATTGAAACCGACCAACTTTGTTGGTGGTCTTCATTGTGTTTGCAAGTGCATAACACTAGTACTCTGAAAAAGAAAAGTATAAAATAACAAGTTTAGGAAAGTCATGTTATCATTAATATTGAAGTGAACTGCGTACAACATAACTACATTTAATAATAATACTTCTTAAGGTGTTCTTCATTCTATGGGTTCTTGAATTCTTCCCCTTCCAAAGTCTCAATCTGATACGTGCCTGGTCGGATGACTGCGGCAATACGATAAGGCCCATGAGAATTGTCTTCCAACTTATTTCTCTTCTGAATCACTATTTTCAAAACATAATCACCCTTTTTTAAGTTACTCGGTATGACCCTCTTGTTGTAGAAACGTGCAGTCTTTATTGATAGGCTACATTCTTTAGAGTTGCATCTTCACAGACTTCTTCCATCATGTATAAATCCATCCTTCTCATCAAATCACTTACTAGGGTATTGAAGTTAAGAACTCTATGTGTAGGTAAACCTACCTCGACAAGAATTACGGCTTCAGTACCAAACTCTAGTAGGTAGGGAGTTTCTCCAGTAGCTATTCTGGAAGTCATTCAATAAGCCCACATGATATAATGCAGTTCATTGATCCAATTTTGTTTTGCATTTTCCAACCTTTTCTTCGGCCCATTCAATAAAATTATGTTAGTTACCTCTATTTGGCCATTTCTTTGAGGATAGACATGGGCAGAGTGGAGTTTTTGGACGTTGGACTGGGCACAATTAGCAGTTAATTCATCGTTGTCAAACTGTGTGCCATGATCAGTGATAAACGCATAGGGTAAGTCGTACCTGTATATGATACTCTTCCAAATTAACTGATAAACCTTTTCATAAGACATATCGATCAACGGTTCAGCTTCCACCCATTTAGTAAAGTAATCAACAACTACAACCAATTACTTGAACCTTCCTCGGGTAGTCGGTAGGAGCCCGACCAAACCAATTACCCATATAGTAAAGGGCCAAGGTGAAGTAATTGGTGTTAGGAGAACTTGTGGAGCCTTGCATATGATAGAAAACCTCTAGCACTTATCACACTTCTTGGAAAATCTGCACAATCTGCTCTCATAATTAGCCAGTAGTACCCTTCTGTATGGATTCTCTGCAATAATGTTCTTCCTGCTACATGGGCTCCACAGGATCCTTCATGGACTTCTTCAATTAAATCCTTCACTTTAGCTCATTGCACACACCGCTGTAGACCAACAGCTAATCCTCTTCTATATAACACGCCACCATCTAGCACATATCTTGCAACTTTGTATTTCAGCTTCTTAGCTTCAATTATATCGGTTGAAAGAACCCCATCTTCAGTATATGCTCTTATGGGGTCCATCTAAGATGGCCCCATATCAACTGCAATAAAGTTGACCATCAAATCTTCATCAATGCTTCTATTAGCAAGTAGCTCAATAGGAATAGTTTTTTGTATCTCCATTCTGGTGGTTGAAGCTAGCCAAGCAAGTGCATTTGCTTGGGCATTCTCCAATCTTGGAATTCTGACCATTTGGACAACTAGCAAAGTGGTAATTATTTCCAAAGTTTTGGCCAAATATCTTATTAGTTCTCCTTTTTTCGCGTATAAGTTCAACACCTGATTTACCACCAATTGTGAGTCACTATACACCACAACTTGCTCGGCGTTAAGTGATTTTGCTAGATTTAACCCAACAATCACAGCTTCATATTATGCCTCATTATTAGAGGCTTGAAATTAGAATCGTAGAGTGTACTCTACATCTAGCTCATCTGGGGTATTGATAATGATTCCATCCCCACATCCCGTTGCGCATGATGACCCGTCAATATACAAACTCCATACAAGAATAGTGTTGTCAAACGCTTAGTTTGTTATAATTCCATGATGGAAAATTTTATCCTTCACTTCCTCATACTTCTTTTTCGAATCCTATACTCCACTGGAGGGTTCTGGTTGATCGGTTGTTCCTTCCTCTGTAGTTCCTTCCTCTGTAGTTTCTTTTGCAATCAAGCTATGAAAAATAAAAGAAAAAGAAAAAGAAAAGAAAAAGAAAAAGAAAAAGCAAAGAATAAATATCGAATCAAATGGGTCCTAGTTGTTTCCCAATTCACCTTGTGCATGAATATCAAAGTCTCACTCTCACGAATACATTGCTTGTGGAGTTTGATTTCGATTCCTATGTTGCCCATTTAAATCCATTATCCCGCGCGATACTCCCGAGTCTCCTTTGATCCTACACACATCCATTTCTTTTCCTAACCCTAACCTAGCCTAAATGCTATACCCCTAAAAGTCCTATTTGATCCTAGGGTGATGTGATTCAAAGGTCGAACATTAGAGATAATCTGTTTAAATGCTTTTCTCTTGGTTAATATGCGATATCCTTTCATGAGATTGTATTTTTCACTTTTATATTACGTTCTTCATTGATGACATGTGTGTGGCCTAGTTTCCCTTTACAATTACTCTTAAAGCCCGCATGTCCCGTGTGTGTTACATCCCATTTCTAAGTGTTTCATTTGTTGAGTGTAACAACCGGAGAGAACTTGAGTATGCATGCCTTAGCTTATGTATGGATTTTGAAAGTTTTGCCAAATCTAAATTACCACATGTGTCCGGTTATTGCGCATTCCCACGGTTTCGATTTTTAGTTGAAGTTATTTGTTTAATGCCGATAATTGTCGTCTTTTGTGTGAGCTTCGTTCACTTTGTTGATAAATTGTGCTTCTTTGATATTTGTTGAGCTACGCATTGGATTTTGCAGTATCATAGTATGAGTTGATTTGATGTTTGTGGGTGTCATCCCTAGAAACCCTCACGAGACCTCACTCGTCCCCTAGGGCCACCTAGGGGTTTAACGGCTTATTGCATACGCTAAATGCAATCGTTTGCCTACGAAAGTGGCATTTTTCCTTCGTTGTACATATTTCTTATATTTTGGTTGCGTTGTTGGCCCTTGTTTCTTCATACTTCATTGCTCGGGACTAGCAATGTATAAGTTAGGGGGTGTGATTCGTCACTTTTATTGTATTTTGTACCCCGTTAATTTGTACATTCTAGCATTCCCGTGCATGCATTTCCCGGTTCTTATACTCATTTATTGACTAACCCCTGAATTCATCATATATACTTTGTATGCGTCTTTATTGAGCTTTTATAGGTCTCGGGAATGCATTTTGGGAAGTTTGGTTTTGATCCGGAAAGTTCCGTTGACACTTGCATAGTCGGGGGCATTTTGGTAATTCCAGCACTCGGGTTTTGCTCCCGATTTCTTCACGGAAGTTGTAGACCTTCTTCTTATCTTCGCGTGGCCTCTGACGGTGCTTGATTCCGACCTCGAATGCAAAAGTTACGGAAGTTTCGGTGAAGCATGGGACAATTAATGCCTATATAGGCAACTCTTCTTTTTGCAGAAGGCCCGAATCGATTCGCCATTACCACCGAATCGATTCGGTTACTTGCAGGAGCAATTCTCTACATTTTCGAATCGATTCGGATTTGGCACCGAATCGATTCGGCCCTGCATTTTCAGCTTTCTTCTTATTACTAGTTTGCCATTTTGGTGGAATTTTGGGGTTTTATCCCTTGTTTTTCCTCTTTGGGAGATAGATTACTTTTGTTGGATATTTAGTGAGATACAAAAACACTCTCTTCTCTCTCCTAGGTCAAGCTCATTTATGGTTTTTACCAACTTGTAAGGCTTTGATTACTTGTTGAATTATTGTGATTAATGCAAGATAAGTTCAATTACTTCATCTCTACTTGTTCCACTAGCTTTAATTTGCATTAAATTCCATCCTTTGTATTGGTTTGTGTTTCAACTAGATAACTAATTCAAGTATGTTGTTAACTAGCATGTGTAGTTTAGTTTTAATTATGAGTAGCTAGACTTGTGATTGGGGATCAAAATCCTACCTTGGATGCTTGAACTTAATTTTTAGGGTTTGGTTTATAATTGTTCTAATGGAACTTCATGTGTTGGTATTGGAGTATCATAGTTTCTTAACTTCTCTTGTCATGCAAGAGTTAGTGTTTGAAGCTTTACTACAAACCCAACCCATCTAGCAATAATTAATTAAACCCTAATCCTCCATTGTTGAGTTCAATCTCTACATGGTTGATTTTCGGACTTAATTAGTTATGCTCGATTAGAATTAATTTCAACGAAACCCTATAATACCCTTCTTTGTGAATCCGAGGTGGGAGAATGATCCTCAATCCCCTTAATTTCTTGAACTCAAGCTTACCTTAGTTCTTTTCATAGTTCCATAATTTTTAATTAATCATTTGATCATCAATAGTATGTTAGTTTAGAAATCACTCTCAATCACATTTCCAAACAATTAAATCATCTTTTACACTTTAAC
Source organism: Sambucus nigra (assembly GCA_949130495.1). Lineage (NCBI taxonomy): Eukaryota > Viridiplantae > Streptophyta > Magnoliopsida > Dipsacales > Adoxaceae > Sambucus > Sambucus nigra. The sequence goes on along the minus strand of CASBWL010000561.1, from coordinate 607,011 downwards.
CTTTGTGACGTTTAGAGAATCTCTTTACCCCAAATCTAGTTCTCTTAGGAGCGTTCAATCCATGTGGATCACGATTCCGTACTTACTGATTATTACTTGTTGTGATAGATTTGCACTTGAATCGCAAGCCATATTTTGGGCGCACCAATATATCTACTTGATAAGTGGTTATTTTCCTCTTTATCTCCAACATATGTTCTTCCTCGGTAGAGGAATAGTAACACTTCCAAGCTACTTTCTGATCTCCTTTCATTACTCTAACTCCGAAGTTGGTTAGGAACTTCATGCATTGATGAACAGTAGAGGGTAAAGCTTCGAATTTCTTTAGGCCAACTCTTCCCATGATCATATTATATGCGGAATAAACATTTTTGTCCATTATAAATAATCTCACTATGTCCTGCTCGCCGACTATGTCCAGTGGAAACAGTTTCTCGCCAGAAAAGCCAATGATTGGCCTATGGTAAGTCTCCATTTGATTGAGTTTTAATCCCAAACTATCAAAACGAGGATAAAACATGATATCTGTCGAACTGTCGGTATCCACTAATGTTCTTGCCACCAGTACTTCTTTCATCCTGACTCTGATCATTAAAGGATTATCAAAAATATGATATGGATGAATAATATATGGATGAAACAGGAAAATAGGAAAAAAGGACTCGAGTTTAAGGTTTTAGCCCGAGATGCCTAAGTAACCTGTGAAGGCATTAAAGTCCACGTAATTCGTATGAGACACGAGGGTAGGGTTTATCCAATAAATTCAAATGGAGATTTTATTATATGTGTGCATCAGAAAAAAGTTATTTTAGTTTTGAGAAAATTTGGTGAAAATCCCATCGAAATTTATAGGTGTGACCCACTTTTCTTGTTTTGGGTTTTTTTATAGAATATATGCTGTGTTAAATATTACTAATAAAGAATTGAAAATTAATATGTGTATGATCTAAAGTAAAAGATAAATTAAGAACTTATATAACTAATGCGAAAAACAAAGAAATTTAATGAGAAAGAACAATGTTTGGAACTTCTTTCAAACTTGGAGATTGATCTTGAATGATTATGAGCTTCCTTGTGAGTGGTTGAACGATGTAGGGGGATTTTTGCTAAATTGGGTGTGAAAGTGATGGAAATGAAAGGTGGAGAAAGGTTTCAAATATGTAAACCTCATTGACTTAAGAAGAATGTTGTTGAGATTACTAAAGTTGATGTTTCTGAGGTGCCCTTGAGGTGAGCTCATGCTTTCCTTATAAAGGGTCAAGGGACTGCTGATCGGTATTGTCCTTTCCATGTCTATCCGTAGGTAATCCTAGACACGCTACAGATACGCAGGAAAATGGACCTACCAATTGCTAGTCTCGTGCAGATTGTTTGAAAAAAAGGTTGTAAAACACAATCTGTAAGTCCAAATTGTAGATGGGATATATTGTTGGAAAGGTTATTCAAAGACCTATGATAATCCTTGGGTTGCTCCTGAGTCCAGGAGTAGACTTTTGGTCAAACAGGGCTCGAAAGCACCTATCGATCATTTGGACAGAAGATCATCGAACGATGATGGATAATTCGTCCAAAACGTAAATCTGAATCGCGAATGGCATGGACCATTGGAAAGGTTATACGAGGCACTTCAATTTTCCAAATATCCTTGCTCAGTTAGAAGAGTTGACTTTGGTCAAATGGGGGCCCAGAAGACCCTGATGACTTTTCAGAGTAAAACAAGTCATTCCTCTGTACCGTATGGATGATTCCTGCACGAGGTAGACCATTGGAAATAGTATTCAGTTCCATTTGAAGATTCATTCAGTCTCGGTCTAGATAAAAAGTTAAGTTTGGTCAAAAGAAAATCGGGAATGCCTGATGGCCTTCAGATTAGTTTTTGGGGGAAACAAATCGTTTGTCCACACGGTTATGCCGTTTCATGAACGGGGTAAACCGATGAGAAGGAATTTCTATAATACCCGGTGTGATTTAATACTTTAGGTTGATCAGGTCCAAATAATTACATTGTACAGAATACTAAAATTAAAGAATATCATTCTTAGCATGCGAAGTTTAAATAAAAAAGGAAAATATGATTTTAGAAAAATGAGATAGTAATCCTCAACCTAAAAGAAGGTACTCAAAATTTAAAACTAGAGAAGAAGTGTTTCTATTGAACATGTACATGCTTTTCACCAAAAGTCTAAACCAATACATGCCAAATTAAGTCTCAATAAACACTATCCATACAAAAAGTCTATAAAAAGAAAGAAGGTAAAGGATAACGTAAAGGGATAGAGCTCTATAATGTCTCTGGAGCTGGAGGTCTTGAGATGGTGAGTATCCTGTTCTAACTGGAAGATAAAGAAATCTAAATTTGGGGTCCCTCCCTATCACCTGGTTTCCACAAAAAGAAGGGGGTTGAAACCCTAGCAAGTAGTTTAGCTATGCAACTCAATCAGTCATACGCATAAATGAAAAAACGTCATAATATTTAGCTTAAGTAAATGACCCAACCCATGATCGAAATCTCGCAATCAGTTACAATATACCCAAATCACAATGATCAATTAATTAACCTCATTACTTAAACAACAATAATTAATGCGCAACCGACATGCGTCCCTTCATCTCGGTCATCTCACAAGCATGCGATATGTCAAACTTACACATTTACATTTCGTATCCAGACGCCACCTGATATTCGCATGGCTAGAATGTATATTACAACAAATCACAAAAATCATGTCTCATGTCCTCGCGCCACCTGGCATTCACATGGCCGAGAATACATATATCATAACAAATCATAAATATCATTCCTCATGTCCTAGTGCCATCTGGTATTCGCATGGCCTGGAATTTAATATCATACTCGCGCCACCCTTTCATTTCCATTTAACGTATTCAATTAATGTTTCCATTTTTTATGCATAATTTATCATTCCAAGGAAGAAAAATCAAACCTCAATTACTCTGGTTACCCTGATTCGAATCAACTATTTAGGATTCATTATCTCTCTTAAATGATGTTATAGAGAGCTAAAGGTAACAACCCTCATGCAAATAATTCTACGTAACTCAAAGCGTAAAGTTGGAAGCATATAAATTTTATTATTGAATTAAATCCGTCACGACAACCCGTCTCTAAACTCCGTGCGTGGGACGTCTCACCGAAGTGAAATACAATAAGGAACCCTCCTGATACTCTTACAATTAGATAGAGTAGTTATTAAGGCCAATTATTTAAGGTTTATTATGTGAGAAAGGGGCAAGAATTTAGTTGTCTAGGCGTAAATTCTCCAGATTAATTCTCACTACTATTCAACAATCCAACCAATCATAATAACTTCTCGTACTCCTTCTGACGCCTGCATAATAGAGTGTATATTAATAATAACCTATTTTCATGCATGAGTTCTTACATAAAAGAGAGCTGTACATCATTATCCTACGTAGGCATGTTATATCATAAGGGGTTCATTAACGCGTATCAATTTCCCAAGTCATTTAAAATATTTCCATATTGGTTATCATAGCATAACTAAGCGTATCTTGACGAATTTCATCGGTTTAAAACTCACATAACAAAAGTACTACTCCTAAAGCGTAAAGTACAATCCTAACGAGCAATTGTGATATAAAATTATTTTAATTCTAAATAAATTTGGCATCATCTATTCTTGTATCTCAGATTATCAATTTCTACCAACAGGGTCAAAATCTACGATTTTCATTAGAGGGCTCAACATGAGTTCTTAAATAAGTAGCACTATTTAAATTCATCTAATGCGATATAAGTTACGATTACACAATTCTCTAAGGGTCGCTAATAAGTTTTAACCTTAACAGTTTAGTTTAGGTGAAATTTTCAAATACACATATAAAAGGAGGGGAGTAGAGGACTACTTGCCTCGCAAAGTGACCCAAAATTTCCCTTCTTAATATGTGGTGAGAGTCCCTATAAAAGTCTCCTAAATCCACCTCGAAGTCTTCTTTAACAGAAGTAGTAACACACAAAATAAATTATTCGGCCTGAGTTCATTAATTGGCAAAATTCTAAAGGTTTAATTAAATAAATAAAAAAAGAAATGACGAAAAAACAAGTCGCTAATTCCATTAGTCACTTGTTACCGTCTTCACGGCTAAATAGAAAGAAATCACTACTTTGACTCCTTAACTACCCAAGCAGAGAAAGGTAAGAAAAGTCACAAGTGGGTTGTGGGGCCGCCATTCAGCAACATTGAGAAAGCTTGTTCAAGCTTTCGGTATTCCCAATAATTAGCTTAGAAATTCGTGTAAAGATCAAGTGCAACTGGGCCCACTGCTCTCGGGCATAATGACAATGAGGGGGCTGCTTCTAATGGAGTTTGTCCATTCGTGTAAAGACAGATGAGAAAACGTTGGGGAACTAAAGGTAGTTAATTGCCTTTAATATTTTGGAGATAAAGAAGAAAGGTGACCCTAGGTGGTGAGCATGAGAGCAACCGTAAGTAGTTCAAATTTGGAATCAGGTAGGGCAAAATTAGCATATGAAGTTGACTGAAATTGAACGAAATTGCTATGGGTAAAAATCTGATAAGGCAAAAATGGAATAGACGGTAACAAATGGGATAAAACGGCGTCGTACTAACAAATACGGTTTGACTATATAGGAGCCCTTTCTTTTATTATACTACTCCTTTAGTTCATTATCGTACTAACAAATACAAAGGCGCTCACAGTATACTGGTTCACAGAAATCGAGGGAATGCAATAAAGGGGCAAAGTGGTAAAAAGAACAAGGCTTCCTTCTTTAAGTATGCTAAGGCGCCGCCACTTTTCGAAAATGTAACCCTACTATTCACAAAAACATAAATGGTAAATCTCAACCGTAAAAAAAATAACATGGATGTCATATGTATTTATCCTTTTTAATAATGTAATAAATGCCACACTTTATTATTAACTAATTACTCAACTCTATTAACTAGTTCAAAATAATTACCCTACCTCAAATCAACTATAAATTTAATTTTTATTAATTTATTTATTACTATTTTTTTATTGTTCTTATTTTATTATATTTGAACCAATTAAAATTAGAGGGGTGTTACAGTTTCAGTGCCCTTCAAAGATTCATTGAGTTTTTGATCGATGATGAAGTTTATTAGGGTCAAATCGGGGTCTGGGAGATCCTGGTGGCCTCTAAGTTGATTTTTGGTAGTAAAATGATTCGTTCGTCCACACCGTTATGTCGATTCGTGGATGGGGAGGACCTGTGGAAAGTTGATGCAGATCCCTTCAAAGATTCATTGATATTTCTCTCTAATGATGAAGTTGACTAGAGTCAAATGAGGTCAGGGAGTTCCCGATGGCCTTTAGATCAGTTCTCAGAGTATGACCGAGGGTTTATGGTAAATAGGGAGGTGATAGGGCCCTTAGGAACTCCTAGAATGTGGTGTTTATAAAGTCCCTCTCTTTAAATACCCGAACACCCAACCCGAACCCCCGAACCCTACCCTCCCCCAAACACCCCTGCCCAAATTCAAAATAGCCCCACACCTAACCTAAACCAAAAACAACTGCCACCTGACCCACCGATACAATGTATTATCTTTAAAAAAATTGACAGAGTCTCCTTTCTTTTTACATGAAATCCAACATGTTTAATCTTTAACATTAACATCAATAATTAAAAACAAACAGGTAAAATCCCTTCCACCGATTCAAAACATCCCCCAACCTCCCCTACACATCCCGCCTGACCTCAAAACATCCCCCACACCCCACCTTTACCCAAACTAGCCCTCACCTCCACTCGCCAAAACTTGGTAAATAGAGGAGAACCGAGTGAGATGATGGGTTTGTAGGAGTGGCACAACTGATGAGAGAAAGGGAGAGACTGAGATACGGGTTCTTTAGTTTTAGGAATTACATTATTTCTTCATTTGACCCTGCTAAAAATAGAGAAGTGAATATTTCATAGGATATCCTCAAATTGTAGTCCTATTTGATGTTTTGATGTGATATAAGGGAAGGGACGGAAAAAATTAAAGAAGGAAATGAATTATTTTAAGGGACAAGAAATTATTGTCCTTTTTTCTGTGATATAAGGGGCATTAATAAAAATTTCGTCGTTCTTGAAAAGAGAGGGAACGAAAAAAATAAAAGAGGAAAATGAATTATTTTAAAGGATTATAGGCGATGTATAATAAACAAATACAATGATATTTTTTCATAAATAGAATTTGCCTATTATTTTTAAATGTTTTTATTATATATAAACTATTTTCTATAAATAAAAACTTCAAAATAACTGTACATATTTAATATAAAAATATTACATATTTTTATTTGTTTAGTTTAAAAAACTATATGTCAATTGTAAATAAAAACTTAAAGTTTTTTTTTCTATAAATACAACGTTAAAAAATTATACATATTTTAAAGGATGGCATTGTCCTGTCCTTTTAGAGTTATTATAAAGGACATCACTTTTTAAAATGTCCCTAAAGCTATCTTATGGTATAAAGGACGGAAAAAAATTGCTATCCTTTTAGAGATATTATATAAGGATAGCCAAATTTTACTGTCCCCTGTACATTTTTAAAAAGACAGCTTAAAATTTGTCCCCATTGCTTGTGTCCTTAATTGTCATTTTTCTAGTAGTGTCTCTTTACTACTGGTTTGATCTTAGGTTCATTCACACCCTCCATGACACGTTTTAAGTATTACGAGTTTGTTAAACATAATTGATCAGGAGATGGGGCAAAACAGGTAGGGTGTTGGAGGAAATATGGGCATACCTTAAGGGGTTTAGGTGAAAATATGGGTATGATGGGTGTTTTACTGGGTACAATTTGGGTAGATGAATCGAATTCGGGGTCATTCTCTAGGAATATGGCATTTGTACAGTTTGGAAGTGGATTATGAGTGGTGTTACGCCTGGGATTGGTTGGTGGGGCGATGATACCCCGGTTAATTAAACCTTGGATTACATTCCGGAGATGGAAGCACTAATTAGTGGTAGACCAACAGTTTGGTGAAAAA